>CM034154.1:622944279-623545112 GCA_019776745.2 Taxus chinensis | reverse complement strand
CACTACTCTCTTTATCTTCTTTTTCAAGTTCATCCTTACAAGCAACAAGAAACATCTCACATCAACAAGCACAAGTTGCAACAACTCACTACTATGCATACAATTCACCCTTTGGGTTTACCTCCCTTTCCTAGTTGTCATGTTTCACATTACGATCACTTCACGCTTCACATGGCTACATGTCCATTCAACACGCTATCGACTATACTCCTATCTAGATTATAAGGTACGTATTTTCTATCTACTTTATGTTATGGAGTATTCACTCAACAACATAAAATGGGGGAAAATGTAGACACAAAATCTATGCACGTAGGTACATTTATAGGTCCTAAAGCATAATAATGTATGTGTGCTTCCTAAGCAATAAAAATAATGGTTGAAAACTCTTTTTGGCCTTTTGGTTGCTTTAACTCTTACACTTTACTGGTTTTAAACATCTTCTAGTTCTATTGACACTTGTCTGATTTACCTTTTGATGACTTTGGACACTAGCACCCAGTTAGAAAAAAAACACCCATGCGCTCCTATCTCTCCTAGGTGCCCATGTCCCACTCTTTCTTATTCTTACTCTTTTGGGTCCTTTTTTATTCTTGGTCATCTCTTAACACTTTGGGTCCAACCTTTAGCTATCAATTATGAAATTCTACCCATATCACTTGAGTTTCCTATATTAGAGCTCATGAAGCAACTAGAGTTGTCAGAGGTTGAACCTATCACAGCTAGGCATGCGGTGCTAATAGAATTGGAAGAAATATGAGAGAATGTGATGTAAACCACTGAGAATGATCAGGCCTTAGTCAAGAGTTCATTTGATAAGAGATCCAAAGCAAGGACCTATCAAGAAGGAGACTTAGTTCTAAAATGGGATGTAGATCATGAAAAACTGGGAAGGCATTCCAAGTTTGATGCCATTTGGAGTGGCCCCTACATGGTCACAGGATGTAAGAGTAGAAATTCCTTCCAACTATCTACTTTGGATGGAGAGAAACTTCTGATTCTGATTAACGGAATCTATCTAAAAAATTGATATTGAAAGGAAAATTCTCACCCTTGTACATATTATTTTAGAAATTTAAATTCCTTTAAGTGCGTATGAACATTTTCTTGTTGTAGATTGGGTTTCAATTTCTGTAAGTGCCTTCGACACAGGTTTTATTTCTCCTAGTCGTATCATTACACAATTTAGTGTACCTTCTGAGATGAATGTTGTAACAGGAAAGAAGTTCATACTTGCAAGGAACAACTGTAGATTTTAAGAGGAAATAAATTAAGAGCAACTAAAATCAGAATTGAGGACAATTTTTACTAAGTTTTCATTCTTTGATTCCTTTAAGATCAATCATAGGTGAACTTATAAGTGTCCACAAAGGGTCAGAAAGTCAACACGAGGAGATGCCTTTCCCAAGTTCATTTAGTGGTTTCCCATGGTCAAAAGCATAAGGTCAACCAAAAATTTCTCTTGCTCGCTTTTTAGGTTTGTTTCAATTTAAAATCCAATGAGAATAAACGGTTATGACCGTCGGACGTGTTCTAATAATTCATTCAAAAGAAAGGAAAAGATAAAATTTAATAGAGTTCCATGATGTCTTAACTTAGAGAACGTATTATTTAAAACTTTGCAGTGGTGTTATGCATGCCAAACAATCATCATTTTTGTAAGCTTCATACTTGGCAAAATCAGGTTTTAGGACATGTGTAGATGTTCATTTTGGGTCATGTAGATTAGGGTTACAAAGGGGAATGGGTAAAAAATACCAGGTTTAGGCAAATTTCCACTCTCACAATATAAACTTCAATATTTTCTTATATATAGGGTAAAAGCACAATAAACTGAGAGTGTGAGCAATGGAACAGGTCCATGGTCAGTGGGTTTTAGGGAAACTTTCAAATCCAGATCAGTTGTAGCCTATCATCTATGACTCTGTGCCCAATGGAGATATTGAAGCTACTGGCATATAAAAAATCTAGCAAGAAGATGTCCCCATGAGTCACCAAATTGTTATCCAATTTACCCCCTTGGGTGAATTGGAAAACATTGTGCTTTGACCCTATATTGAGAGTGTGAGCAATGGAACAGGTCCATGGTCAGTTTTAGGCCTAACAAGACCTGGGTACCAAAAAAATCAGAGGCCCTGGGGATGAAATAGGATCACAAGAGGTTTTTGGGGTCTTAGGAGCACACTCAAGGAATTCAGGAGTGAAAATCATATTGAGAAAGTTTTTCCTCTTCTGGGTTTTGACCCTTAACATAATCTTAATAAATGATGAGATGTGGGCCCCGTGGGCCCACATCTAGCCAAAATAGGAAAAATCAGAGGAAAACATGATAAGCCCAAAAGGACCCTTCGTATGCACTCCTAATGATGCCTCAAGCATAAAATATTAAAAAAAAATCTGAGGGATACAACTCTGAGATCAAAATTTACATTTCAGGGCTTAAAGGGCCATCGATATAAAAAATAGCTCGCTGAGCTTCTTGGAAAACTAGAATTTTACATTGGGAAACTGAGTGATGAAGAGCTTGTCGATTATCTCAGTGAGATACTCAATGAGCTGAGTTGGATGCAGGGTGGTTCATTCTATCCGAGTTCACTCTAGGAATCCGGCAAAGGCGTCATATCAGCTAAAATGGTGAAGAGGGCCCAATGGGTGGTTCAGGTTTGAAATTTGAGATCATAAAAGGAAATTTCCATCTACTTAAGTCAATTTAGTAGGTGCATCGCTGGGTTTTCGATCCCAACGATCATGCAAAAAATATGGAATTGCAGCATTCAAGGGAGCCCAAGGCTTTGATCTCGGCAGGACATTGTAACATTAGAGTCAGCTCACCTTGGTGAGATGGCAGTGCAATGCATAGGGGGAAGTTCCTGAGAGAGATCATGGAGGATGGCCCGACACAAGGAAAAGTGGTCACTATGGAAAAAAAGTAAAGGAAGTCTTGGGTTCTACTCGAGCAAGCCTTAGGAGCTTAGGGCATAGCCCAAGCATGGAGATGGCGAACTACTCGCCTCGGCGAGGTGATCTAATGCAGGACTCATGGGCATGGATTTAAGAATTGGACATGGCATTCAAGAAGTGAGAAAGCTTAGAGGGTTGAAATATGTGCAAATTTTGAGTATCGGGTGTCGAACATGCATTCAATGGCAGGGAAGTTTACAGAGGTTAGCAAAGGGCTCGGGAGTTAAGCGAGGTTGGAGGTTGGAGCAAGCCTGAAGTCAAAAAAATTTGGACTTTAGGGGAGGAGTGTTTCAAAAATATCACTAGCTTGAACACATAAAATGAGCTCAAAATCATGAAACCCCACGAGCTCGAAGTTCAAAGGGCTTGGGGGTTTTCAGGGTCAATGATGTAAATGGGCTTCAAAACTCAACGATGGGAATCTATGGAGTGGCACACGTAAAAACTCCAAAATGGGAAAAGTGTGAAGTCCAAAGGCATGGATATGTGGCAAGTCAAGGGTGGTTTTGGAGGTCATCAATGAGAGGTTCTTTTTTTAGAGTTTGCGAAGGATTCATTTTTGAGTTGGCGAGGAACATCCAATGTCCAAAGTGGGATGGCATAGAAGCCTGAAAAATATTAGACTCCCACCCAAATAAATTTGAAATCCCACCGAGTTCACATTCTAGAGGGAAAAGCTGGATCGTTGACTTGTCACATGCATAGGTGGAAGTGTAATGAGCCAGCTCGGTGGCATCTAGAGGTGGGCAAGTTGTACTCATAGAGAGCTCGGTGGTAGGAGGAAACACAAAATCAAGGCCTAATTTAAAATTTACATATCTTCTGCATCCTTTGGCCATTTTTAACAAAATTGTACTCTATGCATAGGATTTTCAAAGAATAATTCAATGGTGAAGGCCAAATTCATTGATCATGTGGGTAGGTTTAGATTGAACCTAGACAAGTAACTTGTGAAAAAATGATGAAAACTTCCTTTCTACTCCATCATTTTTTGCAATCTTACAGTCAATGGAAAGCTAATTTTGGGCTCTTTAGCATGAGATGATTAGAGATGGGAATTTAATGTGTTTGGTTAGAAAATTTTCATGATTAAGTTATAAGATCCAAGGCCATACTCAGGTGTCAGAAAACACATTTCTTCTTGTTCAAGGCACAGAACCATCATGGTGTTTGCAGGTCTTCCCAACAGGCATTGCAAGAGAAAAATGATGATTTTCGGTGGGTTTTGAAGCATTTCAAAACTTTTCTCTCTCTCTCCTCTCTGCTAAATCTTCCTCTATAAATTATTAGGAAGGGTTTAGTAAAAAAAGGTTGGATACTTTTCCTTTTTCCCTCCCTTTCTTCTTGTCTATGAGAAATTTGTGGATATTCAAGCCTCCCACTGAACATTGTAATGTAATTTTTGTGTCTTTGGCCCCCCATGTAATGTATTATATCAACCCTTGGAGAAATAAAATAGATATATATATATATATATATATATATATATGATTCTCATACTTCTTTTGTGTTTTTGTGTCTTATCCGATCATTCATTATAGTTAAGGTTATTATGCATTGTTAAATTGTTATTGCAAGGTATCAATGTATTGTGCTTATTGGTAAATCAGTTTGCAATAGTTATTAGATATGTGGTGTTAAAAAACCCCCTTTATATTTTCTTGTTTTGTTCCTATGCAGTGCAAGATATTCAACATTCCTTATTGGTGCATCACCTCCATTGGAAAGCATTAGGGTAGGACTAGTTTAGTTTTTCTATGCATTTTGGTGCATGTAGTGATAGATTGAGGAATAGGAAGCCAAAATTCTCCGGAGATCTATCTTGATTGCAAAGTCCCACAATTTGGGAATAGCTCTATGTTGTGTAATCACATTGAATTCCCCATCAACAACCAGACCATTTGGGGGTGCTCTAAATTCACATAAACATGCTCAACTACATTAGCTCAAGGATGGTGATTCAAATACCAAGAATGTTTTTAAATCCCTTCATGCCAATTAAGCCAAATAAAATTCCAAATCTATCTCCATTTCTTAATCTCTCTTACTTATTTTCTTGACATCAACAATGCCTTTGTAGACCACTACATGCTTGAGTTGCAAGCCTAGGATTGTAGCTAGGAATGAAAAGATTCCCTCAAAAAATGCTCTGATATTGTTCCACATAAGCTATCCCTATAATCCAAAATATAGTGTAATTCCTCCCCACACATTGGATCAACTACATTATGCACTACAATGTATGGCTTATGAGAAAGCCCCATGCATTGATGGATTTCCTTGTGATTTTTATAAGGCTACCTGGAACTTTTTTTTATCCCAAATCTTCTCTAATTATATAAAGAGGTGTAAGCTAATAATTCCTTTGGAGATTTTATAAACAAAGGAAACATTAAATTCATACCTAATATGGGTGATCTCATGATCACGACTGATTGGAGAAAAATTACCATGCTTAATGTTTCCTATAAAATTCTTATCAAAGCCTTGGCACTTCAGATCCACCATATCCTTTTGGTGATTGCTAGGCATAAAAAAACTCACTTCATTAAAGGATGATACATCCTAGAAAAACATGCCTCTTACCATAAATATTTCTTTCTCAAATTGGACTTTGATAAGTCATATGATTGTATAGAGTGGCCTTTCATTTTATCCATTATGTAAGTTCTTTTCTTTGGATATTTTTTCTTACAGGCTATACAAAATCTCTTCTTAAATGCATCCAACCACCTCACTATTAATGGCCATAAATATTCCAAATTTAGAATTTATCATTCAATTTGGAACGGTTACCATTTTTCTCTAACTCTCTTTATGCTTGTTGTTGAGGCCTATAGTTATATGCTTATGCATCGGGCCTCCATTGGTTTGGTCCACAAAATTCATTTTCTTGACCAAGTCTCTCAGCTTATTAATGGGCACTTTATAGATGAATCATTTCTTATGTTTGCCGATAATGGTAGATCATTCACGGAAGCTTTAGAATTCCTAGAAATCTTTTTCTTATCATTTGGATTAGCTTTACAATGGGGAAAACCATTTATTACAAGGAAAGTGTTCTCCCCATGTCAAACTGATCAAGAAGTACTATTTGAAATGGCTCCAATATGGTGAATATTTCAAGTCTTTGGGCATTCCATTTGCCTTTGATTGCACCCCTTTGGTGCTTTGGCAATATGTTAGGTTGATTGAGTTAAACAAATATCTCTTTCTAGATCTCCATACCTCTTTCTCTTGTTGGAAAATTTCAGGTTTGTACCAATATCCCTACTGTCACCCATGTTTATTACTCTTCTTGTTGGGACTTCTTATAGACTAATGCCAATCACACTAGAGGATTTGATCGTGTGGCTTGGGAGGAGTGTTTTACCCTTGAGAAAAAGAAGGCGTGGACATTATTGATGTTTATAGGAAAAGTATTGCAATGTGTGCTAAATGGATTGTTAATGCTATTGAGGTGTAGTAAGAATGGAAAATTAGCCTTCAGAATTATTTTATTGAAAGTTATCCTTATTCAAAGAAGGGATGGAGGAATATCAGTCTTCACACCATCTTGATCACTTCAACACCTATCCAAATCAAAGGTACCCTTATAGATTTTGAGGCTATCAAGCCATAGCTGTGATGGATTGGAGACAGTTTTAGGACCAAGGTATCTTTCAATGATCACAACATAGGGTGGTATCCAACTATGGATGTAAATTAAATTCCTTTAGTGAAAAATATTGAAATCAAATCCTTACATATTTAAAAGAAATTCATTAATCCCATTCATAATTTGTTGCACTCTAGAGATTGGATTCCTTGGCTAGATCTCAAAATAAATTTCATCTTGTGAAATTCAAACCTCCATTCAATTCTTAAAATATAGGAGTTGCTTTGGAATTTAATTCTCTACGATTTGGGGTTGAAGGATCCTATGAATTAGTTGAAATACTGGCACTGGAACTTGGATACTACTGTTGAGAATTACATGCTATGTTTTCTCTACCATATCATGATCCATTTATTTTCCACCATTGGAATGCTTAATGCTAGATGGAACCTCAATTCCTTCCCTAAATGTGGTTGTTCCATCTCAATCATACTTACCAATCCCAGCTTGAGCCCAAAATGACCCACTTCCTTTATTGATTGATTTATTAATACCTTCCACTCGAATAAATACTGAAACACCTTGGTGTCAACAACCCGAAATCCCTTTCTTATGGTATCCCTTAAAATTTCAATTAAATTTTTTAGTTCTACCCACATGCCCATGTTGAGTGGACCCAAATACTCTCTTTATTCAAGCCCTATCACCCTCACCTTGTCACTTAGAGAATGGCTTTAGTTGGCGAATCTTCTTCATGGTTTCATTCTTGAGAATTTTTTTTAAGTTATCCTTTTATTTCAATTACGGAAAGCTAGAAATGAAACTATTTTTAAATAATGTTAATATCTCCATCTAATTTGAATGTAATGATAGAATTAATGTTATTTAGAATGTGTAACTTCATATTTAGGTGCAATCATAAAAATTTTCCCTAGAGTTATAGCACCTTTATGAGATTCTTGTGCACTATGGGAGCACCCCTTGGACCATGAGCTATATACCTTCGTATCAATTCCAGTTGGGGTCACCACCTCAAACTACTCAACAACGGCTAAGCCACTCTCAAAGACACCATCCCTATCCTAGTTGTGGATGTTTCCACACTCCACCACCTCAATGGTTCAGAGGATGGAGCCCACTTCTGAAGCAAGGGAAATATGTGGTTGACCCTATTAGTATAACACCATCTTAATGGTCTTCTCCTACTCAATTCACAATGATGGTGAGCTCCCTTCCTCCTATGTTGGAAAGTATGGTTCTGTTACCGACCTAATACTCTCAATACGGTTGGTTTGTTCAAGACCCACCAAATGGAGATCCATCTCTTATTGGCACTCGTCTACCCCCGATGATCCTCTCCATTTTCCCTATGCTACAAATAATTATACTTAAGTACCATGTAATGTTTTGTTATCTTTTTATCGTCCTTTTGGAATTATTTTGGGCCATGAATCTATTCGGCCACCTCTTTTATCATAACCTATTTTTATACTAATATAATTGTGATAGTTCTAATAGTTGTGTGTTTATTGAGGTACTAAAAAAGCACCACATGTTGAGTTATGGAGCTCAATTACTTTAATTTAGCATGCAATGGAAATTTGCTGTAAAATATAGTAACCATCATCGGTTAGGGGGGAACTGGCATTGGTCACCCAGGACCAGAAATGGTCATGTATGACCGGTATCGGTCAGGTAAGGGAGGAACCAACAGCGGTTAGGGCTAACCGGCGTCAGTTACCTGTGCGAGGATGTTTTAATTAAATCTCAGGAATTAGATCTATTTTTAGCATTAAAGTATTTCTATTGATTGTAATTGCATGGCTAAGTTCCCTAAGTCTATAAATGACTATATAAGCATAAAAGCTAGGGTTTAGAAGTAAGAAGTAAGATGATTAACAAGAATTAGAAAGAACTTGCAAAACTTTGGTGAGAGAGAGAATTCTTGGTGATGAAGCAAAATCTTGATAGAAAGAAAGTATTGTACATCTGAGAGGTGTGGAAGGTTGTAAATCTTCATTGTATATCTTGTCAAAGCTTTGTATAATAGATTGTCTTGTTTCTTGGTGGACGTAGCCCACACTGGGTGAACCACGTTAAATCTGGTGTTGATTTATGTCTCTTGTTTTGTATATTTCTTCTGGTAGAATATTCACTTTTATTTGCATGTATGCTTAGATTTGATATATTGTCTGTACAACCGGTGTGCTAACCCCAACAACTGGTATCAGCTAGATTTATTTTAGGGTTTTGTGTGTTGAAATATTTACTCACAGAGGGTTTTCTGATTGAGTGGGAGCTACATCAATGATAGAAGAAAATAAATACAAGGTAGAGAAATTTGACAGCTGAAATTATCAATTATGGAAGATGTAGATTGAGGATTATCTGTATCAAAGAGATTTGTATTTACCATTGGATGAGAAGTCTAGACCTATGAAGATGACTGATGAAGAATGGAAGATTCTTGATAGAAAGGCTTTGGGATCTATAAGATTGAGCCTGGCAGCATCCGTGGCTTCCAATATTATAGAAGCGAACTTCTATGGTAGACTTAATGAAATATCTTGCTAATTTATATGAAAAACCTAGTGCTTCAAATAAAGTTTATTTGATGAAGAAACTATTTAGTTCTAAGATGCATGAAGGTGGATCTGCATCTAGTCATTTGAATGATTTCCAATCTATTGTAAATCAATTAAAATCAGTTGCTATACCATTTGATGATGAAGTAAAAGCACTTTTATTCTTATGTTCTTTCCCTGATAGTTGGGATAACTTGGTAATGGTTGTTAGTAATACAACATCTGCTAATAATATTTTGAAGTTTGATGATGTGGTTAGTATAATCTTGAATGAAGAAATTCACAGGAAGAGTATAGAGGAATCATCATCTGGAAATGCTTTGAATGTAGAAAGCAGGGGCAGGAAGAAGGAGAGATCCAAGAGTAAGAGTAATGGGAAATCAAAGTCAAGGGATAACAGATCTAAATCTAGAAGTAAGGGAATTACTTATTGGAAATGTGGAAAGAAAGGACATGCAAAGAAATATTGTTGGTCAAAGGAAAAAGAGAACCAACACCCAGACAAAGGTAAAGAATAAAATCTTGTTGCATCAGAGGTAATGCAAGATGCTCTTATTCTTTCTTTAGATAGTAGAATTGAATCATGGGTTTTAGATTCAGGAGCTTCTTTCCATGCAACCCCTAATAAGGGTTATTTCAGAAATTATGTCCAGGGTAATTTTGGGCATGTTTATTTGGGTGATGATGAACCTTGCAGTATTACTGGTAAAGGGGAAGTTCATCTAAAATTGTACAGAATGGAAATACATGGGTATTAAAAGATGTGAGGCATGTGCCAAGCCTTAGGAGGAATCTTATTTCTGCAGGGCAACTAGGTGAATCTGGTTGCATGGTTACTTTTACAGGAGACTCTTGGAAAGTCACCAAGGGTGCTTTTGTTGTGGCAAGAGGTAAGAAGGTAGGAACATTATATTTATCTACCTATATTATTGATTCCTTTTCTGCATTATCTACTTCAAATTCAGATGCATGCATGTGGCATAACCGGTTGGGTCATATGAGTCAAAAAGGAATGCAGATCTTAAAGGCTAAGGGTAAGTTATCAGATTTGAAAGATTTAGATCTTGATTTCTGTGAGCATTGTATCTTTGGAAAGAAAAAGAGAGTGAGATTTCTCAAAGTTGGGGCAACTAAGAAGGAGCAAAAATTGGAGCTTGTACACTCAGATGTGTGGGGACCAGCTCATATAGCTTCTCATGGAGGATCCCAGTATTATGTTACTTTCATTGATGATGCTACAAGAAAGGTATGGGTTTATTGTATTAAACATAAATCTGATGTTTTTGAGACTTTTAAAAGATGGAAATCCCTTGTTGAGAATGAATCAAATTCTAAGTTAAAGTTCCTTAGATCTGACAATGGTGGTGAATATTGTAGCAAGGCTTTCAATGATTATTGTTCAATGAATGGGATACGTAGAGAAATAACGGTTCCAAGAACACCACAGGAGAATGGTGTTGTAGAAAGAATGAACAGGATAATCATGGAACATGCTAGAAGTATGAGGATACATTCTGGATTGCCCTTGCAGTTTTGGGTAGAAGCAGTTGATACAACGGTTTATTTGATTAACCGTGGGCCTTCAAGTTCACTAGATGGAGAAATACCAGAGGAAGCTTGGACCAGAAAAGAGGTAGATCTTTCTTTTCTTAATTTTTTTGGTTTAGAAGCTTTTGTGCATGTTGATAAGGAAAATAGAAAAAAGTTGGATGCAAAATCCAAGAGGTGCACTTTCATTGGTTATGGATCTGGTGATTTCAGTTTCCATTTTTGGGATTTAGATAATTCTAAAATTATTAGGAGTCGTGATGTTGAATGGAATGAAAAGAGAATGTACATGGATCAAATTTTGGTACCCAAGGATGAACTGGTTGAGAAGTTTGTGAATGAAAATGAACTCTCAAATTTAAAAGAATTACTGACAGGGTTACACAGTAACCGGTGTCGGTTGACCCCTGACCGGAACCAGTCAGACAAACTGGTATCGGTTACAGAGGATCCAAACCAGCATCAGTTAGTAGAACTGATGTCGGTTAGAGGTGACCAGGTGTCAGTCACTGTCAGATTTGGATAGGAATGTCCAGGAGGTCCAGATTGAGCCTCCGGTACCCCAAACTCCTGTGAGAAGGTCACAAAGGGTAAGTAAACTTCCAAAAATATTTACACCTTCTCTATTTTATTTATTATTGACTAATAATGGTGAACCAAAGAGCTTTGAAAGAAGCAATGCAGGATAAGACTCACGTTTAGTGGGAGCATGGCATGGATGAGGAGATGGACTCCTTGGAATAGAACCAGACTTGGGATTTGGTTAAGTTGCCAGTAAGTAAGAGAACATTGCAGAACAAGTGGGTTTACAGGATTAAGGAAGAAGAGGGTGGACAAAAAGGTACAAGGACAAGGCTTGTAGTAAAGGGATTTACACAGAAAGTAGGTATTGACTTTGGTGAAATATTTTCTCCTGTTGTTAAGATGACTTCTATTCGTACTGTATTGAGTTTAGTTGCAGTAGAAGATTTGCATTTAGAGAAACTAGATGTGAAGACATATTTCCTTCATGGTGATTTGGATGAAGAGATTTATATGCAACAGTCACTTGGGTATGAAGTCAAGGGTAAGGAGAAATTAGTGTGCAGGTTGAAAAAGAGCCTATATGGGCTCAAGCAAGCTCCAAGGCAATGGTACATGAGGTTTGATAGTTTTATGCATGAGCATGGTTACTTGAGATGTGAATCTGACCATTGTGTTTATTTCAAGAAGCTTGAAAATGGGAGCTATATTATTTTGTTATTGTATGTGGATGATATGCTTATTGCAGGATCTAGTATGCAGGACATTGGTGAGCTTAAGGGAAAGCTAGCTCACACATTTGCTATGAAGGATTTAGGAGCTGTAAAAAGAATCCTTGGCATGCAAATACATAGAGACAGGAAAAACAAGAAATTATATTTGTCTCAGGAGGATTATATCTACAAGGTGTTAGAAAGGTTCAACATGCAGAATGCAAAACATGTTAGCACACCTATTGGTCTAACACTTCAAATTGAGAAAAGATCAATGTCCTTCATCACATGAGGAGGTCAAATACATGACATGAGTTCCATATGCTTCAGTAGTTGGAAGTCTCATGTATGTTATGGTTTGTACCAGACTAGACATTGCACAGGTAAGTGGGAGTTATGAGTAGATATATGGCTAATCCAGGTAAAGAGCATTGGAAAGCAGTCCAATGGATACTCAAGTATTTGAAAGGGACATCTAACATGCAGTTATGCTATGGAGGTTTAGATATTTCATTATGTGGCTATGTTGATTTGGATATGGCTGGAGATCTGGATGGTAGGAGGAGCACTACTGGATATATTTTCACAGTAGGTGGGAATGGCAACATTAGCTAGATTTCAAGATTGCAAGAAGGTTTTGGCTTTGTCTACTACAGAGGCAGAGTATGTTGCAGCTACAAAGGCTAACAAGGAGATGATATGGATGAGTAGGTTCATGGAAGAGTTGGGAAAGGAGAAAAGTGATTGTAAACTATTCAGTGACAGTTCAGAGTGTAATTCATTTAGCAAAGAACTCAACATTTCATTCAAGAATGAAACACATTCAATTGAGGTATCACTTCATATGGCAGGTATTGGAGGATGGACAGTTGAATCTAGAAAAGATTCATATGAGCAAGAACCCTATGGATATGCTAACAAAGCCATTATCAAAGGAGAAGTTGGAGCTACACTCCACTTCTGTTGGTCTTCAATGTTTGAGACTTGAAGAGGAAGAAACAAAGCTAAGGAAGGATCCAAGAATGACGATTGTACAGGTATGGTGCAGTAATTAATCTCCAAGTGGGAGATTGTTGAGTTGTGGAGCTCAATTACTTCAGTTTAGCATGTAATGGAAACTTGATAGAAAATATAGTAACTGTCATCAGGTTAGGGAGGGAACTAGCATCGGTCACCTAGGACTGGCATCAGTCAGGTATGACATCGAGTCAGGCAAGGGAGGAACCGGACAGTGGTTAGGTCTAACCGGCATCGGTTACCTGTGCGAGGATGTTTTAATTAACTCTCGGGAATTAGATCTATTTTTAGCATTAAATATTTCTATTGATTGTAATTACATGGCTAAGTTCCCTAAGTCTATAAATGACTATATAAGGATAAAATCTAGGGTTTAGAAGTAAGAAGTAAGAGGATAACAAGAATTAGAAAGAACTTGCAAAAAGTTGGTGAGAGAGATAATTCTTGGTGATGAAGCAAAAATCTTGATAGAAAGAAAGTATTGTACATATGAGAGGTGTGGAAGGTTGTAAATCTTCATTGTATATCTTGTCAAAGCTTTGGATAATAGATTGGCTTATTTCTTAGTGGACATAGCCCACACTGGGTGAACCATGTTAAATCTGGTATTGATTTATGTCTCTTGTTTTGTATATTTCTTCTGGTAGAATATCCACTTTTATTTGCATGTATGCTTAGATCTGATATATTGTTTGTACAATTGTTGTGTTGATCCCGCCACCACGTACTTACAATATTATCACCCAACTACAAGAATACCCATATGAAATTTATTATATCCTCCTAAATTAATTGTGTCATCATCCTCTATGCAAGATAAGGCCCAAATTTTCCTTAACACATTTACAATCATAACATGGCTCTATGAATACAAATTAGCTCAAAAAATACAACTATAATCTTTGTATGTGGCAAAAAAATGAATTTGAATTATAATGCACTCAAAGATCTTGCAAGTGCACTATGTTCCTACACACGAGCCTTCCAAGTGAATCCTTGTAATTTTTTCAAATGAATTCAAATAAACTTGGAGTTTCAAAGGTAAATGTGCACCATTAAGACAAACCTCTCCAGGTAATGTGAGCCTCTGAAGATTATGTATGTGATATGGTACATGAAATATGTTATTCTTTGTAAATTTTAGTTTTTTAATTCATGGTGTCTTACACTAAGTCGTAGAATCTTGTGCCAAATATCTAAAGCATCATGTCATCCATTTGAATATGTATGGAATAGTGTAGAGATGACATGATGTATGTTGACCCTTTGTTTCCTACGCATGGCTTCTTTTGTTGAGAAACATACTTTTGTATTGTGTCATATAATTACTTGATTGTTCCAACTTTTGAAATATATTTTGGAATTTAGAACATACCTTAAATCTATGGAACTCCTTTACATATGCCAAAACATAATGATTATAAATAGATGTAAAATATAATTTCTAATTATTATTTTTTGATGTAGATTGCTTTTAAACCCAAATGCTCTATTACCATTATAGAGAAATAGAATATTTTAAAAATGGTATAGAGAGTGATCAAATAATAATAAAAAGCATGAACTCTTTTATAAATATGTGTAAAATATTAGTAAAATAGTAATTACACATGAAATGTATGATGAAAACATCGAAGGGATGCATTGAATTAGTTAAAATGGAGGGAGAAAAGTACCAGGAGATGAAGATGGGCAATGAATATGGGGTTTGAAGGATGAGAACTCATAGGTCGGGGAAAATGTTACATGGGACCTTTGTGAAAATTTTCTCTCCTACAAGCACATGTCTTTGTTTTCAATCGTACAAAGAAGAAATGGTGTGCGGTGTGCAAGTTTTAAAGGAAACATATTTTGGAGATATCTCATAACAAAAGAAGTGCTCAATCAATATTGTCAATTCCAATAGTTGTTTTTTCCAATTGTAGGCGATGTGGTTAAAGGGTAGTTAGATTACACACAAATGTAAAGGGAATTTTCTTACGCGAATCACATGACACTTAAGAGGAAAGGCTATATGGAGTTGCCTTGCCATATTAGGGTAGTGATTTCATGCACATTTGTAAAATTGTAGTTTCTCTATAACTATCAACGTAAATAATAGGGTTTCCCTCACCAACATTCTTGATGATGTCGTTTGTCAAAGACCACTAGCATAAAATGGGCTTTACTATTTTTTTTTATTGTCTTACAACATTAAGGATTTTGACTTGATGAAATTTAATTTGTTAGATAAGATGAAGACATAAATGGAAAGTTGTAAATAAAATAGATGGGAACTAAATACATGCATGTCCTATACATAATCAATGACTTAGATTGTTCCTACGAAAATAATATCTTCTATGTGTGCTCCAAATTTTCATATTTAGTTGGATTTCTATATTGACATGAGTGCAATGTTCATCTAAAGGGGTCAAAATAAAACATGCATGGTCCACCTTATGTCCTCCATTAAAGATATGTAGTATGCTCTGAAACAAAGAGTAGTGAGAGAAACCCAATGTGTGCCTTAATGCATGAATACCCATCGATAACTAATCCCCTCCAATAGTTGGTCATATAAACGACATGCATTTTATATACCAAACAAGATTAGATATATTTTATTTTATTTTATTATTTATTAATCAAACATATAATATGTCAAAAGAAAACTTTAACATTCATTTTGGATGGCCCTAGATTTTGTAATAATTTTCTGATGTGAGGATGGGGGCACAAGTCTGAAAGGGTCAGATGAAATCACGTAACAAAACAATGTTCAGGAAGTTGATGTAACATACTAAAGGAGGCAATACAATCTCAAAATGTCTAATGCAACTCTGCAATGTCTAGGACTTTGGGTCAGTGCTCCTTCATAGAGTATATACCATGTTTACACTTTATGTTTACCTTATTTTTTTGGCTTCCACACTTAGGTTATTAAAACACATAAAAATGTGATTGCAAAAATCAAAAAAATTAAAATCCAATAAAAATCAAGGATTTTCAAGTTGGTGGCTACTGAGACATATTCAATGTTCAATAAACAACGTATTAAATAGATGATTCCATGGTTTACAAAGGATTAATTATTTCTAACGGAGGTCAAACCTCAACACTTCCAATATACAAACTTTGATAGGTTGCTCTAGTTTTATACTAAATTTCAATGTTTAAGAGGTGATACATTTGCAAAGATATTTTGAAATATATATAAGGTTTGATTAATATATCTAAAAAATTTCGGGGAGAAGTGGGCAGATACAATGAAATAATTATTGAGTAACATGAATCAACTTAATTGAAAATAATATTGAGCGTAAGAATAATGTTGAATTTTTTTTAGCCATATGAACAGGTCACTCAGTCAACGTTGTCAACTTTTCTAACAGTTCTAAGGTGCTAACAAATGGCCCTTACACAACAAAGAAACAATTTTTTTGAGAAAATAATGGGGAAAATGAACTTTGGATTTTCTTTAGAAATAGAAAAATGCATCATAAAAAACGAGACCATCATTTACATTTACATCCTTTTGAATTCGTAATATTTTTATTATTATTATTTTAGAAATAAAAAAGTGCATCATAAAAAATGTATATGGGTTGAGGCTTGCCAAGACTGACACAATTCAAAAAATCAACGGTGCATAGCAGTGTGATGTACATGCATTGAAATCCAAGGGTGGAAAGATGATTCGAGTCTGTTTTTAGCGGAACTCCCAACAATGGAACAAAAGTGCCTGTCAAGCGCCTGTAACAGTGGACAAGACTAGAACAACACATATTTTTGGGGGAATTTCTAATCTCTCTCAGCTTGGTTACTACTCTCGACGTCTCTATAGACAATTCGTCGACCAAAACTAGGCATTCAAAAATTGTGGCTTAGTCCTTCACATACCAGTGGTCGTACCACAGAAAATGGTTCTTACCCTATAATTTTATAACTGTGTGGCGATCAATGTCGGGATTGTTAGTTGTTTCATCTAGTTGTGCCAAGTATTTCGAGGCAGTCCATCGCCACCCGTTGCCCTTCCTCACAACAAAGGTGTCGGCCGCTAGCAAATTGTGAGCCATCTAAATGATATCGTGGTAGCAAGAATTGAAAGCATCCAAGGAAAATATGTGATCAAATTTTTAAAATACGGTGCTTATATAACATGTTGAACAGTTATTCGGTTGTTTAACTATGCAACCAATTGTAACTACCTCCTACGATAAATACAATCTGCCTGTTCGTCATTTAGACAATGCAGTTTTTGCCTTCTGTATTCTTTCTTCTCTTTACATATTCCAACATTGGTATCAGAGCTTGATGGTTCATATGATCGATGCCATTGGAGGAAGATGGGTTGCAGTGAAGTGTGTGTGAGGTCAATGGTAAGATCGACGCCATTCCTGCATAATAAGGCAAAAATTGTGGAAGGGATTCGTGAAGAAAACGAAGTTCATGCATAGACGAGGGCAGCACGGGAAGGAGGGCAGCGCGTTCGTATGCATAGACAAGGGTAGCACGGGCAGAAAGGCACCAGCACAACAGTTGCAAATCGTGTAAAATAAGACACAACACAGTCGCAAAAATACTCACATTTTTCATGCAAAAAAAGTTACGTCTTTCTGACGGAAATACAGTCGCAAGCAAATAAGATGACGATAGAGAAAATCTATTTTTCATGGGCATCATTGCTGCCGAAAACCGTGAAAGTCGAGGGCACAATCAACGGTAAAATTGTGGCAGAACCAAAAGGAAAATCGTGGCAGAGGTAACACTTGTGAACAACAAAGTCCTGGTTTTGTGTTGTAATATTTCTCTGCTGCCACGTATATGCATAAAACATAAAGTATTTTTGTTTATTTGGTGGAAAAATTAAAATAATTAAATATATTTGCTGGAAAATTGGATATTTTATTATTTTCCATTACTTTGGAATAATAAAATGTCAAACATTGCAAATTTGATTTTTCCAGATACACAAAAATTAACGGGCACGAATTTTAATGTGTGGAGCCATAAGATCTTGACACTGGCAGAATTTCGTGGTTTTGAGAAAATAATCATGGGTGTCGAGAGTAGGCCTACAAAAAATTTCGATGATTATGACGAACGTCATCGAGAGGCTCTTCTGCTATTAAAATTGTCAGTATCAGATGAATTGATACCTGAGGTCCGGAATGCCACTGAGGTGAGTAAATTATGGGTCAGTCTGAAGGACAATATCAGATGTCGGAGAAGATTCGGGTTCTATACCTCAAAAATATGCTTTTTCCATAAAAATTACAAGAAGGTGGATCGTTGTCTGAGCACCTACTTCGGATGAAAGATCTCCAAGATCAGCTTGCTTCCATTAACAAGCCGGTTGATGATGATGATATGGCGGCTATCATTTTAAACAGTTTGACCTTCTCGTATGACTCGTTCATGGAGGCTCTTCATTTAATGGGTGAGAGTCAAACTCTTACGTTTGACAAGGTGTGTTCCTACCTGTTGCAGAAGTAACAGAGACAGACACAAGTTTAAGAGTCCAGTTCTGGACAATCTGAGAGTGCATTTTCTGCACAGTCCAAAGGAAAGTGGAAGTGACAGGCTGATGTGTCACCTTCCTCTCCTAAATTTCTGGTAAAGTGTTACTATTTTCACAAACTTGGTCATGTGAAGAGGGATTGTCATAAGCGACTAAGTTCCCTGAAGAAGCGGAAGGGGCAAGCACATGTGGCAACAGTTGAGCAACACAAGTCAGAAGATGAGTATGCCCTCATGGCATCTTGCTCTGATGGTGGTAGCCCTACACGGTGCTTGGTTTTTTATATTCCGGTGCATCACGACACTTCACGTGTCAATGAGATTGGTATGTTACTTTTCATGATAATTCATGTTCTTCTGATTAAGTTACTTTAGGGGATGGGAGATCACATGCTATGGAAGGGATTGGGATGTTCATATCATGTTAAATAATAACACTAAATTTCTTGTGAAGAGTGTTAGATATGTGCCTAACATGAATAAGAACCTGTTATCCATCATTCAATTAACTGATAATCCTCCATATATCTGTAAAATTTTCTAGTAAAACAATGTATTGTGTCTGATGTCAAACATAATAAGGTGGTTGCCCTGGGATTGGGCATGGAGGTTTGTATAGGACTCGTTGATCTTAAAACAAGCGACGGTCAAAACTTGCTGCCTTAGTTGTAGTAGAATACACCAGTATTTGATTCATTCTCAACAAGGGCTTTCCATCTTTTAAAAGTCTCAAAAACATCATATTTATTTTTAATACAATAAACCATACCTTTCTTGTAGCATCATCAATGAAAGTAACATAATACTGGGATCCTCCATGAGAAGCTACCTGAGCTAGTCCACACACATCTGAGTGTACAAGCTCCATTTTTTTCTCCTTCTTAGTTTCCCCCACTATGAGAAATCTCACTCTCTTTTTCTTTCCAAAGATACAATGCTCATAGAAATCAAGATCTAAATATTTCAAATCTGATAGCTTACCATTAGCCTTTAAGATCTGCATTCCTTTTTTACTCATATGACCCAACAGGTTATGCCACATGCATGCATCTGAAATCTAAATTAGACAACATAGAAAATGAATAAATAATTCACGTAGATAAATATAACATTCCTACCTTCTTACCTCTTGCCATAACAAAATCACCCTTGGTGACTTTCCAAGAGTCTCTTATAAAAGTAACCATGCAACTAAATTCACCTAGTTGCCATACAGAAATAAGATTTCTACTGAGACTTGACACATTCCTCACATATTTCAATACCCATGTATTTCCATTTTGTAATTTTAGATGAACTTCCCCTTTACCAGTAATATTGCAAGGTTCATCATCACCCAAATAAACATGTCCAAAATTTTCCTAGACATAATTTCTGAAATAACGCTTATTAGGGGTTACATGGAAAGAATCTCTTGAATATAAAACCCATGATTCAATTCCAATATCTAAAGAAATAATAAGATCATCTTGCATTACCTCTGATGCAACAATATTTTCTTCTTTACCTTTGTTTGGTTGTTGATTCTCTTTGTCCTTTGACCAATAATATTTCTTTGCATGCCCTTTCTTTCCACATTTTCAACAAGTAATTCCCTTACTTCTAGATTTAGATATGTTATCATTTGAATTTGATTTCTCATTACTCTTACTCTTGGATCTCTCCTTCTACATACCCCTGATTTATACATTCAAAGAATTTCTATATGATGATTCCTCTTTACTCTTCCTGCGAATTTATTAATTCAAGATTATACTAACCACATCATCAAACTTCAAAATACTATTAGCAAATGTTGTATTACTAACAACCATTACCAAGTTTTCCCAACTATAAAGGCAAATAACATAAGAGTAAAAGTACTTTTACCTCATCATCAAATGGTATAACAACTGCTTTTAATTGATTTATAGTAGATTGAAAATCATTCAAATGACTTGAAGTAGATCTACCTTCATGCATCTTAGAACTAAATAGTTTCTTCATCAAATAAAATTTATTTGAAGCACTAGGTTTTTCATATATAATTAGTAAGAGATTTCATTAATTCTATTGTAGAATCTAATTCTATAATATTGGAAGCCATGGATACTACCAGGATTAATCTTATAGATTCCAAATCCTTTCTATTAAGAATATTTGATTCTTCATCAATCATCTTTGTAGGTATAAACTTCTCATCCAACGGTAAGTACAAATCTCTTTGATATAGATAATCCTTAATCTACATCTTCCATAATTGATAATTTCGGTCATCAAATTTCTCTACCTTTTATTTATTATTCTTTTACCATTGGTGTAGCTCACACTAAATTAGAAAACCCTTTGTGAGTAAATCTTTCAACACATAAAACCCTCAAACAAATATATGATACCAGTTGTTGGGGTTAGCTCTCCGGTTGTACAGACAATATATCATATCTAAGAATACATGTAAATAAAAATGGATATTCTACCAGAATAAATATACAAAATTAAGAGACATAAATGAACATCATATTTAATGTGGTTCACCCACTAAGGGCTATGTCCACCAAGAAATAAGCCAAACTATTAACCAAAGGTTTGACAAGATATAAAATGAATATTCACAATCTTCTACACCTCTCAGATGTATAGTACTTTCTTTCCCTCAAGATTTATTTTCATAACCAAGAATTCTCTCATCGCCACCAACTTTTGCAAGTTCTTTCTAATTCTTGTTAATATCCTTAATTCTAAACCTACCTTTATGCCTATATAAGTGTTTATAGACTTAGGGCACTTAGCCATGAAATTACAATCAATAGATATACTTTAATGCTAAAAATACTATCTAATTCCTAAGAGTTAATTAAAACATCCTCGCACAGGTAACCGATGCCGGTCCTGGGTGATCGATGTCGGTTCCCCCTTAACCGATGATGGTTACTGTATTTTCCATGAAAGTTTCCATTTCATGCTAAACTGAAGTAATTGAGATCCACAGCTCAACAAAAGCTAGGGTTTAGAAGTAGGGATGATTAACAAGAATTAGAAAGAACTTGCAAACTTTGGTGAGAGAGAATTCTCGGTGATGAATTAAAAGCATCCTTAAGCAAGAAAGTATTGTACATCTGAGAGGTGCCGAAAGATTGCCCTAACTGCTGCATTGTATATCTTCCTTAAAGCTTTGGATAATAGATGTCGGTCATACCTGACCATTTCCAGTCCTGGTGTGACGTAGCCCACACTGGTTGAACCATCCTTAAATCGAGTGTCGGATACTATATGTCTCCAGCAATTTGTCCACTTCATAATAAACTGGTAGTAATTGAGCTCCAATTGTACTTGCAACAATTATTAGATATGATATGATGTGTATTGTCATAGGACCAGATGTAGGTTTCCCCAACAATGTGTACTATCAACCAGGGCGTGACTATCCCACATCAAAATAATGTGCATCAAGAAGATTCCTTATAGAGTATCCACTTGATTTATAAAGATGAGCTTTCATAGCATGATGAGAAATACTTCATAGATATTCCACCAGTGTTAAGGTGGAACCTAGTGTAGCATCCCATAATGCCTAACACCGAGTTTCCTAGTCGAATAACGTGTGTAACTACAGGGTTCATCTCTTGGAAAACCATATAACAAATCCCATTTGCCTAAAGGTATTGCAAGACCAATGATGGCCGTATCACTCATAATACTTTTTTAGGGGATCCCATTGTATAAATCCATCCTTTGATGGCTACAAGTACTTAGAAGGAGATAAATCTACAATGGAGCACACCATAAAGTCTACGTATGAAATCCTCTACACACAAATGTTCTATGTGAGGATACAAATCCTTTCTGTCGATTAAAGAACATGTTTATGCGCAAAGTCCTTGTGCTCATAATTGATGTATCCTTTATTGAAGTATATAGAGTGAGATTAGTCGTCAACAATACCAAGGGCGCCCAAGCAATGTCGGATCACTATTTACCCAAAAATAGAACTAAGAAATATTAGAAAGTCCCCAGTAAGGATCATGGCACCTTGTATCGTAATAATAACATCCTTCAAGGCACAAATAAGCATGGATTAGAGATCAACAATTTTACATAAACAAGGAATTTTTGAAGATGGCTACAATGGTGGCCTCCCCATCTGATTCCACACATCCAGTGTGAGCACAATCACTTCTGAACCTGTATCAACTAGAAAGTTACTCAAGAGCCATCCATCAACAACAACATTTAGAGTGATCTCTTTGTCATAAACAAGACTATGATGAGGTAGGTTAACATGCAAATTTTTTTCTTTCATGCTAAACTCCAACACGTGACATCTTTCCCCTTAGCCATTCCCCCAATAGAGGAATGATGTTTTCCTATTGCAGCATCTTACAAACCTCAAAATTGTAAACATATTTATGAGGAATCTTAGCTGCGTTTTCTTGCTCCAGCTTTCGTGACTGCTCCTTCAAGCATTATATCTCACCCTGTAAGTTTATAATAAATTCTATGGTTTCTTTATAAGCTTCCTTCTGATGAGTAGGGTCTGTATACTTTACATGTAATACTTCCTCCTTTGTAACACCTTGGAAAAACTGTTATATTTCTCTTTTGCATTACAAGCGTTGGCATGTGGTTTTCTTGATTTTATTGAATGATGTGTGTTCCCTTCATTGTTGAAGATCATGCTTGTTATGGATAAATCATTTCTACTCTTGGATGGAAATGATATGGCTTGCAAGAATCCATTTTCACTTCTTAATTGATAAATTACAATCTGATTTTGAGAGTTGTAAACTTATCTCTTTAATTGACTCATCCTTGGATCAGTTTCAGTGATCCAAGGAATGTTTTAAATATTCTTAACAGTCTGAATGGTAAAATTGGCTTCATTAAGAGACATAGTGGACTGAACTTTGTATGTTACAAATTCTTTGGTCTTGTGTGAACGTGTCTTCATTCGGTTGTATGTTTATGCTTGGGTCTTTGGGATTGATCTCTGCAGGACATTAATGGTGTAAATGAAATATAGTTTGCTTCATGAATATGAAGGGGATCAGATCCTAAAACTAAAGGATTATCCTAACATATCCTAAGCTAGGTAAGAGCACCTACTTCCTAGCTACATCTACTTATTTGGGTTATATTCTAACCTAAGCTTCTTATTCTATTTTGTTGGGATGGTGTCCTAACCTAAGCTCTTGTGCTAAATGAATAAGGGAGAGATTACTAAAGTAATGTTAGGCTATATTAACCTAATGCCTAATACTATATGGATGTGAATTTAATCTAACCTAAGGTGGAAATTACCTATGGCAATGTTTTAAGACCTAAGGTAATTATTGTTAGACTAACCTAAGTTTTGGGAAATCTATCCTAAACTATTAAAAAGGAACCTAAGGGTCGCATGGCACTAAGGTGATGGTTCCAATGGCATTTAATTGATTTGATTGGGTTTAATGTATGGAGGTACTGCCAGTTTTGGAAAAGGCTAGTTAACTTTAGTGGAGGCATACATGGAGGCTTCACTAAATATGGAATTGCATGTTAAATTAAAAATGGCATTCACTAGTTTTGGGAGGCGGTGGCAAGGAGAGATAAGCGGGAGATTTGGGAGTAATGACATTAATGGACCTCAGTTTTTGTGTGCAAACCATCTTGGAAACAAGGGAGGTGGATTTGTGGGAGGTTGTTTGGTTTTGCATGTCTCACAAATTTTTCTCTGCATGGAGCTATCTGGTTCTTTGAACCAGCAGTTTGACTTCTTCACTTTGTGGCTATTTTTGGTTTCTCTGGTCTATTTTTGATCAAAGGAATGTATATGAGGCATTGGAAGAAAATTTGTTTGGTTGTTGATCTTTTGTGGAGAAGAAAAAGAGTGGGAAGCTCAGCTGGAAGTCTCCTTCGAATTGGCAGAGGCACTATCAGGCATGATAGGCTCTACCCATTAATATTTCTTTCTTTCTTCTAAATGATTCATTAAAACAACTTCTACTCTCATGAGATAAATATTTGCATGATTTTTCTGGTTAATTACTTTCATGTTTTTATGAATCTCTGTGATTTTTGGGATGTAAATCCATTGCATAGTAATGTTAGTTTTTGGAAACTTTCTCTGTGCTAGTTTAATGGTGACATGCATGCGAAACTTGTATTTGAAGCTCTGTATTTCATTTTGAAACTTGTATTCGAGGTTGGTGTTGTTCTGAACTAGAATTCGTTGCCTTAGTATGGTTCTGAACTTTATTGGAGCCTTGTGTTTCTGTTTGAACTTTATTGGAGCCTTTTGTTTTGAAGAAGCTTGTATTGGGGCTTCGTGTTTTGTTATGAGCTTGTATTGGAGCTTCGTGTTTGTTCTGAGCCTGTATTAGAGCTTTGTGTAGTTCTGAAATTTTGTTTGAAGCTTCGTGTTTGACACTGTACTCGTATTCTAGTACTTGCGTGTTCTGAACTTGTAGTCAAATCGATGTGTTTGATTCTGTACTTGTATTTTGAGCTGGAGTTTTACTCGTATTCAAGGATTTGAAATGCTTTGAACTTCATTTATGGACTGTCTGTTCGAAAAGGTTTGAGAGATTAAAATTTTGGTTTGAAGTTGATTTGGTAATCTCTTTTGAGATCTTCTCCTTGTAGCTTCTTGTTGGAATGGTTGTGGTACTTCTATTTTTAGAAACTGTACCACCTTCTTTGAACTTGATAGGGCATGTGAATACGAAGTATATCCTATTCTCTCCTTTTCTGAAAAATCCCACGTCTTGTTGAAAGCTTGATTGTTTTGTTTGAAGGATTATTAGACTGGAACTATCTTGTTGTGGGTTTGGTTTGATATAGAGTTTGTTGGAACAGTCGTTAACAGTTTTAGAGGTTTATGGAAATGCAGTATGCATTCTCCTTCTTGTGATCAATGTTTGAAATGAATACCTTCTTGTCGCAATATTTTTAGATGGAACTTGAGAGTCTTTGTTGTGATTCTGTTTCAGTCACATTGGAGGTAAGATTGGGACATCTCTTGACTTAAACGTTATTGGGTTTTCTTACTCTCTTCAGATCTTCTTAATTGATTTTTGGGTTTTATTAGAAAGATGAGTTGAATACCTTAGTGCACTGAATTTTGTATGGAAGGATACATTATCTCTGGTTCAGATTGTTTTGTATTATTAGTTCTTATTTGGATCACAAACTACTTGCTCTTTTGTATTGAGCCATTGTTGAATCCTTGTAATGGGATTTCAGTCTTTTGAGTTCGTGAGTACTTCTGAAACTTGTTTAGCTTTTACTTTTTGGGTTTTCTATTCCTTGTTGGATTCATTGAATGAATCTCTGGGTCTTTTAAAGAGAAAGGAATATGTTCTCTTGGGGACAGTATACTATTTTTGGGACTGTACTGTGTACTTCATTCTGAGAATTGAATTCGAACTTGTGTTTAATGAATGGGAATAGATAAACCAGTTGGTAAAGATTTGTAAGGGAAACTAGAAGTGTGCTTTCTTCTAACTGTGTGTTTGGTTTTGTGTTCTCTCTTGGGAACTAGTTAAAGAACTTCTAAGTTTGAAATAGAAATGGGAATTCATTTGATAGTATAAATGAAATGAATTATTGATTGGACCTTTTCTAATTGAGATCCCTTTTTACTGTTGTTTGGATAAGTTCATTTGATTGAACTTCTCTGTATTCGATTCTCTTCTGAGATGGAAATTTCTTTGTGGATTGTTTGGTCTACTTTGTATAAGTCATTTGTTGTAATGGTGTAGAAAGAGAGTAGCTGAGTCGGTATGTTGGAATAGAAATGTAAACATGTTTTGACTGACTGCCATTTTGCTTGACTGAGTCATACTTCATTTGGATTTGGATATTGGAAGGTTTAATTTTTGCACTCTATCTTTTATGAATCCTTCTTGGATGGACACGGGAAGAGATTAATTCTGTGTGAGTCTAGCTTGGGATTTGTGGAACATCTGGTTTCAGATCTTTGAATTATATCTTCTAACATGTGGAAGTTAGTTTAGACTTGCAGGAGGACTGTTTTGACTCTCTACCCCTACTTGGATTGATTTGGGATTCTTGTTAGATGTTGTCTCTTTAATGTTGAATCCTTATATTGTTATCTTTGAACTGAGGTAGTTTTGTGTGTTTCTAAACCTGTTTCTGTCTTTTAGATGATTAGTGTATGGGGAATAGTATGTATTGATTCTTCTTCTTTTTCTTAAGTTGTAGGATGAATCATCCTAATATGAGCTATGTTGTAATTAACTTCTTTTGCTACTTAGTAAAGATAAATGTGTATTTCTATTCTTATAGAATTATGAAACAATTGGATGACAAGACCTGTTGATTTTTTTAAAGTAATTGATAGGATCAATTAAACCTTATGATATAATGCAGATGTTGCAGATTATATTATGCTCTTTTCTTAAAAGTGAATTCAGAATCTCTTTAATTGTACTTCTTTTCTGGTGTTATTACTTATGATTATTTGTATGATATATTAATTGTTTCATTAAAGCAGAGTTGTTTTAATGGAACAATTAGTGGAATGCACTTCACTTTAATGCTTAGTGCTTATCATGCTCAGTTCATTGAACTGACCCATGCTAGCAATTTTTGTAGATGGACATCGTAAGTGATAAAAGAAGGAAAAATTTTATGATGCATTGGCTTATTTAATTCTGGATCTTATGTAAAGAGTTTCAAATCATTCTTGAGTTGTATTGGAAAAGAAAAGTGATGTTCTTTTAAGATCTTAATTCTGATTGACATGCAGAATGTCTGAAATGCATAGTCTTGTAAATGTATATTTATCATCATGAATTGAAAGGTTTTGAGTTGGACTCCAATTTGTGGTGTGAATTCTTTTGTACTTGTATGAAGGAATTAGTAGTGATATCTTGGTGGTATTCTTTATATCTGTTTGTATACTTAATGCTTGTTATCAATTAATAAGTTGGATTAAGGGGATAGTACAATTCTCCCTTATTATAATGAAACTTGTTAAATTGCAAAAGATGTCATTCTCTATCTACACAACTATAGTTTAATAATGAAATATGCTTGGGACATACAATTAAACTATATGAGTAAAGAATGATAAAAAGGTTATGTTAATCCTAACATCTAACCATGTAGAGGAAGACTCTTCCTCTCTCAAAGAATGAAAGATAAAAGGAATAGTGGTTATGATCTTTAATCTTTATACTTCATTTATAAAGTAAACACTAGCTGAATCTAGGTGGATGACACACTTGATTTGGACAGCTAGGTTGCATTAAGAATTAAACGTTTGATGTTTGTTGTCCTATTTTTGGGATAACTGCTTGTTATGCCACATTAATGAACATTAATGCAAACATGAATTAATGAAGTTCTCCATATCTAATCAGGATAATTATGGATAAAGAACTTAATGAATGTTGGAATTAGGGTTAGGCATGGTTGTTGTAATCTGAATCTTAATCCAATATTAATTATGAATTAATGACCACTAAGGGGGTATGTACATCTTGATGAATCAGTTCTAACAGATGTTGGCACATGCCAACTGCAGGACTGTACCCTCAAGAAGTCCTGGGACTTCTCGAGGATACAGTGTTGCAGTTGACATGTGGCAACACCCTTCCATATTTGTTCATCTAGATCTACACACATCTTGGACTTGAACTTAGTTTCTCTCTAGGTCAAGTTAGTAGCATGTTTAGGATAGGTAGTAGCTTTCAATGACTCAGGGTACCTTGGCACATCTAATTGACTTAGGTCAGCCGAGTATGCCCATATACCCTAAGTCATCGTGAGCATCTTCCTATAACAAATTATGTTGCTAACCTGGGCTAGGGTCAAACCTTGGGCAAGTGGACTGACAGGTAGTCAGTAAAGACCATTCTAGATAACAGTAGAGTGAGGTGAAGGATGTATTCCAAATGACGAGTATGCCATCTAGGAATAGTAACATGAACAGTATGTTGAAAATCTTTGGCCAAAGTATCGCAAGCTACTGGTTGCGTTGTCCTATGTCACCTAGTTTAAAGCAACGTGATGTCAGATGAATATTGGTAACAAATATTCAGATAGGTTCTTTAAACAGATCACTCAGTACCTAGAATAGGGTAGGAAACCAAGTATACGTAGTATACATAAAGTATTCTATACTTTAAGTCAAACATGAGAGATTGGTTGGTAACCGAGTCATGGAATGAGAGATCGGTAGTATACCGAGTCATTACAGCTGCATATGGTTATCTGTTATGAGATTGATTGGCATGGAATGTGTGTTCTAAATGATGTTTTATTTAGAATAGAGAACATTATGTTTCAAAATCTTGAAGATATAGGTTTTGGTTAGCAGGTGCATTCAGACAATCCAAGACTATATCTCTGTTGTCTAACATTTCTTGGATGATATTCATTGGATGTGATGTAGTTATTGTCTCTATGACCTTTGACATGATGATAGTTACAAAAGTCATGTTCCTTATACCATGCGGGCATGGGTCACTTAGGGTCAAAATCTGTTACATTCCCATTTTAAGTACTTTAGAAACAAGGGATTTTTTTTTTTAAATACATGTTGTCTATTCTAAATAAAACATCATTTTGAACACACATTACATGCCAATTGTATGTCTCATTTCTAAATAACCATATGTAGCTGTAATGACTCAGTATACTACCGATCTCTCATTCCATGACTCAGCTATCCAACTGATCTATCATCTTAACTTAAAGTATAGAATACTTATATGTATACTGACGTATACTTGGTTTCCTACCCTATTCCGGGTACTGAGTGGTCTGTTTAAAGAACCTATCTGAATATTTGTTACCAATATTCATCTGTACATCACAATTGCTTTAAACTAGGTGACATAATGACAATGCAACCAGTAGCTTGCAATACTTTGGCCAAAGATTTTCAACATATTGTTCATGTTACTATTCCTAGATGGCATACTCGTCATTTTGGAATACGTCCTTCACCTCACTCTTATTTGTTATCTAGAATGGTCTTTACTGACTACCATTAGTCCACTTGCCCAAGGTTTAACCCTAGCCCAGGTTAGAAACATAATTTATTATAGGAAGATGCTCACAATGACTTAGGGTATATGGGCATACTCAGTTGACCTAAGTCAACCGATGTGCCAAGGTACCCTAAGTCATTAGAAAGCTACTACCTATCCTAAATATGCTACTAACTTGACCTAGAGAGAAACTAAGTTCAAGTCCAGATGTGCATAGATCTAGATGAACAAATAAGGAAGGGTGTTGCCACATGTCAACTGCAATAACTGTATCCTCGAGAAGTCCTTGTTAACTTATTCGAAGGTACATTCCTGTAGTTGGCATGTGCCAACATCCTACAGAAACTGATTCATCAAGATGTACATACCCCCTTAGTGGTCATTAATTCATAATTAAATTGGATTAAGATTCAGATTATGAGCAACCATGCCTAACCCTAATTCCAATCATTCATTAAGTTCTTTATCCATAATTATCCTGATTAGATATGGAGAACTTCATTAATTCATGTTTGCATTAATGTTCATTAACGTGGCATAACAAGTAGTTATCCCAAAAAAAGACAACAAACATCAAATGTTTAATTCTTAATGCAACCTAGCCATCCAAATCAAGGTGTGTCATCCACCTAGATTCAACTAGTGTTTACTATACAAACTGAAGTATAAAGATTAAAGATCATAACCACTATTCCTTTTATCTTTCATTCTTTAGAGAGGAAGAGTCTCCTCTAAATGGTTAGATGTCAGGTTTAACATATCCTTTTTATCACATTCTTTACTCATATAGTTTAATTATGTCCATCAAGCATATTTCATTATGTTAAACTATAGTTGTGTAGATAAAAATGACATCTTTTGCAATTTAACAAGTTTCATTATAATGAGGGGGAAATTATACTATCCCCTTTATCCAACTTATTAATGATAAAAGAAAAGTATACAAATAGATATAAGAATACCACCAAGATATCACTACTATTTCTCATCATACAAGTACAAAATAATTCACACCACAAATTGGAAGTCCAAATCAAAACCTTTCAATTCATGATGATAAATATACATTTACAAGACTATGCATTTCAAAAATACTGCATGTCAATCAGAATTAAGATCTAAAAGAAAATCACTTTTCTTTCCCAATACAACTCAAGAATGAATTGAAATTCTTTACATAAGATCGAGAATTAAATAAGCCAATGCATCATAAATTAAATCTTGCCTTCTTTTATCACTTACGATGTCCATCTACAAAAATTGCTAGCACGGGTCAGTTCAATGAACTGAGCATGATAAGCACTAAGCATTAAAACTGAAGTGCATTCCACTAATTTTTCCATTAAAACAACTCTACTTTAATGAAACAATTAATATATCATACAAATAAGCATAAGTAATAACAACCATAAAAAGAAGTATCAATTAAAGATTTAGAATTCACTTTTAAGAAAAGAGCATAATATAATCCGCAACATCTGCATTATAACATAAGGTTTAATTGATCCTATCAATTACTTTAAAAAAAATCAACAGGTCTTGTCATCCAATTGTTTCATAATTATATAAGAATAGAAATACACATTTATCTTTACTAAGTAGTAAAAGAAGTTATATATAGAACATAGCTCATTTTAGGATGATTCATCCTACAATCTTAAGAAAAGAAGAAGAATCAATTACATACTATTCCCCATACACTAATCATCTGAAAGATAATAAACATGTTTAGAACACATGAAAACTACCTCAGTTCAAAGATAACAATATAAGGATTCAACATTAAAGGAACAACATCTAACAAGAATCCCAAATCAATCCAAGTAGGGGTTAGAGAGTCAAAACAGTCCTACCTGCAAGTCTAAACTAACTTCCACATGTTAGAAGATATAATTCAAAGATGAAACCATAACATTCCACAAAAATCAAAGCTAGACTCACACAGAATTAATCTCTTCCCATGTCCATCCAAGAAGAGGAATCATAAAAGATAGGGTGAAAAAAAGAGACTACCTTCCAATATCAAATACAAAATGCAAGTATGACTCAATCAGGCATGTCAGTTGGTCTAAACAAGTTTGCATTCCCTATTCAACAGAACCAACTCAGCTAATTTCTTTCTACACCATTACAACAAATGACTTCAGTACAAAGTAGACCAACAATCCACAAAGAAATTTCCATCTCAGAAGAGAATCGAGGCCATTGACAGAGAAGTTCAATCAAATGAACTTATCCAAAAACAGTAAAAATGGATCTCAATTAGAAAAGGTCCAATCAATAATTCATTTCATTTATACTATCAAATGAATTCCCAATTCTATTTCAAACTTAGAATTTCTTTAACTAGTTCCCAAGAGAGAACACAAAACCAAACACACGGTTAGAAGAAAGCACACTTCTAGTTTCCCTTACAAATATTTACCAACTGGTTTATCTATTCCCATTCATTAAACACAAGTTTGAATTCAATTCTCAGAATGAAGTACACATTACAGTCCCAAAAATAGTATATCTTTCCCCAAGAGAACATATTCCTTTCTCTTTAAAAGACCTAAAGATTCATTCACTAAATCCAACAAGGAATAAAAATCCAAAATAGTATAAGCTAAACAAGTTCATAATTACTCACAAACTCAAAAGACTGAAATCCCATTACAAGGCTTCAACAACTCAATACAAAAGAGTAAGTAGTTCGTGAATCCCAAATAAGAACAATAATACAAAACAATCTGAACTAGAGATAATGTATCCTTCCATACAAAATTCAGTACACTAAGGGTATTAAACTCATCTTTCTAATAAAACCCAGAAATCAATTAAGAAGGATCTGAAGAGAGTAAGCAAAACCTAATATACATTTAAGTCATGAATGTCCCAATCTTACCTCCAATGTGACTGAAATAGAATCACAACAAAAGACTCTCAAGTTCCAACTAAAAATTGCTTGATGACATTGAAGGTATTCGTTCAAACATTGTTAACAAGAAGGAGAATGCATATTGTATTTCCATCAAACCTAGAGGGGAATTGTTAATGACTGATCCAATCAACTCTAAATCACGCCATTACCCATCAACAAGGTAAGATGATGCAGTTTTAAAAATCCTTCAGACATATCACATTCAAGCTTTAAACAAGACATGTTTATTCAGTTCCAAATCTCGAGAGAATATTGTACTAACAAATCAATTAAACTATCTCTCATATCAAGTTCAAAGTGAGGTACAGTTGTTCCTTAAATAGAATTACCACAGCCATTCCAACTTTTAGGCTACAAGAAGAAGACCTCAACACAGATTACCAGATCAAATTCAGGACCAAAGCTCATCTCTCAATTCCTTATCGATTCAGATAGTCCATAAATGAATTCAAGCATTTCAATCACTTGAATATAAGTAAAACTCCAACTGAAAATATAAATACATAATGAAAAACATGAGATTTGACTACAAAATTTCAGAACTTCACAAGTACTATAATAATATGAGTACAATTTCAAATACGAAGCTTCAAGCAACAGTTTAAAACGTTGTATAAGTTTCTAAACACCAGTTCCGAACAAACATGAATCTCCAACACAAGTTTATATAAAAGACATGAATCCCCTAATAAAAGATCAAATGAAACTCAAGATTCCCTAATAAAGGTTTAGAACCCTACTATTGAAATAAAGTCCAGTTCAAAACAACAACAACCTTGAATACAAGTTATCAGAATGAGAATACAGAAGCTACAGAATACAAGTTTCACATACAATGCTTCACATGCATGCTATCATTGAACTTAGCATAGAGAGAAAGTTTCCCACAAACATAACATTATTTTTGCCATGTATTCATATCCCAAAAAATCATAGAGATTCATAAAAAACATGTCAAGAAAAATAACCAGATCAAATCATGTAAATATTTTATAAGCTTAAGATCAAAGTTATTCTAATGAATTCATTTAGAAGAAAGCAATGAAATCTTAAAGGGTAGAGACTATCATGCCTAATAGTGATTTTTCTAAATCGAAGGAGACTTCCAATCGAGATTCCAACTCTTTTCCTCCTCCATGAAAGATCAACAATCAAACATATTTCCTTCCTATGCCTCATATACTTTCCTTCGATCAAAAATAGACCATAGAAACCAAAAATATCTTTGAAGTAGAAGGTCGAACTATTTGTTTGAAGAACCAGATGGCTCCATGCAGATAAAAATCTTGTGATGACATGCAAGACCAAACAACCTCCCGCAAACCCGCCTTCCAAATTTTCCAAGACAGTTTACACATAAAAACAAAGGTCCACTAATTCCATTACTCCCAAATCTCCAACTTATCTTTCCTTACCACCACCTCCTAAAATTGATGAATGTCAATTCCAATCCAAACATGTAATTCCATCTTTATTGGAGCTTCCATGTATGTCTCCACTAAAGTTCAACTATCCCTTTCTATAACTGGCAGTACCACCATACATTAAACCCTATCAACTCACTTAAATGTCATTGGAAAACCGTCACCATAGAGACATGTGACCCTTAGGTTCCATTTCAATAGTTTAGGATGGATCTCCCCAAAACTTAGGTTATTCTAACAATAATTAGGTTAGTCTAGCAATAACCACCTTAGATTAGATTAAATTCATAACCATTTAGTATTAGGTATTAGTTAAAATACCCTAGCATTACTTTAGTAATCTCTCCCATATTCATTTAGCACAAGAGCTTAGGTTAGGATGCCATCCCAACAAAATAGAATAAGAAGCTTAGGTTAGATTGAAACCCAAATAATCCCAAAGACCCAAGCACAAACATACAACCGAATGAAGACACGTTCACACAAGACCAAAGAATTTGTAACATACAAAGTTCAGTCTTGAGGAGCAGTCACAGAAAGCTGAGAAGAAGAAAACTCACGCTAAGATTCCTCAAATATGTTTACAATTTATCAGAGGTTTGTAAGATGTTGCAATAGGAAACATCATTCCTCTATTGGGGGAATGGCTAAAGGGGAAATATGTCACGTGCTGGAATTTAGCAGTGAAATAAAAAATTTGCATGTTAGCCTACCTCATCATAGTCCTTGTTTATGACAAGAGAAATCCTCAAGAAATGTTTTTGTTTGATGATGGATCTTGAGTAACTTTTCATTTGTATACAAGTTTCAGAAAGTGATTGTGCTCACACTGGATGTGTGGAATCAGATGGGGAGGCCACCATTGTAGCCATCTTCAAATTTTTTGTTGATTTATGTAAAATGAGACTAAGGCCCAACCACGCCCATTAGCACCTTGAAGGATGTTATTATTAACTATACAAGGGGCCAAGTTTACTGGAGACATTAAAGTCTTTAGTGCTTACGAAATGTAGATAGTTTTTTCCGGCATGGCTTGGGCGACCTTTGGTGTTATGCGAATAATGGCAATTTGTGCTTCAAAAAGGATACATCAATTGGTGAGAACAAGGAAGAGCGCATCAACATTCCTTTAATAGACATAAAATTTGCACCTCAAAACATAGAACTTTGAGTGAAGCGGATTTAATTAGACTTTATGTGTGCACACCATTAGAGATCCTGAAAAGTACTTGAGCCATCAAAGGAAGGATTTATTCAATGGGATGATGCATATTTTATGAGTGATCGACCATCGTTTCTTGCGATAACTAGGCACATGGGATATTAATGCCACAAAATGGTTTTCCCGAGAGATGAAAGTGTAGTTACACACATAATTCAACTGCTCGGTGTTAGGACATTTGGTCTTGATACAAAAAGAAGTAACTAGGTACTAAGGTACACTGGTGGAAATGTATTTGAAGTATTTTTACATGCTACACGCTATGAAAGCTCAGTGGACAAATCAAGTGAAAGAAGGAATATACTAGTATATACCCTATGTGGGACAGTCGCGCCCTGGTGGATAGTACACATTGTTAGGGTTTACACACTGGTTATACAAACAATATATTCATATCTAAGAATAATGCAAATAAAAGTGGATATTCTACCAGAAGAAATATACAAATCAAGAGTAATAAATCAACACTAGATTTAAACATGGTTCACCCAGTGTGGGCTACGTCCACCAAGAAACAAGCCAATCTATTATCCAAGCTTAAAAAGATATACAATGAATATTTTACAATATTTCGCACCTCTCAGATGTATAATACTTTCTTTCTTCAAGCTTTTGCTTTCATCCAAGTCACATTTTCTCTCTCTCAACCAAAGTTTGCAAGTTCTCTTTCTATTCTTGTTAATCATCCCTACTTCTAAACCCTAGCTTTTGTTGAGGCTGTGGATCTCAATTACTTCAGTTTACATGAACATGGAAACTTTTCTGGAAAATACAGTAACCGTCATCGGTTAGGGGGAACCAACATCGATCACCCAGGACCGACATCAGTCAGGCAAGGAGGAACCAACATCGGTTAGGGCTAACCTGCATCAGTTACCTGTGTGAGGATGTTTAATTAACTCTCATGGAATTAGATATATTTTTAGCATTAAAGTATATCTATTGATTGTAATTCATGGCTAAGTTCCCTAAGTCTATAAATGACTATATAAGCAAAAGCTAGGGTTTAGAAGTAAGACGATGATTAACAGAATTAGAAAGAACTTGCAAAAAGTTGTGAGAGAGAAAATTCTTGGTGATGAAGCAAAAGCTTGATAGAAAGAAAGTATTATACATCTGAGAGGTTTGAAAGTTTTAAATCTTCATTGTATATCTTGTCAAAGCCTTGGATAATAGATGGATTGTTTCTTGGTGGACGTAGCCCACACTGGGTGAACCACGTTAAATCTGGTATTGATTTATGTCTCTTGTTTTGTATATTTCTTCTGGTAGAATATCCACTTTATTTGCATGTATGCTTAGATCTGATATATTGTTTGTACAATTGTTGTGTTGATCCCGCCACCACGTACTTACAATATTATCACCCAACTACAAGAATACCCATATGAAATTTATTATATCCTCCTAAATTAATTGTGTCATCATCCTCTATGCAAGATAAGGCCCAAATTTTCCTTAAACACATTACAATCAATACATGGCTCTATGAATACAAAATTAGCTCAAAAAATACAACTATAATCTTTGTATGTGGCAAAAAAATGAATTTGAATTATAATGCACTCAAAGATCTTGCAAGTGCACTATGTTCCTACACACGAGCCTTCCAAGTGAATCCTTGTAATTTTTTCAAATGAATTCAAATAAACTTGGAGTTTCAAAGGTAAATGTGCACCATTAGCCAAACCTCTCCAGGTAATGTAGCCTCTGAAGATTATGTATGTGATATGGTACATGAAATATGTTATTCTTTGTAAATTTTAGTTTTTTAATTCATGGTGTCTTACACTAAGTCGTAGATATCTGTGGCCAAATATCTAAAGCATCATGTCATCCATTTGAATATGTATGGAATAGTGTAGAGATGACATGATGTATGTTGACCCTTTGTTTCCTACGCATGGCTTCTTTTGTTGAGAAACATACTTTTGTATTGTGTCATATAATTACTTGATTGTTCCAACTTTTGAAATATATTTGGAATTTAGAACATACCTTAAATCTATGGAACTCCTTTACATATGCCAAAACATAATGATTATAAATAGATGTAAAATATAATTTCTAATTAATTATTTTTGATGTAGATTGCTTTAAAAACCCAAATGCTCTATTACCATTATAGAGAAATAGAATATTTTAAAATGGTATAGAGAGTGATCAAATAATAATAAAAAGCATGAACTCTTTTATAAATATGTGTAAAATATTAGTAAAATAGTAATTACACATGAAATGTATGATGAAAACATCGAAGGGATGCATTGAATTAGTTAAAAATGGAGGGAGAAAAGTACCAGGAGATGAAGATGGGCAATGAATATGGGGTTTGAAGGATGAGAAACTCATAGTCGGGGAAAATGTTACATGGACCTTTGTGAAAAATTTCTCTCCTACAGCACATGTCTTTGTTTTCAATCGTACAAAGAAAATGGTGTGCGGTGTGCAAGTTTTAAAGGAAACATATTTTGGAGATATCTCATAACAAAAGAAGTGCTCAATCAATATTGTCAATTCCAATAGTTGTTTTTCCAATTGTAGGCGATGTGGTTAAAGGTAAGTTAGATTACACACAAATGTAAAGGGAATTTCTTACGCGAATCACATGACACTTAAGAGGAAAGGCTATATGGAGTTGCCTTGCCATATTAGGGTATGATTTCATGCACATTTGTAAAATTGTAGTTTCTCTATAACTATCAACGTAAATAATAGGGTTTCCCTCACCAACATTCTTGATGATGTCGTTTGTCAAAGACCACTAGCATAAAATGGGCTTACTATTTTTTTTATTGTCTTACAACATTAAGGATTTTGACTTGATGAAATTTAATTTGTTAGATAAGATGAAGACATAAATGGAAGTTTGTAAATAAAATAGATGGGAACTAAATACATGCATGTCCTATACATAATCAATGACTTAGATTGTTCCTACGAAAATAATATCTTCTATGTGTGCTCCAAATTTTCATATTAGTTGGATTTCTATATTGACATGAGTGCAATGTTCATCTAAAGGGGTCAAAATAAAACATGCATGGTCCACCTTATGTCCTCCATAAAGAATATGTATATGCTCTGAAACAGAGAGTAGTGAGAGAAACCCAATGTGTGCCTTAATGCTGAATACCCATCGATACTAATCCCCTCCAATAGTTGGTCATATAAACGACATGCATTTTATATACCAAACAAGATTAGATATATTTATTTTATTTATTATTTATTAATCAACATATAATATGTCAAAAGAAAACTTTAACACTTCATTTTGGATGGCCCTATTTTGTAATAATTTTCTGATGTGAGGATGGGGGCACAAGTCTGAAAGGGTCAGATGAAATCACGTAACAAACAATGTTCAGGAAGTTCGATGTACATACTAAAGGAGGCAATACAATCTCAAAATTGTCTAATGCAACTCTGCAATGTCTAGGACTTTGGGTCAGTGCTCCTTCATAGAGTATATACCATGTTTACACTTTATGTTTACCTTATTTTTTTGGCTTCCACACTTAGGTTATTAAAACACATAAAAATGTGATTGGCAAAAATCAAAAAAATTAAAATCCAATAAAATCAAGGATTTTCAAGTTGGTGGCTACTGAGACATATTCAATGTTCAATAAACACGTATTAAATAGATGATTTCCATGGTTTACAAAGGATTAATTATTTCTAAACGGAGGTCAAACCTCAACACTTCCAATATACAAACTTTGATAGGTTGCTCTAGTTTTATACTAATTTCAATGTTTAAGAGGTGATACATTTGCAAAGATATTTTGAAATATATATAAGGTTTGATTAATATATCTAAAAAAATTTCGGGGAGAAGTGGGCAGATACAATGAAATAATTATTGAGTAACATGAATCAACTTAATTGAAAATAATATTGAGCGTAAGAATAATGTTGAATTTTTTTAGCCATATGAAACAGGTCACTCAGTCAACGTTGTCAACTTTTCTAACAGTTCTAAGGTGCTAACAATGGCCCTTACACAACAAAGAAACAATTTTTTTGAGAAAATAATGGGGAAAATGAACTTTGGATTTCTTTAGAAATAGAAAAATGCATCATAAAAAACGAGACCATCATTTACATTTACATCCTTTTGAATTCGTAATATTTTTATTATTATTATTTTAGAAATAAAAAAGTGCATCATAAAAAAATGTATATGGGTTGAGGCTTGCCAAGACTGACACAATTCAAAAAATCAACGGTGCATAGCAGTGTGATGTACATGCATTGAAATCCAAGGGTGGAAAGATGATTCGAGTCTGTTTTTAGCGGAACTCCCAACAATGGAACAAAAGTGCCTGTCAAGCGCCTGTAACAGTGGACAAGACTAGAACAACACATATTTTTGGGGGAATTTCTAATCTCTCTCAGCTTGGTTACTACTCTCGACGTCTCTATAGACAATTCGTCGACCAAAACTAGGCATTCAAAAATTGTGGCTTAGTCCTTCACATACCAGTGGTCGTACCACAGAAATGGTTCTTACCCTATATTTTATAACTGTGTGGCGATCAATGTCGGGATTGTTAGTTGTTTCATCTAGTTGTGCCAAGTATTTCGAGGCAGTCCATCGCCACCCGTTGCCCTTCCTCACAACAAAGGTGTCGGCCGCTAGCAAATTGGTGAGCCATCTAAATGATATCGTGGTAGCAAGAAGTTGAAAGCATCAAGGAAAATATGTGATCAAATTTTAAATACGGTGCTTATATAACATGTTGAACAGTTATTCGGTTGTTTAACTATGCAACCAATTGTAACTACCCTCCTACGATAAATACAATCTGCCTGTTCGTCATTTAGACAATGCAGTTTTGCCTTCTGTATTCTTTCTTCTCTTTACATATTCCAACATTGGTATCAGAGCTTGATGGTTCATATGATCGATGCCATTGGCAGGAAGATGGGTTTGCAGTGAAGTGTGTGTGAGGTCAATGGTAAGATCGACGCCATTCCTGCATAATAAGGCAAAAATTGTGGAAGGGATTCGTGAAGAAAACGAAGTTCATGCATAGACGAGGGCAGCACGGGAAGGAGGGCAGCGCGTTCGTATGCATAGACAAGGGTAGCACGGGCAGAAAGGCACCAGCACAACAGTTGCAAATCGTGTAAAATAAGACACAACACAGTCGCAAAAATACTCACATTTTTCATGCAAAAAAAGTTACGTCTTTCTGACGGAAATACAGTCGCAAGCAAATAAGATGACGATAGAGAAAATCTATTTTTCATGGGCATCATTGCTGCCGAAAACCGTGAAAGTCGAGGGCACAATCAACGGTAAAATTGTGGCAGAACCAAAAGGAAAATCGTGGCAGAGGTAACACTTGTGAACAACAAAGTCCTGGTTTTGTGTTGTAATATTTCTCTGCTGCCACGTATATGCATAAAACATACAGTATTTTTGTTTATTTGGTGGAAAAATTAAAATAATTAAATATATTTGCTGGAAAATTGGATATTTTATTATTTTCCATTACTTTGGAATAATAAAATGTCAAACATTGCAAATTTGATTTTCCAGATACACAAAAATTAACGGGCACGAATTTTAATGTGTGGAGCCATAAGATCTTGACACTGGCAGAATTTCGTGGTTTTGAGAAAATAATCATGGGTGTCGAGAGTAGGCCTACAAAAAAATTTCGATGATTATGACGAACGTCATCGAGAGGCTCTTCTGCTATTAAAATTGTCAGTATCAGATGAATTGATACCTGAGGTCCGGAATGCCACTGAGGTGAGTAAATTATGGGTCAGTCTGAAGGACAAATATCAGATGTCGGAGAAGATTCGGGTTCTATACCTCAAAAATATGCTTTTTTCCATAAAATTACAAGAAGGTGGATCGTTGTCTGAGCACCTACTTCGGATGAAAGATCTCCAAGATCAGCTTGCTTCCATTAACAAGCCGGTTGATGATGATGATATGGCGGCTATCATTTAAACAGTTTGACCTTCTCGTATGACTCGTTCATGGAGGCTCTTCATTTAATGGGTGAGAGTCAAACTCTTACGTTTGACAAGGTGTGTTCCTACCTGTTGCAGAAGGAACAGAGACAGACACAAGTTTAAGAGTCCAGTTCTGGACAATCTGAGAGTGCATTTTCTGCACAGTCCAAAGGAAAGTGGAAGTGACAGGCTGATGTGTCACCTTCCTCTCCTAAATTTCTGGTAAAGTGTTACTATTTTCACAAACTTGGTCATGTGAAGAGGGATTGTCATAAGCGACTAAGTTCCCTGAAGAAGCGGAAGGGGCAAGCACATGTGGCAACAGTTGAGCAACACAAGTCAGAAGATGAGTATGCCCTCATGGCATCTTGCTCTGATGGTGGTAGCCCTACACGGTGCTGGTTTTTTTATTCCGGTGCATCACGACACTTCACGTGTCAATGAGATTGGTATGTTACTTTTCATGATAATTCATGTTCTTCTGATTAAGTTACTTTAGGGGATGGGAGATCACATGCTATGGAAGGGATTGGGATGTTCATATCATGTTAAATAATAACACTAAATTTCTTGTGAAGAGTGTTAGATATGTGCCTAACATGAATAAGAACCTGTTATCCATCATTCAATTAACTGATAATCCTCATATATCTGTAAAATTTTCTAGTAAACAATGTATTGTGTCTGATGTCAAACATAATAAGGTGGTTGCCCTGGGAATTGGGCATGGAGGTTTGTATAGACTCGTTGATCTTGCCACGGTCAACTTGCATGCCTTAGTTGTGGTAGAAAATACCAGTATTTTGTGGCATGAAAGATATGGGCATCTCAATCTTCCGTATTTGGCCCGTCTTCATAAAGACAACATGGTTGTTGGTTTTCCTCCTATCCAGGAAAAGCATGATATGTGTGTTGGATGTTTTGTAGGCAAACAAAAGCGGAAACCTTTTCCTCATGAAGGTGTTTGGCGTGCAAAGGGGCTCTTAGATCTTGTCCATGTAGATCTATGTGAGCCATCGTGGAAGACTCCCACAGTCCTTGGTGCACGTTATTTTCTCTTATTGGTGGATGATCACTCTTGGCGGATGTGGATCTATCTCTTGAAAAAGAAGTCTGATTGCTTTGCTTCTTTTGTCAAGTTCAAGGCATTGGTGGAGAACCAGACCAGCCGGCGGATAAGGACTTTAAGATCCGATAATGGGGGTGAATTCACTTCTAAACAGTTCGAGAAAGAAGGGATTCAACATCAGTTGACAACACTATATACTCCCCAATAGAATGGGGTGGTTGAGAGGTGGAATAGTACCATCATGGAGATGGCCCGGTGTATGATGCACAGTCGGGGAGTGCCATACACATACTGAGAAGAAGTTGTTAATACAACGGTCTATATCCTAAATCGCAGTCCTTGTAAAGCCTTGTAGGAGATCACACCAGAGGAGGCATGGTCCAAAATCAAACCGGAGATATCAAATTTTCATATTTTTGGTTCAGCTGCTTATACTTTGGTTCCTGATCGTAAGAGGAGTAAACTGGATTCCAAAAGTTCTAGATATTTCTTTGCTAGTTATAGTGATCATTCTAAAGCATATAGATTGATTGATACTTCTACTAATAAAATCATTATTAGTCGTGATGCTGATGTAAAAGAAACAGAGTCTTTCTTTGGCTATAATCAACAAATAGACCAGCAACATGGCAGCAATCAGCAAGGGGTGGTCACAGAGATTGTTTCTCTTTCCTTGCTTGATGATGAGTCTGGTCATTCTCATACTCCTCCACAAACTCCAGTACAGTCTATGCTCTCTCCTACTGAGTCTTTTTCATCTCCTGGAAATCAACTTGCGTTGGTTTCACCTCCGGAAGTCCCACTAGATTCCGAATCCTCAGTTCAGTGACGCCCCAGTGGTATTATTCCACTATTCAGGATCTGACACGAGACGATTTGTCTCCACTCTTAGATGGCCAGTCTCGCAGACCTGGCAAGAGGATTGATTACTCTGAGCAAGCTCAATTTGCTTTTGCTTCTGATCTTCTCCATATTTGCGAGCCACAAAAATACTCTGATGCACGAGGCATATCAGAATGGGAAACTGCCATGCAAATCGAGTATGATGCATTGACTAAGAATGATACCTGGAAGTTGGTGCCATTACCTCCAGGTAAACACCCTATTGGTTGTAAATGGGTGTATAAAATCAAGTGTAAAGCAGATGGTACTTTGGATAAGTACAAGGCTCGACTTGTTGCAAAAGGTTTTTCGCAACAGGAGGGGATAGATTATGAGGAGACTTTTGCTCCTACTGCAAAGATGTCACTTTTCGGTTACTTCTTGCTTTTGCCGCTCAATTTGGTTCGAAAATATATCAAATGGATGTGAAAAGTGCATTCTTGAATGACAATTTGGAGGAAGAAGTGTATATGACTCAACCTGAGGGTTTTTAGGCATGTGTTCGTGAGCATCTGGTATGTAGGTTGATTAAGTCCTTGTATGGGCTTAAGTAGGCTCCTCGAGCCTGGTATATTAAGATCGATACACATCTCAGAGATTCGGGCTTCAAACGAAGTCATTCTGATCCGAATCTTTATGTCAAAAGCACAAATGATGACATTGTGATTCTTATTGTTTATGTTGATGACCTTGCCATCACAGGCAGTGGAGATGCTACGGTTCATAAGGTAAAATCAGATTTGTGCACTGCTTTTGACATGACTGATTTAGGCCTCCTTCATTATTGTCTTGGTGTAGAATTCTGGCAACAAGATCACTTGATTTTCATTTCTCAAGTTAAATATGCCACGAATCTTTTGAAAAAATGTAAGATGTATGATTGTAATTCATCATCTACACCTAGGGAGGTCGGGCTGAAACTTTCAGCTCATGACGATTCACCACCGGTCGATGAAACATTGTACAGACAGTTGGTAGGTAGTTTGATTTATCTCACCACTACACGACCGGATTTGTGTTTTTCTGTGAGTTATCTTTCTCAGTTTTTGTCTAAACCGAAACTCATTCACTGGGAAGCAACAAAACGTGTGTTAAGGTATGTCAAAGGGAAACTCTTGACTTTGGCATCTTGTATCAGAGAGTTGCAGATTTCATGTTGATTGGCTACACAGACCTTTGATTGGGGAGGTTCAGTGGATACTCGGAGATCTACCACTGGATATATCTTCTCTCTTGGTTCAGGAGTTATTTCTTGGCAGAGTAAGCTTCAGCCCACTGTGGCTCTCTCTTCCACAGAAGCATAATACAAGGCTACTGTTAGTGCTGGTTGCGAAGCGGTATGGCTTCGTCAGATTTTGGTTGATTTTCAGTTTTCACAGGTCACTGGTACACCTCTTTCACTTTTTTTGTGATAATCAAGGTGTGTTGAAGATGGTCAAAAATCCTATCTATCATGCCTGCACTAAACATATTGAGATTCATCATCACTATATTCGTCAATTGGTTGACTCAGGTGAAATCTCTCTTCAAAACTGTCCTTCTTAGGAGCAGTCCGCTGATGTAATGACTTAACCTCTTGGTGCTTTCTTGTTTGTCAAGTTTCGGGATAAACTTGGTATAGTTTCTAGGTTAGTCATTAAGAGGGGGTGTTAAAATACGGTACTTATATAGCATGTTGAACAGTTATTCGGTTGTTTAACTATGCAACCAATTGTAACTACCTCCTACAATAAATACACTCTGCCTGTTCGTCATTTAGACACTGCAGTTTTTGCCTTCTGTATTCTTTCTTCTCTTTGCATATTCCAACACAAATTGGATGGGGTGCAGGAGTTCGGTTTGTTCGTAAAAAAGGGAAGCACAAAGCTTAGGCAGGAGAAGAGTCCTGTTCAATTTCCTTGCGGTCAGCACTGCCCTGGCTAGGGATATCTTCTTGTTGTTGAGGCCCCATGTGATCTACGACACTTCCAAAAATAATTCGGTTCTAACGCCCACCATGACTGCAAATTCTTCATCTCTAGCTGTTTCGACATTAAAACCAAATGTGTCGTGATAGAAGTGTTGAATGCCCTGAAGCTGAGATAACAATGGGATTGTTTAAATTTTGGTGAGCAACACACAAAAGAACAGTAAAATGAATTTGTAAACAATAAAAGTTAATTGTTGTCTTTTCATAGTATTGCTATAATTTTCATCTTCCTTTGCTATGTAAAGGCAGAGTTCATGAGGCCGCTCGCATTCTATTGTAGAGATACCGAAGAGGAAACTTCATTCTCAATTCATGCGGCCAAACCTCTGCATTTTTTATTTCATTAACATCAATGACCAGAAATGTAGGTATTACGTAATCGTTTTTGTATTCATGCCGCTCGTAGGGAGTTCCAATTTTTGACACGTGGATTACATTATTGTCCACGAGTCAAATTTTTTTTGGCAATATGACCATCTCTGTGCCAAAAATTTACATATACCGAATGTCACGAGCCAATATTTGGGTATGTATCCTTTCTACTTAGTGGGCGTCGTAAGTAATAAAAATAACAAAGACCATTCCCCCCATACTTGCTATAAAAAATGTTTCTTTTAATTATGTAAAGATTGGTTGATGGCATCATATAACTTATGAACAACTTAACAATGTTGACCGAGAAACTCCTATTTTTAATGTCAATACTATATTTGATTAGGTTGGCTCATTTTACAACAAAGAATGATAAAAATGAAAAAAATTGTAGTGAGATGATAAAGTGGAACACATATAATAGAAATTATTTGGCGAATAATTTGAGTCGTGGAACAATAGGTATGGGACATGCATGTATTTAATTACCACATTTGTCTTTCCAACTTTCCATTTCATTTCTTCTTCTTATATAACAAATGAAATGACTTATCATGGGAAATCTTAACTCTGTAAAAACTAAAGTAACAAAATTAACAAAGCCCATTTTCCCCTTACTTTCTAGAAATAATCTCTTTCTTTCAATTGTGTAAAGACTGGTTGTTGGCATCGTATAAGTTGTGAACAAGTTAACAACATTCACTGAAAGACCCATGTTCTTAATCTGGATGTTATTTTAGATTTGGTTGGCTCATTTTATATTTTTTAGATTTACTTGTGGTATTGGGGGGTGAAAAGACCCCAAGTAGAAACCTTTTTCTCTGCAACCTTCCACTTGCCACAAAATAATAGAAACATGAATGTATTGTTGTGAATTATCCACAAGCAGTGTTGCATGATATTGGTTGATGGATTTGTAATGTTAGCAAGTCTTTACAATAATTTCCTTTTCTCCATATAAAAACCAATATGAATAAACTATGACATCACACAAATATCACACAAAGTTGGGTTCTTAGGTTGTTGCCTTTTGGCCATATCCGTGTCATGAATGATTTTAGAGACCTTTTCATCTACGATAGGAGGTCCCGCAAAAGGGTCCCACATTCCTCTTCCCACCTTTGAATGCACCTTTTGTTGAGAGGCAATTCTAAATGCAAGTCAAGACAACTGTGCTTGGCATGCATAAGGGAAATGAGAGGTCAAGGTTTAATGTAGGTGTCCATTGAGGGAAATGGCCATTACCATTGTTGGTAGCCAATGTGCATGAAATCATTAAAGTGAGGAACATTAAACATCTTCGACCACACCTTTTTGTCTAATATTTCCAATACATTGCCTCGACGACTTTTGTGATATGTCACTTTTTCCCTTCAAACACTTGGCACAGATGACACATTTTTTCATATATTTTTACTTGTAATAAAGATTATTTTCGCAAAGATTCCACCCATCAATTTCCACACCCCTTCACTTCTCCTCCCTCAATTTCCTTCTTCATAACACCTCTTCCTCTTAAAATGTTTATATCATTCAAATTCACCTTCCTCAATGCATCCCCTTTGGCATTTCCATCGCACATTTCATATGAGATTGCTAATTATGTTGAAAGGTGTTTGCACTGAGAGAAGGTAGCTTCCCTATGACACTGACATAGACAATGATGTTTGAGATGATTTGGTTAATGACGTATGGAAAAAAATATCCTTACACGTGGCGACCAAAGGGAAGGAATATCAGGCAGTTATTAGAGAGGGATCTATTTAGCACAGTTCCTTATTATGTAATGTTAATAGTTTTAGTGTCATTTACGCCTTTGGATTTGAAAATAGGGTAGCTAAAGTGCTTGTTAAAGTGCTTGTATTATTATGAAAGGACAATGACAGGTCTCAAAGGTCATTTAGAATGTGTTGCTCTCCATATTTGGCTCTAGGTTTTGAGGAGTGTCTAACTAGGTTGGTGGGTTTGTTTGACATTGGTATATTTTTCCCATTCAACTTGTATTTTCCTGTTAAAAACATGGAGAAACAAACATCAGATAAGATACTTTTGAAGATATACGATTCATATCACATCTTTTCAATTGAAATGCTATCAATATAAGAAATATGTATATTGAAAGCAGTTAAAAGAAGTCTAAAATGTGTCTGAACTCTGATTTTCATATTCTAAACTTGTCTTATTAAGAAAATATTGATAATGTTGTACAACGGTCTCAAACCTGAGCATGCACATATTGGGGAAAGAGAAACAAAGAAGAATGGGGATGGTGTGAATTCCACAAACACAGTCCTCTAAGAAAGTGTATTCATTTGAACGGGTCCTGCAATTGCACCTTAGGAACAGAATCAGGAGCTTGCGCATTAGGCTAGCTGAACAACGTGTTCTTTTCAAAAGCAACCAATGAAGACAATGCCTCTGTTGGGTTAGGATTTAATTTTTCAAATCTTTTTGATAGGGCATCGTCTTCCTCATTTAGTGTTTTGTCTGGAAAAAATTCTCCATGGATTTCCTTAGGGGAAATGATTACATCACCTGTTTGCGTTGTAAATGCATTGATCATTTGCGGTGGACGCTTTGGGGTTCCCCTCGGTCCTTATTCCATTAAATCTCATGCTTTTCTAGACGGCGAAAAGGGCGATAAATCAGCAAAAAAATATTAGTTTAGGGAAAGAGAATGAAGAGTGCGAAACAGATAAAATTACTTGAGCACTGTCACATCCAAGGTTTGTTTAATGGCGAGCTCTAGGCATCTGATTTCTGAATATCCCAAAACTACCTCAAACCTGAGCATGCACATATTGTGGAAAGATAAATGAAGAAGAAGATGTTTGAGTTAGAGTGATGAGGACTGTGGCGACGTTGATAATTACGGTGGCGGAGGCGTGAAGTCCATAAACATAGTCCTTTAAGAGAGTGTATTCATTTGAACGGGTCATGGTGATTGTACTCTGAGAATGAACTCAGGAACTTATGCAGTAAGCTAGCTAAATGATGAGTTCGTTTCAAGAGCAACTGACGAATACAATGCCTCAGCCAGGTTATGATTTAAATTTTCAAATCTTTTCGATAGGGCATCGTTTTCCTCATTTAGGGTTTTTTCTGAAAAATTTCTCCATGGATTTCCTCGTAGGAAATGATTTCATCACCTGAGTGTGTTGTAAATGCATTGATGGTTTGCATGAACGCTTTGAGATTCCCCTCAGTTCCCAGACCTAGAAATCTCATGCTTTTATAGACGACAGAAGGGGTGATGAACCTGCAAATAAATTAATATAGGAAAAGAGAATGAAGAGTGAGAAACATAGAAAATTACTTGAGCATTATCTCATCCAAGGCTTGTTTAAAGGTGAGCTCTAGGCATTCGATTTCTAAACATCCCAAATCTTCCTCAAACCCGAGCATGTGCATATTATGGATAGAGAAGCAAAGAAAAAGATGTTTGAGCTAGGGCGGAAAGGCGGCCCGAGAGGCGTCAGTGAAAAGTGGAAGCAATGTGTCATTGATGGAGCAGTTAAAGGGTGAGAATGATGTGAGTTTTAAAGGAGAGGGATTGCAGAACAAAACTCATGCTCTTTACGACGATCTCCACCTTTGCACCGTCCACGTTTAGGATGTCTTTTCCCAAAAGAACGTCGGAGATGAATTTCTACTAAACGCCTTTTAGGTAGTTGTCAAACATGGTTTTCAGAATGTGCTTGTATTTTTGAGATCTGTGGTGACCGCAGAGAAACAAGTTTTCTATCTATGTAGGCCTAAATTGTAGCATGCGACACATAAAAGAGGGTAAGCAAAAGGAGGAGAAGAAGCATCAGAGTGATCCAATGAAGAAAACAAACCATAAAATAAAGAAATAGTGTATTTTCCCAATAGCTACGAGTACTAATAGTAATTGATGACAAAATAGGCAACCATAACCTTCAATTATTAAAAGACTTTAATCTCTCCTTGCTAGATAAATTACTTAGAACACCGAGTGTATTGACTCAAGATAGCTTGATTATGGATTGATTGCAACATTAAATTTTTCTCTGTGTCAACCAAAAAGTCATGTTGCGTGAAGTCCACAAACACGGTCCTCTAAGCAGGTGTATTCATTTGAGAAGAAGATGTTCGAGTTAGAGTGGCGAGGACTATGATGACGATGAACTTTATGGTGACGATGGCGTGAAGTCCACAAACACAATCCTCTAAACGGGTGTATTCATTTAAACGGGTCCTGACGATTACACTCTGGGAACGAAGTCAAGAGCTTGTGCATTAAGCCAAATGAATAAAGACTTATTTTCAAAAGAAACCGATGAAGACAATGCCTTTGTTGGGTCGCCCAGAAGAATGTTAAAGATGAATTTGTGCTAAACACCTTTTCGGTAGTTTTCGAACAAGGTTTTCAGAATGTGCTCGTATTTTTGGGATCTTTGGTGACCACAGAAAACAAGTTTTCCATCCATGGAGGCCTAAACTGTTGCATGCGAAGCAAAAAAGAGGGTGAGAAAAAGGTGGAGAAAAAGCGTCGAAGTGATGCAACGAAGAAAAACAAACCAAAAAATAAAGAAATCGTGTATTTTCCTAATAGCTACAAGTACTTATAGTAATTGATGACGAGCTAGACAACCATAACCTTCAATTGTTGAAAGACCTTTACTCTCCCATTGCTAGATCCATTGCTTAGAACACTGAGCATATTGACTCATGATACCCTGATTATGGATCAATTGCAGCATTACATTTTTCTCTACGTCAACCAGAAAGTCATGCTTTCTGTAAATTTATGGGTTCAAACTTTTCTTGTAAATGGTGCTACTAGGTCTATCATCAAAACTATTTACGACAAGTCATTCTACCCGCCTGGTTTGCCTTTGTTTCTCATCCTCAAATATGATCGATGCACGGTGTCTTGTTCTCTGTTTCAATTTCTTTTTCCACTCGTCAATATTTTCCTTTTGGCATTAACATCACACACCCCCTGTGCGATTGCTGGTAGATTTTCATTCATAAACGTGGACTCACTAGACAATGAAATATAAAATGTAAAAAGTATTTCGTATGTCTATATATTTTATTGGGTTTCGAGGAAATGGAGATCAATGGAGAGGCAACATCGACAAACATTCTCGTTGCGAGATTCCCTGACTTTTGATCGTATGTTAAGGCACGCTGAACGCCAATAGCAATACTTACCTCGACACCAATAATGGCATGTTCCCGTGCGGCGCTCGACTTCTGCCTCTTTAGGCCCCAACCAGCTACGACACGTCACCATGACATCGTCTCCACGTCAAATTGTAGCGAATCCTCAGTCCACTGTCCACCCATTCTAAGTACCTGAAAATATATTTACCCTGATCGTTTTTCCGTGATGCGTCAATGTTATGTTTTGTTTAATCACCGTCGTTCTTGACCTGACAAGTTGTTAGAGAGGGGAACCTTCACTCGAGTAATAAATGCCTTCCGCGTAAGTCACTAAACATTGACATTACCCTATGCATATTTGCAACTAGGCTTTAAAAAAACTTACCTTTTTTTAGATCATTATCTTTTCCATTTCCAACTTACAATTTTTTAATACGACCATCAATTTAATAAATTATAATAAATATAAATATATAAACATAACTTATGAAAACGAGATTTCCTTTATATTATGTCGAGAGGCATATACATTTATATATATTGAGTGGAATTGCCTGATGTCATACTCGTGAAATTCACAACTTGTGCCTGTGAAATAATCACAATAATTACCAAAAAGAAGAAGTAACTGCTTTGCCAGCGAGAATGTGAGGACAAGGAAATGTGTAGCGTACACCACTGTCTTCTTTACAGTCGTAACCATCATCATAATCATCGCTGAAAATAAATTTGGGCGCCATCCATAAAAATGTATTATAGAAGCCATGTCTCCTCATCTTTCCCCTCCTATCGGACTCGTAAATAAACGCACCCACACCAAAATATTCCAATTTGACACGTCCCATCGTTATGTAACAAAATGTTGGCGGCCTTGACATCTCTGTGAATGTGGCCTTCATTGTGCAAGTATGCAAGGGCTTTTAGCGTTTCCTTGAGCATGGTCATGATGACGCCCTCCTCCATTCTGTTTGGGTAGGTGGTTTTGAGAATGTTGTGGAAAGATCTGATTGTCATGAATGACACAACTTCCCATAGGTCGGCGTCCACGATAAATGCGTAGTGGGCACTCAGGACGTTCAGATGGGAGAGTAGCCTACGCATGTGAACTTCCGGTACCATTTTCGATAGTTCCACATTTGATTTGTCAAGGACGAGGCATTTTATGCCCACCATTTCATTCAAGGGCAGGCATTACGCATTGTGATTTACTGCGCTTCCTCTCCTCCATATTTCCCCTTGTAATTTATAGTTGTTGGCAACAAGCGGGTAATAGGTTGAATTCCATGGACACTCTACCAAAGCGAGACATTTTTTCACTTTTTCTCATGAAATTCCAATCATAAACCTTATCAATCAACTGTCTTCATTTAAAATCTGTAAATAACATATAAATTTCATATTGAGAGTGTTTTGAATTCTTTAAAATAGGGTAACAAGGGTTTAAATTTGATGGGTGTTACAAATTTTGAATCATACTTTTATAGTGAAATATTTTGTAAATTTTACAAACGAGATTATATATTTTGCATATGTTATTTGAAAATCATTGCCATTAATGTCTAAGGTTAAAAAAGTGTTAGAGAAAATTAAAAATGACTTTCAAACTCCATCTCATGGCTAAGAGATTAGGATTTTTTTATTGACTTTTCTAAGACAAAAAAAAAAAAAAAAAAAAACGTGTTTGAAATAGTTAAGTACTGAACATTCAATTTAGATTCAAAATTATTATGCTGACAGGCATATACATTTGTATATATTCAATGGAGGAGTCTGATGTCGTACCCGTGAAATTCCTTTTTTTTGTCCGTGAAATAAAAAAATTACCACTTTGCATACATCTTCCACATGCACCGTAAAAATAAAACATTTATAACTGCCATGCATCTTCCGCACCAACTGCCTCAATATTTCTCTCTCGGTTTCAGCATCGAAGTGGTCATCTTTGTGTGTAGCATATGCCGATCGTGGGTTCCCTCTTTTCTTTCAGGTAACCGTTGCATTCTTTCTATTCTATGGTTTCTAAATAGTGCACGTATCTATATTGAAATATACTGGAAACTAATCGATGTTCTTTTTTTTTGTTTTTTTCAGGTTTGAACCATGGCATAAGTTAGTCTCATGGATCGTGTAAAGGAGCTCTACAAACATGACTACAAGTTGAACATAGAGAAAAACTTCAGCGAGTCTCCGATGGTAAATGCGTTGAATAATCTCATCATGGACGAGCTGCATGGCGATAATTGTACCGAGTCTCAGAAGAGTGGGTGATCGACTGGGAAGATATTTTCATGATTAGTGATTTGCAAGAGACAGATTCCTAGCCATCACAACCCACCAATTTCAAGTAATTCTATTGTTTTTTTAATAGTTTGCTTCTGCTGGATTATTACTAGCATCATTTTATAATAAGAACTTCTTGGTGTTTTTTTTATGCAGGGAAACCGGTGAGGAATTCTAGGGAGAGATTTACAAACTGGCAGAGAGACTGCTGGAGATAATAAACTTGAATTTAGGGTTGGATAAGAGTTATGTGAAAGAGGCATTTGGAGTAGGAGAGAATACATTCCTCGGCACCAAGGTAAGCCATTATCCACCCTGCCTGAGACTTGGTCTCATTAACGTCATGTGCCTGCACACAGATGCAGGTGGCCTCATTCTTCTGTTTCAGGACACCGAGGTGCCCGGTCTGTAGGTCCTCAATAATGGGCAATGGATTTATGTGCAACCCACTCCATATTCAATAGTCATAGACATTGGAGATCAGCTGGAAGTGATAAGCGGGGGAAAATACAAGAGCGTATGGCATTGAATTCTACTGACTAAAGAAGGAAATCAATTCTCAGTGGCACGCATCTATTTGTGAAACCATGAGGTTGTATCCACTTGTTCCTTCTGATACAAAAGAGGCATTACAAGATGATGTGCTGCCAGACGAGACGACTGTGAGAAATGGGACGTGGGTGACTTATCACCCCTATGCTATGGGAAGGATGGAAAGTATTTGGGATGTTAACTGCTTGGAATTCAAACCAGAAATATGGATATTAGATGTGAAACCCACTTCCCAATGAAACAACGCACCCTCCTGGTGGAGATTGGGTCATCTACAATTTTAGTCGATACGTGGTTTTTCAAATTAAACTCACAGCGTATCATTATTATTATTATTATATGGTAACAGATGGATATACTTATTACATTCATATTCATTTAAGTTGAGATTTATTTGAGTTGAAATTTCAACGAAATTGATATACTTATTATATGGTATCATATTTATTTGAGTTGAGATTTCAACGAAATTGATATGTATATATGCTCTGTACAAAAATACATTTAAGATAGCCAATAACCCAATAAATTGGATCTTTTACTTGGGATTTCGTGCAATAAATTACATGCGTGTCCATTTACAAATTCAAAAATTGTACGTTGAAACAGATTTAAAACAAGTTCATAGTAAACCCCTTTTTACGTTTGGGAGGAAACTTTTATAATTCAAATTTTTCATTTTAATTGTGATACAAACAATTAAAAATCCATATTAAATAGTAAAGTGTTGTTTGAAAAGTGGATCTTTTACTTGGGATTTCGTGAAATCATGAATAGATATTTTTGTATCAACTATAGAGGGATTTGTACTCTATGAATGAATGTAAGCCCAATATTTTTTTAATGAGTTCATGTTTGAAATTTTAAATTTATTATACCCACTATTTTATTGTCCATATACTATTGTTTAAAAAAATTATTTATTTAATTGAAAAAAATTATTTATTGAATTAATTAATAGTATTCTCTCTCTCTCACACACACATATATATATGAAGATCATAATATTTAATGTTTAACTATTTTTTAAGACTAAATTTTTTCAATTTACATTTAAATTTTAAGTCATATAATTTAAAATGCATAAAATAAGAAATTAATTAGTACTAATATTAATGTTGTTATTTTTAATATTATATTCTTTTTAGAATTTTATTAGCAATGATAGTGGCATCATCGTTATAATCTTCGTCGACGTCTTTATCATCGTTTTCATTTTCACCGTCATTAAAGTCGTCGTTCTCATTTTTGTTGTCACCATCATCGTCATCGTCACCATGATCATCGTCATTGTCATCTTAAAATTCACCATCATCGTCATCGTCACCATGATCATCGTCATTGTCATCTTAAAATTCACCATCATCATCGTTGTTGTCGTTGTCATCATTGTCACAATTTTCTTCATTAGCGTCTTCTTCATAGTAAAGTGTTGTTTGAAATGTGGATCTTTTACTTGGGATTTAATGAAATCATGAATAGATGTTTTTCGTTTTAACTATAGAGGGATTTGTACTCTATGAATGAATGTAAGAAAATAATATTTATTTAGTGAGTTCGGGTTTGAAATTTTAAATTTATTATACCCACTATTTTATGTCAATATACTATTGTTTAAAACAATTATTTATTTAATTGAAAAATATTATTTATTGGAAAAATTAATACTATTTTCACACACACGTATATAATAGAGGAACATTATAATATTCAATGTTTCACTATTTTTTAAGACTAAAAGCTTTCAATTTACATTCAAAATTTTAATTCATAGTACAATTTAAAACGCATAAAACAAGAAATTAATTATTTCTAATATTAATGTTGTTATTATTAATATTATATTGTTATTATAATTTTATTAGCAATAATAGTGACATAATGTAACTCTGTAAACACTAAACATTGACGTAACTTTGTAAACACTCATGCAAATATCTGAATATAAAACCCTAAACCCTAGACACAAACCCTAATCTTGAGCCCACATTTAGGATTTATCGTTTAGAAGTTATGTTTAATAATATGAGTCTTAAGTCAACAACTAGAGATGTTTTCGTCCAGGTCATTCATACACGAACTAATATCACAATGTTGTTATTATTAATATAATTAATGTTATATTCTTATTAGAAATTTATAATTTATGATATTGACATCGTCATCGTCAACATCATGGTTATTGTCATATTAATCGTCACCATCATCCTCATTGTCCTTTTCATCACTGTCACAATTTTCTTCTTCATCCTCATTGTCCTCATTTTCATTTTCATCGTCATCATAGTCAACATCAATATATTCATCATCAAATTATGATCTTTGTAGTCATGGTCATTATCATATTCACTCATCATCATTATCGCCACCATATTTATCGTACATTTTTAGGGTTTAAGATTTATAGATTATGGCATATTTTTCATCTTTATCACCATCATAGTCATCATTATCATTAGCATCCTCATCATCATTATCACCATCAACATATTTTCCATCATCATCATGAGTATTAATCTTATTAGTATCATTATTATTATGTGAATTTTTGAATAAATTAAATATTATAATAATCGGCATATCGTGATTGTGATTTTCATCTTCATAGTCATGTTCATTGTCATATGTCATCACCATCGTTATCATACATGTTTAGAGTTTAAGGTTTAAAATTTTGGTTTTGTATAAATTTATGTGTTGTTTAAAATGAGTGCTAATATTGGGAATGTCACACCGGTTTCTTAGGGATCCAATGAGATTTTAAGGTTTGAAATTATCTTTATGGTGTATCATTTTCATCGTTATCATTTTTTTGTCATCATCACCGTCATTCTCACCATGATCATCATCATTTTCATATTAATCATCACCATCATCCTCATTTTTTTCCTTTTCGTCATCGTCATAATTGTCTTCGTTAATGTCTTCTTCATCATTTTCATTTTCACCGTCATCGTCATGATTGTCATTACCGATATAATCATCGTCGGATCATGATCGTGATTTTCATGTTCACAGTCATGGTCATTGCCATCTTCCATCATCATCATTACAATCATCATTTTTATTGTACACGAATACCTAGTTCAAGGTTTACAAATTTTAGTTTTGTATGAGTTTTTGTGTGGTTTAGGATGAGTACTAATATTGAGAAAGTCACATCAATTTGTTAGGGATCCAATGATATTTTTATGTTTGACATTATCATTTATGGGGTATCGACCATGCCATTGAGATCTAACGTAAACTGTAAATAGGACAAGTAAAGAAAACCCTATATGTGGAATCCTAAACACTAAACATAGATTTTTAACCCTGAATTCAAACACTGAACACTAATAAAATTCATAAGAACTTTGTGTATTATAGACATGGAATTTTTCTTACCCATACTTATTCTCTTAAGAAAGATGATTCCCTCTTTAAATGTCTCTATGATGTCCCTCGTAAGATATTTGAGTCTAAAAGGATTAATTGTTAACATTTTCTCATTTTAGTTGTTTATGACATTTTGATCCAAATGAATATTAGAAAAGGTTATTAAATGTTTGTCTTTCTATGAAAATGTCAATATATCATCTTGGATATTGTTGGCTTTGATTTGTAGAAAATATACCTTAAGGTAGTTCAATCAAATTCATTAGGAATTCTTATGACTAAAAGAAATTTTAATATATAGGGGGACAAATGCTATATTGGGTTCTCAATATTATATAGAAAGAATACTTGTTTTCACCAATTAAATACATGGTTGGCGATCCTTATTATTAATAATATGAGTCTCAAGCAAGAGGGATAAAGCCCTAGGTAGATTAGGCAACTGCCTAGGGCGCCAACACTAAAGGGGCACCTAAATCTAAAAAAAATCATTATTTTTAGATATTATTAGAACTTAATATTAATTTTTTTACCTGAAGTCAATATTAAATGAACATTTTATTAATATTATTATAAAGTAATATAAATTTCACGCATACACATCAAATGTATTATACTATTTTTACTTGTAGTAAAAATAACTATGCATATTTTCAAGCTCATCCAATTTTGTTGGTATTATTACCCATTCTTTAATCTAATGTAGTTCTAGATAATTCATGTGTGTAATTTTTTCTCAGAAAAGGCTCATGTATTTTTATAATGTCACTGGTGTAGCTAGTAGAGGCAAGTATAATTGAAGAAAAGAATTATTTAATTCTATATTCCTAATGTTTTTGGGGAAATGTCTCTTTTTTATGGAGGAATTAGTAGGTTTGCTCCAATACCACTCTTCACAAAATGATGGAAGCCACCTAAGAATTTTTATTGATTTGCAAGAAAAATGGTGCTTTGTTTACTTTTAAGTCTAATCACCTGCTTGATATCGGTAAATAAGATGATTGACCAAGCTTGTATAAAAAATTATATTTGTTGCATTCTAAGCATATCTTATGATTAATTCTCGCCATCCATGGATTATTATTTGTCCTTATTTGATAATTTTATATGACATTTTTAGTTCTTTTTGTATACCACTTTCCCTAAATTAATGATGGATTATGATCCTTGTGCAAATTCTACAAAATGATAATATATGTAGCTTTTATTTATTTATTTGAAGGAAAAAAAAAAATTAACTAAAATTTTAAGAAGGGCATCCACTTCAACTATTGCGTAGGGTGCTCCTAACCTTTAATTCAGCTCTAGTCGACTCTCAAGTCACCAATTTAACAGGTTTTCGTCAAGGTCATTCATGCACTAATTAAATTCCTACCTTCTTTCCCTACCTTTATTTTTGGTATCATTTTATGTATAATGCAACTCAACCAATTGCTACTAACATACCTATATTATATTAACATACGTCAAATATGCCAAGAGGTATAGTTCACAAAACGTTTATACCTCTCAACATATTTTATATACCATATTTTGATTTATGTTTATATAAATCTACGTACATAAAATATGCCCAAAAAATATATACACCTTTGAATTCTACCTCTCAACATATTTAACATATATTAATATAATATAGATATGCTAATTTTAATACGTTGTGACAATTACTCAATAGACTCTCTAAGGGAAGCAAGGCATGCCTCCAAAAAGGCGGCCTCATGCTGTAAAACATTGCAAGGGAACTACAAACATTTTATCGGCTAATAATTTTTCCCTTGCTGTAAACGTCGGTCATAATATCCTGTCGTAGTTGGGAAAGGAATATTTTGTCAAATAATAGTATGAGTGCCAAAGAATAAATGTCTACATTTCTGTAAACCCCAAAAATTTTAAATTTTAAATTTTTTGTTTTCTCTCACATGGGAAACGAGGATGGACATGTCTTATGGGAATTTAGGAAAGGATTTTTTGTTTGTTTGTATTATGGAATTATTTTATTACATTTTCTAACCCAGATTTAGGTACAACTAGAAGTCACTTGCGGGCCCTCCACAGTTTTAAAAAAAAAACATTATAAGATAATGATGTTAGATAATGACGATGTAAAAATATATATCCCCTTATTCATTAAACATTTGGAAGTATTTTGATATTATCAAATGTGTCACATTCCTTTCGTAAAATTAGTTAAAGGGTTCGTTTGGGTATGAAAGTGAGTTTATGTTTATATATATATATATATATATATTAGCAATTGTATATGAGTTGTAAATTGTGCCCGAGAGGATAATAATGTTAAGTTTGTTGGAGTTGTAATTTACAGCGAAGTGTATGCAAACTTAAAATTAAATAAATTTTTTTTTTAAGAAAGTGAGAATCATCAATCACATGATACATTATTATAGTGTGCAAGCTTATGTTTTTAGATTGTTTCAGTTAGCATTACTAATAATCGCCACAAGAACATTCCCCCTTTTTAAAATGAAGGAGATGGTTCTCATTTCTCACAATAATTTCTCTTGCAACAATCTTGGAGTTAATTTTCATTGTAGTGTGACAATGACCACATAATCAAAGGTTCTTGACAATTATAATAGTTGTTTCAAGGGGGTGTGTTTCACCAACCAAATGCAGTTGCCAACTTTTTACTATGGCGGCAAAGAAATAATTATTTTTCCTCACCTATGCATTTCTACATAGATGTTTGAGTGAAAAAAATAGGTTGTATCAGTTTTAGGATCAAAATCAAAATGCATTATGGAGCATATACTTTATAATATTGAATTTTGTTTTGAATAAACATCAATTCAATGCCACATAGATTTAATGTATGGATTATATATAAATTTAAGCCTAAAAATATAACGGGGGTACAAAATATGAAGTGTAGCTTCTTTCAATTGTTGAAATTATTAATAAAATGGCTTGAAAAAGTGTTCCTAGTCTAAAACGTAGATTGTGGACATCTCTGCTCATTGCTCATATTTTGAAGGAAGTATTTAGCGGATTTACATTCACGAGAAAGCGTAATTTTTATTTTATCTTCTAATCATTTTAATTCATATATAATTGGTAGAGGAATTTTTCAATTAAAACATTAACTAGATACGTAAGCCATATGTCAAAAAGGAAAAAAGAGGGGGCAACTTTTGTTTATAAAAAATAGCCATGACCATGAGCATGGATGAGTTTAAACTTGAAACCAACACTTTTTTTCCAAAATTAAACTTTAAAAATATTGGTTGTACTCATTTTTTTCACCAACAATATATGATAATAATAACAATACCACCCAAAAACATAATATTTGAGGACTAAGTAGAAGGAAACAAGCCTTTCTCCAAACTCCAAGAAAACATGGGTTTTTGCCATGAATGCATAATTATGTCACATCCAAGAAATTTTAGAAGCCAAATTCAGCCATGTATTTGTTGGTATCAGATAGAAAGGAAATACAAGAATGAACAACAAACTATTCTTAGCAGTGAGAAATAGCCTACCAACTAACTTCTCCATTATTAATTTTTCTTGACCTTGGGCAAGGTTGGGTCAAAAGCAAGCCTAATTTCCCATTTGATAATACAATGGGCACTAGATATTTGTAGTGAACCATGATCAAAATGTGGCTTAATTGTCAGTATGGTATTCAAAGAAAGACATGAGATATTCAAACTTTGAATGTATTTCACTTTCAATGTCAAAAATTAGTCTTCTGATGGTTTATAAAATTTTCCACAAGCATGACCATTCATTCGAATATTTATAAAACAAGAAAAGTTTATGCACGCAAAATTTTCCAAGTATAAGAAATTCTCTTCCTTTCATAAAACTACGATGCATATAATTCTAATAAAAAGCATGGAAAATGGTTTTTTGGAACATAAATTAAATAGGCCCTTCTCATGAAATAAGTAAGATTGTGGCTTTGAATCCTTGCAAGGTAGGCTAAGAAGTTGTAGAGAATTTACAAAATGGGGAAACATTGGAAACTCCCTCAGAAAGGTTGGAAACTATTTGAAATGTTTCCAGCTAATGTTAAAATATTTCTAGTAGTTTCGACCTATTGAATGCGTAAAAATGGCAACAACAATGGTGCTGATATTGTTATATATGTTTGCAACAATTTCTTCTTACGTTGATGTCCATGATGTTCCTGACTTTTGACACAACACAGACATTCAACGACTTGTACATTTTGTTGCCGAGGAATTCAATAAACAACAGGTCTTTTTCATTTTTCTCCTTTGTAATGTAAAATTTAGAGAGAAGGGGAAGTTCTTACAGAATTTGTTATAGTCATTGTTTTTTAGCATGGTGATCTTTCTTTTTCGAAAGTGGTGAGAGCTCAAGAACAAGTTGTGTTGGGGATGATGTATTACCTCACAATACAGGTTGTAAATGTTGACGAGAAGGGGTTGTACGATGCCAAAAAAGTATAAGGGTGGCGTGGTGGCATATTGCACAGCTGCATCAGACAACTTTTTGGATGAATTTGAGTGCGCCTAAATTTTTATGTTACCATTAGGATCTCTCGCACAGATGTTTCATATACTCAAATGGTTTATTTATAAATGAGGCCTTTGTAACAATGCAAGGTAGTTGAGGGAGGCAGCTGAAAGCAGACATTTACCTTTGCATTCATGTTTCACCAAATGAATTAATTGTGAACACTGTTCAGTACAAAAATTGCATCACAAAATAGATATTCAAGACAATTTACATTATTCCACTTAAATATCTAAAATCTGACAACCTGTAAAGTTAAGACAGTAGTGGAGATGTTGGAATTCGACACTTTCCAGCAAGGGCATCTTCAAAGGTGGATGCCTACAGACGAATTAGATTTTAGTTTTACACAATTAAGACATGGGAACGTGTGAGTTGTTGCTACAATGACATCTAAAGAAGAGGTTTGACTTAGGTCATTCCCTTGTTGCAAAGACATTTTTGAATAATATGTCCGGTGTCGTGTTATTGAATTTATATTATAAGCACCAACATGAAAAACACTTTCAACATAACTAGTAGGTTATTGTTTTTTCTAGCAACTTCATTGTTGCAAGCTAAAAAAGAGAAAAATAATACATGACGACTAGTAAATCAATAATTCCTTAATACAATAACCAAAATAATTTGTTTTACATGTTGTCAATGTAATTTCCCGTAAGATATTATAAATGCTCCACATTCCTTACATACATAAAATTGGCATATACAAGCAAGAGTTGTATCAGTTCCGCCCCCCACTCCTTCATCTTAATTTCAAACGACAACCATGCTTGGTGTTGTACATTCAGTGCACCTTGGAATTACTAATCTTGCCTTGGTTGGCTTAACTTGATCCACGCCCACTTTCCTGTAATATATTTTACGATCCTTATGTTAATAGGGCCGAAGTCACATTGAAGGCGGCCCTCTCACTACCATAATAATTGATTGGTTATGGGATACGCATGATTGTTTCCTTGCTTTCGAAGTTGGATATGCCTCTTCAATACATAGATTAGAATGGTTATGACGAATCTGCAAACCGTATGGGCCTTACTACCCAAATCATACATACATCTTGAAATTGCTTTGATGACTGTATTGGTGCAACATCTACATTACAGTTTTTTTTGATGCAAGTGCTAGAACTACTCTTATGTGTATTTTAAAAGATAATGTTGAAGAAAAAAATGTACAAGTGGCCGTCAAATTTAGCTCCTCAATTACAACACTTGTAATTGCTAGGAAGAGTGCCAAGAAAAACATGAGATACTCTCTTTAGATAAGACAAGCAATGGATATGAGGCACTCAAAAGAGAACATTTCAAAACGTGATACTGTTGCACTTAGTCCAATCCCGAGTCCCGACCAACCATCCTCAAGTGATTGAAACTTTCCTCTCTTCAAAGAATAGCCGAGACTCTACAAAAACTCTTAAACCCTCGATTTCCACGTTTTAAACATGTTCTCTCGCACAGACGACCACGTCAATTCGCGAGTGAAACCCTCGCCTTCGTTGACGTTCTCCCACCAATAAAAGTGTGGACGTGCCGAGAGCAGAAGCATTCGTTTTATTTTTCGGAGGAGAATGGGGAGCAGGCCGGGTCACAGAATGTCCAGGTCTCTCAATGGGATTCGATCCTCGGTTGCGGTCTTGCGGATGGCTCCTCCTTTCAGCCCGGCTAGAGACTTCTCTCGCACGCCCGATTGCTCTCCCACGGCTCGAAACTGCAAGAGACTAAATTCTGTTTACCTAATTCCGCCCAGAGATCGCGGGTTCGAATCGCAGGAGCCGACGTCCCCCAAAGTTAGCTGTATCGGCCATATTAAAATGAAACCCCCCCAATGGGAGAAGCCGTCCAGGCAAGTCGGGGCCGTCAAAGAAATTGGTAACCTGGCCAAGCTCAAGAAATTAATGCTGCGCAGGAATCGCAAAAACAGTAAGGCAGAGGAAGAAGAAACAGTAAAGGGCGAGGAAGGAAAATTAGGGTGCCCTTCTCTGGCACAAATCATACGCCACACTTCGGATTCATACGACGCCAAATTTGGCGGCGTTTATGTGGAGGAAGGGCCAATCGTCGCCAAATCTGAATCTTTTATGTTGGAGGCAGTTCCAAAAGAGGATTCTGGAATTAATATTTGGAAGCGGCGCTGTGTTCCGCCCCTTAAAGCCTTGGAGGTCAGTAACCAGGCCAGAGCCGAGAGATTTGAGCCAAGAAAACCCCTCACCACGTGACCGAAGGCTCTAATGCGGATTCCTCTCGTGGTCGATTCACGGGATCATTCGCTAACATCTGAGAATATTGTCCACGTCAATATTTTGTAAAATAAATTAAAAAGAAACGTATCCCATATTGATTGAAATTTTAAGTGTTGGCCAACATTATTTCGTTTCGTAACACGCTGAAGACTATTATCATTTATGTATTTAAGGAAATCTAAAGTGTGTTTGGATATATATCTTAACTTTCTAAGAACAATGACACCAACTTCTATTGGATATCAAGTCACTACTAACAATGATAAGATAAAGAAAATTGTTTAATAACTGAAATTATTTTTATTTTTTTACCAAGTTACTCTCCAAAAGGTTATGCCAATATGTAATAAGAGGTAATAACTTATTCAAAGCGGGGGAACGTAGCAAATGATGAATCATTAGCATGATGTGGAAGAGGGAATCCTATTTTCATTCACAAATTCAATATTCACCAAAGATTTAATAGGTTCAACGTCAACATACCAATCATGTATTTGTAAGAAAGATCAACAATAGGATAATTTAGTAGGGCATCCAAAATGTCGAAGAGTACATGTTGTACTGCATGGTGGTAGTATGTGGTAAATGGAGAAAAATTTCATTCACTTATATTTTTAAGGATGAATAGAAAATACACATATCAACTACCATTTATATCTTTAATGACTAATATGTCTTACTGAATTTGAAATGACAATTTTTTTGTTTCATCGAATAGTTTACTTTCATAGATAAATAATATCAGGCGTGATAAATTTATAGCTTCAAAATAATATTTTACTCCAACAATAAGAAAGAACTAACCATTTCATTACAGAAATAATATTCTCAAATTGATAAATAAATTTTACTCCACTATAGCTTGTAACCATTTCCACCAATATTAGTCCTCACAGTAAAGAAAGGTTAAATGTTATAAAAAGTATTAGAATCAAATTTTATTATGTAATAACTAAAGGGAAAGATTTAGAGGTACTCAAAACCATGAAATTTGTGAAAATCTAAAACATGCCAAAATTATTTGTTCTTGAACGAAAATAGCAAGTGTTGAACCTAGTTACCAAATTGAATTTTGAAGTACACCTTATGACTTAACCAAGATTCAAAGTTTTCCATTTGTTATAGATCTTTTATTGACAATGCTGAAATAACCTTTACTTGATCTCCATATTCAATGTTGAAATTCGTTAAGACTCAAACCAAATTCCTAAAACACCCATCTCTTCAATTTACCAGTTTACTTGGTTGAATATCATGCGGATTTGATGCATGAAATTCATGATAAGTCCATATCGTAGTTAATGTGACCACTAATTTTGCAAAATAAGTAGCTGGAAACCATCCGTCAAAATTATCCTATGAGTTGAAGCATATAAATGCCAAAAAGTGATTGATATCTATTGCACTGATTATGTCGTCAATGGTTTGGATTGGGTAGATGGTCATCTTTCTATACAACGCATTTGTCAACTGTTGATCTACCTCACTAGGGGATCTCTTCCCACTGTATAATGCCTATCGGTGTAATTAAAGAGTTTATTAATTTGACATTATAAACGATATAACAACCATTAATTTATAGGCTCATATGTTGTGTGCTATTAAATTCTTTGATAATTAAATGTTGTACAAGATATTATAATTATTAATATATTATATATTGAAGTTGAGGTAGATCATGTGGAGGAGGAGCCGAAGAGAGTTGCAACAGAAAAATAATAATTTACAAACAACAAACCACACTCATAATATTCTCATTAATTCATCTTTATAATACAAACCATATATATAGGAATATGATTCATATACTTTAGGATGTAGTTCAAAAAACTCCTTCCACGTATTTCTCCCAACTCTATTAATGTGAGTTGTTGAAACTCACTCAAAAAATATATTTTTTATAGTTTTTTTATATAAAACAACTTATAACAAATTACTAACATACATATAAATAATACTTACCCCAGTGATTACTATTTACTATTTTTCTAACTTACATTCACCTAAATAATAATTACACATGTAATTATTATTCACTCATACATACCAATGAAGCACTAACAATAGATTTCCTAACATTCCTCCCCTTAGTGTGAACATGGGGAAAACTTGCCTTTGAATTTGCACTTGCCTTCATGATTTGGTGATTTTTATAGGATGATCAAAAACTCGACTTATGGTTTTACATACGGTTAACCACAAACCAAGAATGGTGGTTTTACAAAGTGGAGTACCACAAACCAAAAAGGGATGGTTTTGCATATGGTTTACCAACAACCAAAAGTGGTGGTTTTGTAAAGCGGTTTACCAGAAATTAAAAAAAAGAAGGTTTTACAAGTGGTTTACCCACAACCACATCATGATGTGCCAAGCAATATTGTCAACTTTCATCAATATCTCACTGTAGGAAATAACATAGGAAAATCTACTCACACGTTACAAACTGAAAACTTGAAATGGAACATTGGATTATGTTCCCCCCTCAATGTGAAATTTCCACTTATTCAAACAGGAACGCTGAAAATTATAATACACCATGCATAACGTGAATCAACCACACAATTGAAACAAAATTTAGCACCAAACCTTTGATGTGGCCCTGTCATTGATGACTAATGAGAGGTCATTGATTGACCTCCAACCTCCATTTGCCTCTTGCCTCCGGTGTGATGTTGCTAGTTCATTCAGATGAATCTCATGAGGCTCAAAATTTCACCCTCTTTCGTCAACGAAACTCCCCACCTATTTTTTGTTTGGCTATTAAATTTCAAAGCGAGTGTCTGGAGGGGCAGCACATGGTAGGGTTAAGGGGTAAAACCATTTGTAGGTTCCTAGGACAATGCAATTAGCACGCTCCCTATTGCGGTATAGGGAGGGGTCGAGGGGCAGAGCCCCGAAGCTAGGTGAATTTTCCTTCATTGCAGCCTTCAAAATCTTCATTGATCTGCACAACGATCATGGGCAATTAAATAGAATCACCGACGATTAGAAATAGAATCGTTGACGATTATCAAAATCATTGGTGATTGTATGAATCGTTGATGATCACTGTCAAAATTAAACATATCATTCCCGATATGTGTTTGTACACATGTTTGAAGTTATTGGATGCATTGAATATTTTGAGGGCTTCAACACAATTACCGTGTGATATCAAAGAGAGCGAGGTGAATAGATGTAAAACCATTGATTGACGTCAATTGGAGGACATGGACCACATGAAAAGATGGAACGTGGGTTCTAAATCACAACACAACATAAATGTATGCTAACAAAGATTCACAATGCCGAGAAATTTAAATACTATGCAATCACTGATGTAGTCAGAATCAATTCAATACAATGAAATGAACGAAGCACGAACAAATTTAGAAGTCAGGGGTCCACATATGTGATGATGTTTAGGCTGAACGAGTCCAGGTAACATGTCATATTGACAAAGAAAATAACATGTTCTTGCTTCTTAAGTTGTTAAGAAATTTTGTATGAAGACAGATGTTTTAGAGGCTATGCTCAAAGATCAAACTACGAGTTACTGGGATTTGCTTCACATGTGTGCTTCCGAAATCAGGGTAATATAAATTCTCAAACTGCCCCAACACAGAAAATTATTCTTCCATCTCACAGATCAAAACACGCTTTGATACCAGATGTGGAGGAGGAGCCGAAGAGAGTTGCAGAAAGATTACAGAAAAACAATAATTTACAAACAATAAACCATACTTATAATATTTTCATTAATTCATCTTTACAATACAAACCATATATATAGGAATATGATTCCTATATTTTAGGATGTAGTTCAAACTACTCCTTCCGCGTATTTCTCCCAGCTCTCTCTATTAACGCGAGTTGTTGAAACTTACTCAACAAATATATTTGTTATAGTTGTTTTATATAAAACAACTTATAGCAAATTACTAACATACATATAAAAAATAATTAGCCCAATAATTATTATTTATTAATTTATTAACTTACATTCACCTAAATAATAATTACACATGTAATTATTATTCACTCAGACGTACCAAAGAAACACTAACCATAGATTTTCTAATAGATCATTTGATTATTTTTTTATATTTTTAAAATATAGGTTGATATATCATTTGCTACTAAATTATTTAGTAGATCAATATATTGTATGTTATATTCAATATATACCTAGTACAAATATCTTAGATATATCTATTTGAAAAATGCCAATAGATATCAATTCTAAGGTTTTTATTTTGCACTTTACTTATGCCAAATTGATTAATAATACTTTTACATTATGTTCATGTATTTTCTATTGAATTATGGAAAAAATATTTTTGAGGAAAAGGGCCTAAAACTCTATGGTATGACCAAGATATTACTATTATTTGATTAATTTTTCAAAGTTGAAAAATAAAAGAAATTTTAAGTGACATTCATGTAGATGTAAAATTTATACTCAAAGTTACCTTGAAATGGTCAAATGGATGCAAAATTGAATATAGAAAATAAAACCTTACATGGTCACATGATCACATCCCACCCCTTGCTGCCATTGTAGAATGCCTAGAGGCATAATTAATTTTTTGATTGCTAATTTGAGGGGTTATATTGAGACCCTCACCTGAATAAAATTTGTGTAGGACATCATAACATTATTAACCAAAAACATTGATTATCTTATTTAATTGACGAATAAGAACAATTTATCTAGTAGCTATTTCTACCAAACTAAAGTTACCAATATAAAATATTCACTAAAATTTATGCTACTAAAATTAATACGGCCATCAAAAGCAACCTGTGGTTAACCACTAGTGAAATTCCTGAAAAAATATGTCAGGTTAATCTATTCCCCCCAAAACTTAGAATGAATTCTTACTACGAGGAAAAAATGCCCTAACCGAGGCACTTTTGGAAGGATATTTGATTTTAGTTGATAGTAAACATTATTATCTACACATTTTCTAATGTTTTTAGTGGCATATGCATTTCACTATCTTCATAACTACTATATGGACGCCTCTTCCTTAATAGCTTCCATGTAGTCTGTATGCCTTTGCATTTCCAATTAGGGAATGTTTTCACACTTTTTTATTCATTTGTTTTGTGGATTATGTTTTTAGAATATAAGATTGTTTTTATAGGTTTGTAATTATCACTTTTGATTTCATGGTTTTCATCACATGGAGCAGAAAATACTCAAAATCATCTATGAGAAATCATGAGTTTTTTGGTTGTTATTAGGTTTATATTAACCTAAAATTACAAATGTTATATATGTATTTTCAAGTATGGATTTTATTTTGTTAATTTAATTTAGGGTGAGGTATATTGCATCATTATTTTTTGATCGAGAAAAGTGTTGTTAAAAATTTCTTGAAATCATATGAGACTTGTTCAAGCATATTATAAACTAAGGTCCTTTTGTGACATTCCAAAGTGTGTTTTGATAGAAAACTAATACAAAGAGGGGTATGTTTTTGTTTATACTAAATGTATGATTATGATGTATAAACAAATTGTAAATGTAAGAATGTATGCAAAAAAACATTTAGTATAAACAAAAGGATAATTTAACGTGCTCTTTGATTTTGTTTTTCTTCTTGTGTTCTTTGTTTCATTTCGTTTAATATCCATTTCTCCATGGAATCAGGATCTTAATATATTGGTAAGTTACAAGTAGTTTGCAATCATCAACCTAAGTTCCATTCCCATTGAACTCATCAATCTTTAGACACTTTCAATTAGTGGCCATGGGGATGACACCTTGAGGTATGGGTCAAACTTCTCCATGTGGACCAAATGGAGCATAATGGGGCACTTCAAATGTGGATTGATAAGCAAGCCTCAAATATATTAAAAGGAATTAATTAATTATAAAAATCAATAAGTTACTCATTGAAGGGGACTCCTTAATGATCATCCAAGAGAAATGAAAGAAGGAAACTCTAAAACATGGAAGATTGACAACATCTTACGCCCCTGAATTACTTAGAAAATATGGGGAAGACAAAAACATGGATTTTATGGAGGAAAATGTAGCCGAAGCATGGCATGGTATCACCACCCTCCTTTCTATTGGAATAATCATTAAGTGCATTTATTAGGATACAAGTATAAGCTATGACACTATCCCATCTCCTACAAATACCACCATTTGTAGTCACTAAAATATGAACTTATTGCTATTACATTACACCTCTAGTATGTTTTTATATACATGATTTCCAAGTTTGGAAACTAGACATTGGTGACACCTCTTTGGTCCTTTTCTTGATTTTTTTGGCTTTTCTCATGTCTTTTATCTAGCATTTACATCTTTTTGGTCGAGTCATAGGAATCCATGTTCCTATATTTCATTTTTTCAATGCAAGACAATACCGCCTAGATAGGATAGTAGTTCCCACACACTAATGCCCTTCTAGGCGCTCCTATCTTATTTTCTTGGTTTTCTCCTTTGTGTATTTTCTTTGGCTTATTGGGTCTTTTCTTATCTCATTTTTCATGACATAGGTTAGCTATTGGTGTCACATGTGCTGAAATTAAAATAAATAACTCATATATACATAATCTATTAACTATTATAAAGGGTAATTGGGCTATCATTTGTATATCTATCACATATACAAGAGAAACACAAGGGAATGCATTTTGGGATACATTATTTACTACACAGAGGAGGCTATTCTGAATTCCATGTCACAAATTCTTACATTAGAAAAAATTGGTTGTAGCCCTCTATTATTTGTGTGAATCACACGAGGAAATCCTAGCTCAAGGGACACAATTTCAATCAAACACCACAAGAACTACATGGAGTCTAAAATGTAGTATAATACTCAGTAACAAGATCACATTGGGTATGAAGTATTATTTAGTCTAATGTGTGCTTGAGTCTTGTGTAGGTAACTAGGGCTTGTTGTGTAGGCACATATGTGAAGGAGTATAAGTACAAAAATCCTCACTCAACCTATACCGCGCTAAAGGAGAAAATAATCGACATAGAAAGAATCATATGTTGAGTTTTCTGAAAGAAACTAGTGCCTAGAGAAGATGCTAACACCTAGGATCCCATGTCATCTCCTAGGTGTTCGTGTCCCTAAGATTGTCACATGCCATTTTTAGAAATAAATATTACAAAGCACTAAATATACATGTCCAGATCATTCAATAGCCCATAATCAGTGGATACCTACAGTGGCAAGCTAAGTTGTTCTAAAACACCCTATATATAACTATTGCTTGCATTTCTGGCACTTGATCTTGATTATTTAATATTTTGTCTATCTAATTAGTAGTGTCCTTATCAAAGAAGATAAACTCATCCCATATCATATAATTGTTAATGGTATTCATGCTACATTCGAATCCCACTCTATCACTGGTATCCCTCGTAAGGAAATCAACGTGTTGATGTTATGGAAAATGCTAATTCACTTATTCCTCTTGACATTATAGATGATCAGGCTACAATTATTATTCATCACTTTTGTCATCCTTCTATTGATTCCCATAGTGTATATTCTTTACAAGTTGTTGTTACATGTGGCACTATGAAAGCACCATAAACTTTACAAATATAATCAAGGAAAGATAACACCATTGCCACATAACAGCTAAGGATTCTAAGTCTTTGAATGTAACATTAAGATAGAAGCTAAAAGGAATGTTTAACTAGTAAGAAAAAAATGTAAAATCTAATTAAACACATGCCTACTAATGTGCTCAATTACCTAACATGGGCCTAAATAGACCTAAGAAGAAAATCAAATTGGTATGGTTACTACTCCAAAAAATGGTGAAATGACATCTCCAAATGAATTGTTAAGTCACTTAACATATTCATCTACTAACCTTGTTGAAGGCTTTAGGCAAGGATTGGACTTGGCTTAGAAATCATATGTATTATATGAGATGCAAATCAAAGCATGGTGTAAAGTATTAAGGTAAGAGGTGAACTCTTGTTATAATTTTCCTTTTGGGAGAAAATTGCATTTTGGTGCATGTGGGACTAAAAGCCCCAAATTCGATTAGAATTTCTAATCATGATTAGGCCCTACTAATCACAATTAGTGAATTATTAAGTGATTAAGATGTGAGGAGCCTTAATTAACCATTTAGGGTCAACCAGGAGGCTAGGATAGCTTTTGAAGATTGTTGAGACATTATGGAGGAAAGTGGGGTGATTTTAAATGGTTGGAAGAGGGTTTTGAGTCAATACTAGGGTATATTGACCAAATCAAGGGAAAAATAGGCTTAATTAGCTAATAAATGCTAATTGTCTATTTTGAGGAGGGTTTTGGCTTACGATTCACCGTAAATGGCATCCTAAATGTGAAAGGGGTTACGTAATAAAAAAGCACTGTTAATTGGCTAAAGCGGTAAGAAACATTAGTTAATTAGCAAAGATCACTAATTATATTGGAATTGGCAAGAATGAGAGTGATTTGTGTGCATTTGGCAATAAGATTGCAAAAGTGGAATTTAGGTGTCTGCATTTTCCCATGTTTGGGGTAAAGTAAGTGACTTCACTTCAAATATAGTAGACAAGCATAAATAGGTAAATTTTTAAAGAAAAATTAGTAGGATGAAGGATGCCCCCTCGAGTGTTAATGGGGTGATAGAAGAAGTCAATCGACGATTGGAAATATGATTGTAATGGATAAAAGAAAATAGGTTAGAACGGGTGCGAAACCCTTGGGTATTTATAAGGAATAGGGATAGGGATAAATGTGGTTGTTTTTTTCCCTGGGTGAGTTTTAGAAGAAAAATTAGTAATGGTAATACATGATAATGGAGAAGAAATGATTAATGGATAAATTATAAGACAAGCCCAATCTTTGCATCCAAACTTTCAATAAGCAACCTATACATATCATTTTACCCCTAGGTCTACATCATCAACCTTTATTGAAATGAAAATAAATGTAAGATAAAACGAAAAGATAATTTACCAACATTTATTCCATTGCTACATAACTCCATGTAACATACATAATGCAATAAAATACGAGAAAGTAAAATGATACCTAGCTCAATATAACATACACAATGCAATGCAATACGAGAAAGTAAAACGATACCTAACTCAATGCAAAATAAAAAATGCAATTCAATATGATAAATTAAATCAGCTAACCTAATAGAGAAACCATCACAATCACACACACTCAAACAAACAACATTTACGTTAGTTGCACCAATGTATTTGTTATCAAGTTTTGATTCCCGAATGTTCATGTTATAACGAAAAAGGTTAAAAATGGTGCCCCAAGAAAGGATACATGAGAGGGGAATAATGGAGGACATAAATAGTCCCATGGAAAATATTTCGTGCACTATGAAATAGTCTCTAGAAACTCACTGTTGCACAGGAGTACCGACATAGCATGTGGCCGAGCTTTTGTTAATGGAGGTAGATCACAATGATCCGTGAGTCATTTGAGACCAGAACAATAAAGAACCGTAGAAAGATGCTTTTGTAAGACATATTTTGAATTTCAAGGAAAAATTAATTAACATAGGCTTCAACTGCATATATGTTGTTTACCATTTTTTGTAAAATTTTAAATTTTTACAATTTTTTGGATTTTTTAACGATTTTATCAAAAATTTTGAATTTTTTAGATTGTTTTAATTTTTTGAGTTTTTATGGAAAAAAATATTATAGAAGAGATGAAAAATTTGTGAGACAATGCTAAAAGTTACCGTAAGGAAAAAATATGCTCCAGGTAGTAGAAAAGGCTTTCGGGAAGCAAAAATATGCCCCAGCGCAGCGAAAATGTGTCAAAGATTATTATTTACTAAAAATAACCATCACAGAAAGTGTTAGAAGAAATATGGGTGGTTTAAGGGAACTTCGAGGGTGAGAAACACATCGCAGGAGGAAAATGAGCTCACACGTGGGAGAAAAGGTGCTCACGCTGAAGAAAAGGTGTTCACACTGAAGAAAAGTCTCTGTGCATCACAGGGGGCACCTATGCATTATAGGGGGTGACTTTGCATCATAGGGTGTGCTTGTGCATCACGGGGGGTGTGTAATGAAATTAATCATATAATTCAGATCATGAGTAGAAATATAACACCAAATAACACAATATTCCAGAATAATGATCTCAATATGCAATTAGAATAGCTTCGCCACTTCGAGGGGGGCAACCTCCAAACCATACAATAATACTCAAATGCTCCAATGATGATAAAATACTACCTAATAACCTCTATATATACTATTCCTATGCTATGGCCAACACCAAGGCTGACCCACTAATGAAAATATAACATATATGAAAGAGATACATAATGATAAGAAGTTTTGGCTATATACATCCAATATAAGATATATGATTAAGGGCGTAGCATGCCCCTCCCCTTCGAAGTAACATTGTCCCCAATGTTGAGAAGATTTGGATGCTGCTGTAGGAAATTTGCATCCTCCCAAGTTGCATCTTCATTGTCTAGATTTTTTCCACTTGATCAAATACTCAGTGATGACCCTTGCCCTCAACTGCTTAGTGCGTGTTTGAAGGATGCATTCTGGTTTCAGGATGATTTTGCCCCTCTTCATCAAGGTCGGGTAACACTGTCTAGGTTGATATTATCTATCCAATTACCTTCTTTAGGCAAGATACATGGAAGAATGGATAAATTCGAGTAGCCAGAGGAAGTTCCAGTTTTTATCCTACATTACCAATCTTGTGTAACACTTGATAAGGACCATAATACTTAAGTGAAAGCTTGTTATCCTTTTTGTGTTATTTTAAGGACATTTTCTTATATGCTTGTAAATGCACAAAAACCCAATCACCGACTTCAAAATGTCTTTCACTGTGATGTTGGTCTGCTTGCTGCTTCATGCGGTTTTGTGACATGGCCAAATTCTCCCTGACAATAGAAAGAACCTCTTGTTGGTGTTGAATGTTCTTCAACTGCTCAAACCTTTGGTTGGACTCTCAAAGATGAAGTGATAGATGGTGGATGGTACCCATATAATTCCAAGAAAGGATACATTTTAGATTAAGTATGAAAGGAGGTGTTATACCACCATTCTGCCAATGGTAACCATTAGACCCATCTCGCTTACTTATCTGATGTAAAACAATGAAGATATCCCTCCAAGCACTTGTTTACCACCTCTGTTTGCCCATCATATTGGGGATAATAAGAGGAACTACGAGCTAGTTGTGTGCCCAAGCATGAGAACAAGTCAGTCCAAAAATTAATAGTAAAGATAGGGTCTCGATCACTTACTATAATCTTTGGTGTCCCATGTAGCTTCTGAATTGTATCCCTGAAGGCCATTGCTATTGTACTCGCAACAAATGGATGTGATAAATCACAAAAATGGGCATATTTGGTGAGTCTATCCACCACCACCATGATTACTTTTTTTACCTTCTGATTTAGGCAATCCTCTGATGAATTCCATAGACACCTCTTCCCACCTCTGGCTAGGAATAGATAGAGGTTGTAAAAGACCTGGGGACTTAATTGTTTCACCCTTATTTTGCTGACAAACCATGCATTTTGCCACAAAATTTTGGAAATATCCTTTTAGCCCTTCCCAGAAAAAATCATGCTTGATTCGATGATAAGTCTTTAAGAAGCCAGAATGACCCCCTACTAGAGAAGCATGGAGCTCAAATAGAACCCTATTTTTAAGGATTGAATTCTTACATAGATATAATCTATCTTTATACCATGAAACATTTCCTTTCCATAAATATTTTTCTGACATGTTTGGATCTTGTTGGAGATTCTGAATGAGATTTTGTGTACCTGGGTCATTTTTCCATTCAAACCTTGCATCCTCTATCCAATCCTGCTGTAATACAGATATGGCACACAACAATGCCTGGGCAGATTCATCCTTCCGAGATAAAGCATCAGTAACTACATTCTCTTTCCCTTTCTTGTATATTATCTCAAAATCATACCCCAACATTTTTGAGACCCATTTCTATTGTTCTTCTGATGATAAACGTTGCTCTAAGAAGTATTTCAAAATATCATGATCTTTCTTTACTTTGAAATGTCATCCCATTAGATATGGCCTCCATTGTTTCACTACATGAAGTATTGCTAACATTTCTTTCTCATAAACTGGTTTAGAGATATTCTTACCTTTGAATTGGTGGCTCTCGAAGGCAATGGGTCACCCTTATTGCATGAGTACTACCCCCATACCATACCCTGAAGCATCACATTCAACAATGAATGTTTTTGAAAAATCTGGGGTGGCTAGAACTGGAGTGGTGCACATGGCCTACTTCAACTTCTCAAAGGTCATAGTACCTTGCTTGTTCCAATGGAAAGAGTCCTTCTTCAATAAAGCTATGAGTGGTGCTATGATGCTGCCATAATTCCTTACAAATCTACGATAATAACCTGTAAGCCCCAAAAATACTCAGAGCTTTTTTAGGGTTTTGGGAACCTTCCATTCAAACATGGCTTTTATCTTGTTAGGATCCACTTTAACACCTTCATAAGAGACAATATGACCCAAATATTCAACCTCCTTGACACCAAAAGAACACTTAGAAGGATTTGCATAAAGTTTATGTTGTTCAAGAGTTTCCAACACCTTATTTACATGATGCAGGTGTTCCTCCCTTGTTTTACTATAGATTAATATATCATCAAAGAACACTAAAACAAACTTTCGAAGAAATGGCTTAAATATGGAATTCATCAAGATTTTAAATGTAGAGGGTGCATTTGTTAGTCCAAAAGGCATTACCAAGAACTCATAGCATTCTTCATGTGTCCTGAAGGTTGTTTTATGAATATCTTCATCCTTGATTCTAATCTGATGATATCCAGAATGAAGATCAAGTTTTGTAAAGTAAACAACACCATGTAACTCATCTAGAAAATCATCAATTACAGGAATATGAAACTTATATTTAACTGTGTACTTATTGAGTTCCCTGTAATCTGGACACATGTGCCAATTGTCATCTTTTTTCCGTTCCATCAGTACAGGAGAAGAGTAAGCACTTTGACTATGATGAATAAGTCCTGCTTTTAACATCTCTTGAACTATCTTCTCAATCTCACTCTTTTGCATATATGGGTACCTATAAGGTCTGATGTTGGGTGGTTGACTCCTTGGTACTAGCTAGATGGCATGGTCATGGTCTCTTTTTAGAGGCAAACCCTTGGGCATTTCTCCTAAAACCCATGAGTTCTCATCTATAACTGCTTGCATATTTGTGGGTATAAATGTATTGGAATGATGTGCTTCTAATGAAAATAGTTGTGCTACAAACCCTTCTGCACCCTTTCTAAGCAATTTTTACATTTGATGAGAACTTACCATTTGTGGGGACTTTGCTCTTAGTCCTTTTAGTTTAAAATTCCTCCCTTTTGACTGAAATTGAATGAACAACTCTTGGAAATTCATTTCAATGGTTCCCAAGGTGGTAATCCACTGAACTCCAAACACAATGTCTACTCCTCCCATGGCAATGGCATACATATTGCTAGTTAGCAAGTAATCTCCCATGGTGAGATTAATGTTATGGCATTTTCCTGAACAACTAATAGTTTTCCCATCAGTGATCATGACTTGACATTCTAGAGTTGGATAAACAAAGCAGTTCAAGCGTACCACTAACTTATGACTGATGAAATTGTGAGTACTTCCTGAATCAAACAACACTGTTACCCTCTATTTTTTTAAGAATCCAACTACTTTGAGAGTTTGGGGAGTGCTAATACCAGAAATTGTATGGCATGATATTGTTGGTTGGGGATCTCCTAATTCCTCCTCTGGCTCTACCTCTTCGTCTTCTTCATTTTATTCTTCTTCAATAGGTTCCTCAATGTAGAACAACTTATTTTCCACACACTTATGTCCTGGTCCAAACTTGTTGTCACAATTAAAACATAACCCTTTGGATCTCTTTTCTTCAATTTGTTGAGGTGTTAGTCTCACTGGCTGAGGGAATGATGGTGAAAGGGTGCTACGATCTCTGATAGTACTAACAGTTTGTTTCCGGCTTGAAAGAAATTTTTCCTCTGCCCTACGTGCCATGATCATAGAGTCTGAAACCTTATGAGGATTAAACATACGCACCTCAGTCTCAATTTTTTCTTTAAGACCCCCAAGAAATAAGTCATTCAAATTATCTTCAGGAATATTTTCCATCCGTAAGGAAAAGTTTTGGAATTGTTTTATTTAATCTTTGACTATTTCTGTTTCTTTGAGCTTTGCTAATTGGCTGAAATAATTCTCTGACACACTAGAACTATAGTGTAACTGCAACTCTTCGGTGAATACTTTCCATGTAACATTGAGGCCACTCTTTTTCCTTTGAGCTAATAACCATCGATACCAAATGAATTGGTCAGGTTCAAGATACAACGATGCCATGGTAACCTTTTGTCCCAATGGAATCTGATGAAGATCAAAGAAATTATCCATCTGGCTAATCTAATTGAGTGGATCCTTTCCATCAAACTTACACATTTCCACTTTTGGAAGCATGTTTCGGGCTTGTAGAGTGTTTGTATTTGGATTGGTTATGTTTGCAAATCCACCCTGGCTAGTTTGTTTATTAATTTGACCTAAAGATCCACCATGGTTAATATGAGTATGATTGAGTTGTGGCTCATTAGGAATGATATGATGACCCATGATATTGTAGCTAAATTTTTGAATGAAATCCTCAAATCGTTGTCCAATCTTTTCTACATCTTCTTTGCTGGCCACTCTACCTTCGAGGTTTCGCAACTCTAACTCAAGATAGCTGACCTTATGGTCAGTTGAAGTAAACCCTAACCCTGAGGACTCTATAAATACCCCTTCTGAAAATAAATCCTCAACTATTATCTCATCCTTATCAGGGGTTTTACCTGGAGTGATGGGATTCTTTTTTCATCTTGTCAAAGGCCCAACCATGATGCCCCAAAATGGTAAGATTTAAGGATCAAGGTCAAAATTTAGGGTTTCGGATTTCAATAGGAATTTGGCCAAATTTTATAAAACTAAAAGAACAAACTCTAACTAATTTTTAATATTCTTTCTAGAAATGTAAATAACTTTAAAAAATTCCACAAATTGCACCCTATGTAGTCAAATTATGAAAAAAATAAAACCGCTATAACTTTTGCAAAACAAGTAAAAAATTATTAAAATTTCGAGGGAAGCTTACTTGACTGATTTCAACACACCATAGAAAAATTTGCATAAAAATTGGTTACCGAGTTTGATATATGGATGAACCTTCAAAATTAGGGTTTGACGCAGTGTTGGCTGAGTTCAAGCTCTTATACCACTTGTAATGAAATTACTCATATAATTTAGATCATGAGAAGAAATATAACACCAAATAACAAAATATTCTAGAATAATGATCTCAATATGCAATTAGAATAGCTTCGCCACTTCGAGGGGGAAACCTTCAAACCATACAATAATACTCAAATGCTCCAATTATGATAAACTACTACCTACTAACCTCTATATATAATATTCCTATGCTATGGCCAACACCAATGCCGACCCACTAATGAAAATATAACATATATGAAATAGATACATAATGATAATAAGTTATGATAGCCACAAGTCAGCTATATACATCCAATATAAGATATATGATTAAGGGTGTAGCATCATGGGGGTTGCCTGTGCATCACAGGAGGTGCCTGTGCATCACTGAGTGCATAACCTATCTTCCAGAGGCCATAAATTTTGCTCCAAACCTTGAAATGACTACATTGTTTTATTGGAAAGGTATCGAAGTGATCTATGTAATGGTAAGATAAATTTGTGTTTTTGAATTTGTCTTACTAATTTTTTTGGGTTTTTAAATTTGTGTTACCAATTTGCTTGGGTTTTTGATATTTATTTGGATGTTTTGAATTTTCTAACTAACATATTTGAATGTTTTGGGAATTTTTGAAATATATTTAAATTTTTTTGACTTTGTAGAAGTTTTTTTGAATTTATGTACAGGAAACAAAGAAACGTGGATGCCCCGAGTGACAGATGGGATGCACAAGGGAAGAATGCCACGTGTATGCAAAAGTAAGTGAAGATGTGAAATTACCCCCAATTTTAGATGGGAATATTCAATAACAAAATATTCACGTACATAAGTTGGATTATATATATATATATATATATATATATATATATATATATATATATATGTTCAATCATGATGATGAATGTAACTGAATGACATATTAGGAAGGAGAAAGGATGCCCCTAGCGTAAGCTGGCCAAGAAGTACATGATAGAAAGAAGCGGAAGATTGTTTTTGTGAAGAGGAAAAAGGTGCCCACAAACATAGCAAAAAGGAAATATTATACACATGGATGTTCTGAACAAAGTAGAAGAACAATGTGAGTGTTTTGAATGTAGTTTAGAAGCCTCGTAATGAATAAATGATTAACCAAAGGAACAAATCATGAGATAATATATAGACTAGAGTAAGAGTCTGAATAAGGCCCAAAATAAGACACTTGGTAACATACTAATCTTGTTTTCTCATAGAGATCCAATGTGTGCACATGGAAATTTATTACCTCTTGAAGGGAAGATTTAATAGACAACAAGTGAAGACCCTAGCCAATGTGTAGGAATAAGTTATTTTTCAAAGTTGATATTTATGAATGGATTGTAGAAGGAGAGTGGTACATTAATTTTCTACCAGCCAGAAATACGTAGCTCTAATGGAGATGTATTTTATTCTAATCGAAAAATTTCTCTATTTTTAGTCAGGAATCCATAGTCTTGGTAAATATTATTGGAAATACCCCAAGAGAGAGTTATATATCAATTTTCTTTTGATTTTAGCTTTTTATTTTTTATTTGATTGAATTTTTTTTCTTTCTAAAAACTAATTTCAGCTCTCTTGTTTGACAAGGGGTCAAGAACCATTGATAGGTTGATGGGAGGAGGCATAAGTGATTATGATGATGACATTGTCTAGTGTCAAAAAATATGTCCAAAATTTCTTCGCAACACATTTTTTAGATGTTGATTATGATAGGATCTCTAAGAGGTCATTTGTTCTTTAATTTACCAAGGTGATAAAAGACCAAGGTCAAACAGATAGCATAGAGATAAATTTCAGAAAATGTGTGTAAATAAGCTAATGAAAATATCACCGAAGGGATGAAAATGGTAGGAAGACTTATATAAGAATAAGTAGGAAGGGAAGAAAGAACATCCATGTGTATGTAATACCTGATTGCAATGTGTGTTTGTTTACCTTTGATTTTTTTGAAATGTTTTCTCTTTTTTTTTTGTATTTTTTTCTTTTTTGGAAGGTGGGACCAACAAGATCACTTGATGTGATAAGATCCAACAACAAGGTTAGTGATTTCCTTGATAAGGAATACTAGGAATGTTTTCTTATCAAGATTCATATTATCCCCAATTTCAATGATCGTGGTGAACTCATACTCAATAGATGACTGTGTTTTATCATGAAATGTGGATTTTGTTTGCGGGAGCTTGAGATCCCTATCCAAGGGTTTCTGCACTTTACACCATGTTTGGGGGGTGCGTTGGTGTGCATTTTTGAAGCACATTTGATTATGAAATTTAAGATTGTTTGAATTGTTGGGAGCTTTGGAGCTCTTGGAAGTTTTGATCTTATTCTGATGAAGAAAATGTTTGGGTTTTGTATAAGCTACTACGTGACTTGTCTGATCCCGAGAAGTGGGAGAAAAAAGTGGACAAATAGAATTGATGTGAGGAATGACAATGGGCTTGCCACAATCATTTATGGAAGGAAAATGTAATGGAGGTGAAGGGTACGGTCCAAAAATTGAAGAGGATGGAATACTAGGAGGTTTCCCATAAAATGAAGATAGAGGAATACTAAGATGTGGCCCTAAGATTGAAGATGAGGGATTTCTTGGAGATGTCCCATAGATAGAAGATGATAGGCCACTAGGACATGGCCCAAGATTTGAAGATGAGGGGGTTTTAGGATGTGCCCCCAGTATAAACAAAGATGGAATACTAGGAGGTGAGACACATACAGAAAAATTTAGACTACCAGGAAGTGTCCCATAGAATGAAGAGGAAGGACTACTAAGAGGTGTCCCATTTATAGAATATGATGAGATACTAGGAAGTGGCCCAAGAATAGATGAAGATGGGCTACCAGGAGGTGAGCCACATATGATGTGGGGCTACTTGGAGGTGGCCCACATATAGAAGAAGACGATGGGATACCAGGTGGTGACCTAAGGTAAGATTACGAAGGAGGAATCCTGATAGATAAAGAATGATTAGGTAATGAGAATATAGGTTGTGGATCAATGCTAGATCTAGGAATTTCATCACCAAATGAAGAATGTGAAGATGGAAGAATAAGAGGAGGATCATGTTTGATGATCTTAGGGTCTGCCTCTATTTTATGACAAAAGGAATCAACCTCTTCCACCCAATATGTGAACGTATCAAGGGCTAAAGAGGTTTCTTGTTCATAAGATTCTAGAGGAATGTCTTCATGAACCCTCATAAATTATCTAATGGCTTATTCATTCTGAAATGAATAAATCAAAGTGGGTAGTTTTTCTACCACAAGAGGTTTATTGGATGAATGCGACATGGGAGTCAACTTGGATGATTGATTAGAAGGAATTTGAGTTGGATATCTTTTCAACAAAAGAAGGGGTGGTTGAGGCGACTAAGAAATGGGGTATTGCAAAGATAGGGAGGACCATGACTTAGGAGTCATATTAGAGGAATAATTCAGATTAGAATCTTCAGAAGAATTAGAATAATTAGAATAATTGGGATTGGAATCTTTCGAATAATCAGAATCATACCACTTACCATGAGTTGAGGATGGGGGAAGAGGTAAGTGAATAAGTTCTTTAGTGTGAAGAATCAAACGAGGTCTAGTTACGATAGGCATCCTTTGATGGAAGTGTTGAAACCTATGTTATTTACTATCATAAGTATGTGAAATTGCGTGATAATTAGTCTTTTTCAGAAAATTCCTAGAAATAGATAGTCCAAGGGATATCACAAGGGTTATTGTGTTGACATGTTCAACAAGTGTATCTATAAAATCAATAAGATCATCAAAATGATTCTCCTAATTAGACACATAATTAGCATTCTTGTCCTGATTATGTTTAGGAAAATTATTCATAATGGGGGATTTTTTAGGAGTGGATGAATCCATCTCCACATCACCACTTTTGATTATATCTTGGATGTAGTGCTGTAACTTCAAACACTTATCTATTTTGTGAACTTGAACGCGGTGGAATTAGAAATATTCATTATCTCTAAACCATGATTGTTTAGGTGCGTCATCCTCATAAGGCATCATTTTAGGATATCTAACCATATTAACCACCTCTTGCTATTTTAGTATTGATGACATTGAGTCAGATAGAGGGGTGAAATTATGACGATTATAATCCATAGGGAGATCTCCCTTTGCAAGATTCAAAGGAGTGTTGTTTTGAAGGGATTGTACTCATTTAAATTCTACTATCCCATCACTAACAACTTTTTTTTTCATATTAGGGATTTTTTTTTTTTTGTCATTAGATTTAGAATCATTATGATCATGAGAGAAAGGTTTTAGAGTCCCCCTGGTTAATAATGATTTTTCAACTTGACTCCCTTTTTCAGTGACCTCTTAAAATGTGTTGCCACAATGCATTTGCAAATGGAACATAATGTCTGGATAGAGGTTGGGAATAAATATAATGATTAAATACTTTTTGGGTATGGAGCAAGGAAAGTGGCTATCTAATGCTCTCCATCGTTGTATAAAATTAGTGAAGTTTTTTATTATTTCTTTGCTTGGAATTGCAGAGATCTAACATGGTGACATCATTCTCAATATTGAATGATAAAATTCCTACAAAGTTTTTAGATAATTTTGGCCATGTAGGAATAGATTCCTTGGGGATGCACACAAACCACTCTAATGCCCATCCTCCTAAACTCTTTGGGAACAGACGAATAAGATAGTTGTCGTTATATGAGACTTCTTGACATGCCATATAAAAATATTTTATATGGTCATGAGGGTCACCTTTTTCCTTATACTTGTCAAATTTTGGAAAATCAAAGTGTTGTGGTAAAGGTACCTGGATCATGACCCTATCAAACGGATAAGGGCACAACTCATTGAACTGGTATTTCTTACTGTTACCAATTTTACCTTCTTACAATGCTAGAAGGGCGTTCTTCATAGATGACCACTCTTGATTGAAAAGTGGATCTTGCGTGGGTGGCATAGGTCTATACGTGGGATTAAATCTAGGTGTATTTCCACCCCTATTTTCTGCGAGAATATCTTCATAAGGATCTCTTTGCGACTCTCGTTGAGGAGTGTTTATTGGGAACTCGTGCAACGAAGCTTTAGGTTTGTCTTTCGATATAACTTGTTTCAACACTTTAGATTGTTCCTTTTGTATATGTGAAGCTAAACTTTTCAATTGACGAGTAAGGCTTGGAATTGTTGTTCTAATGTCACCTATTGAATAGGCACTTCATGACGGTTTTTGTTAGGGGGAGGTTGTGGATTATAAACATATTCCTCATTATCTTCACAACATATTTTAGCAATAGGTATTTGATAATCTCCACTTTTTTCATATGGTAACTCATTATTCTGTGGTGCAGAATGAGAGGCATGACATGGATTTAAAATTCCATTAATAGTACGATGAGGTCGATCTACTTCCTCTTCTCCACGAATCATTCCGGCAATGAGAGAAGGGTCTACCATGGAAGGTAACTTAACTCCTAATTCCATAACACATATAAGAACCTCATGTTTGTTTTGGAAAATGTAAATGTTGGCGGTCCATGATGTTCTATATTCAAATGAAGAGAATCCTCCTCTCCACCACTATGTTCAACCATGAGATTATCCTCTAAAAGAGGGTCGTGACCTCAAAATATATCAGATTCTAATCTTCAGGATCCCATTATTGTAACATGCATAGTCGATATAGGAGGTAAAAGTGAAATAATTCCACTAAGGTTTACCAAAAATGCACCTAGGAAACTTTTGGCAACGTAACGATGCTAAGTCGTCATGAAAAATGATGACTATAAAATAACCACAAGTCACTAGATCAATGTGATCCTAAGAATCAAAGAATAAATAATAAGCTACCCTAGTAAGGTAATATATGACACAAGTTTTTCTAGAACAATATAATGATGTAAAATGCTCAAATTTAGTCACAACAAATAGTCTACTCCTTAACACTTATGTAGATGGGTTTTGACACCAAATAGTGACAAAAAAATATCATAAATTAGGTCAAGTTTGTAACAAACAAGACCTAAATTATAAGAGAATGTTGACACGATCTTCTAATAAGGCATACTAAAAACTAGTTTCTAAATAATAACAAAGTCTAAGTCTTGTATGATGGATGATATCAATGTGAGCAACGTAATGACACTATTTGGACATGTGTACTAAGATTTTAGAAAAGAAATATTTTTAGTGTCAAGATGATGTTATCATGATGCTAGCAATATATCCTTAACACTCACAAATCTCGAGACAAATCTAGGATGTAAAAACTGTGTCGAAGTATAGAAAGAATTTTCTAAGCATGTAAGCAACGTAACAATATAATATAGAGATTGAAGCCCAATTTCACAATGGAAACAAGACGCAAATATTTCAATTATATGGTTATAATGCGTACAACGTAACAACTCAAAATAAGTTGTTACTGCAAAATCACAACACCCCTGAATGTGTGCAACTCGATAGGTTGAGACTTTTAGTGTGATTACATAACATGGAGCATCTCTCAAAGTTTGGGAATTTGAAATCGAGAGAGCTCTTCGGATGAAGGCCAGTTCCTATTCCTCTATTCAGGTGCACACATTCATTTTGTAGAGGATCTACTCTTAAACCTACTCTAACTTGCCAAGGAGACAAGGTTGAGAAGATGCAAGAAAATAAACCTAAGCTAACAAGGTGATACACCAAAGGAATGTTGAAACACCTTCTTTGCAATAAACACAAACCATAAAAAATGTAATACAATCACCATGCACAAATAACCAGGACTACAATGAGAGATCAGCAAGGAGACAATGAACGTGAGAGAGGGTTAAAAATTATCCATAAACATGCAGTATCACTCCAAAAGTTGATATAGTGCATTACAATGTCCAAGAGGCACAAACTTGCATTACAATTTGAATGGGAGGATTGGACTCCACAAATCCACTTACGAGCAAGAGAAGAAGGGAGGGTGAAGAGTAGAAATGTCCAACCCTTTACAATGAGCCAAGATCTTACCTTTATAGATGAAGCCAAGAGAGGAGAAGAAAAGGAGGTGGGAAATCTGATTTGGAAGCTCAACCACCAACCATCAATTCCCTCAAATCCACTCGCAATCTGTCAATTCTGGCTCTCTATGTCTTTTTGGCGTGTTGAAGAAGGAAGAATGGCGAATAAAATCAAATCTGATCTGGTTGAATGATCAGATCATGTATTAATGGTGTGAAAGATGTTTTCTAGACTCTCACCCACAAAATCTTGTTGAAATAACATTTTATGATTCCATGGCATAGCGGAGGTCGATATCTTTCCAACGGTACGAAATTTATCAAATTTCAAGCATTAGATCAAAAGCTATGCCCATTTGAATATTTGAATCGAATCCATACAAAAATGGCAAAAAATTAATTTTGCAAAATGGATCCGCAGGCCTGAAATTCACTTTGGTGCCTTTTGCAAAAAAACACAAAATTATAAAAACCTCCCATAGCCCTGCAAGCCTGAAATTCACTTTACTTTTCATTTGGAAAAAAAATTCCGTGGCTCGTGAGCCCACACTTGCAAACTGCGTAATTTGTAAAAGTTGCAAAATTTCCAAAGTTACCCTGATGGCCCGCTTCCCCGTAGTTGAAAAAGGCCTGACACGTGGCTTCTCTGGGTGTCGGCGGAGGTGCGAATTACTTTTATATTTTATGCCTTTTCAAAACAAAAGCCAAAATTCAAACTTCCTCTGGTGACCTACCTTCCTACTTTGATTTGAAACATGGCCATGTGTCCCTTTGCGGGCCTTAGGCAGTTTTTCTTCATTTGGCGCAGAGATCCTCTGTGGGCTCGCGGGCCCGCAATTATAAATTTCACTTTTTAGTGAAAATTACAAAGTGCCAAGATATCTCCCCAACCCCACCAGTCTGCAATCTTCCCCTTTAGTGAAAAGTCATCCCCAGGCCCATCGGCCCACTTTTGGTAAAAAATCCGTCCAAGGCTTGTCGGCCTGTAACGTGCAAAATATGATAAGTTAGAAGGAATTATTTATATTTCTGGAAAGGGGAATAAATTTCCTATTTGATGGAAATGCTTTTAGGAAACCGTAAGTGCTTAAAATATCTAAAAAATCAGATTGAAGCACTAAAGGAGGAAAAGGGGGTTAGCTAACTAAAAAAATAAGAGTGAGCTTATTTTAGACAACAATTTGGCGACTCATAGGGGGAATATGCCTGTTAGATGAGATGATCTGTGGCCTTAAAGCATCCATTAGGCATGGAGTCTACCTGGTAATTTCAAATCTGGTCTAGAACTGCCTTCCGCTGCATGCACTCTTATCTTTGCAAGAAAATCTTGGATTCAAGATTTGTGAGAGTAGAGAGTTGTCTAAAACCTGGAAACTTCTTCCTCATTTGATTTTCTATAAACTTGATATGTTGGAGTGCAATGAAAACATCCAGACCTACTCCAATATGGATACTCTACAGATTTAATTTCTTGTGGCCACAAGTATCTTCCATGAGTGAGATGAACTGTATACAAGCATACACCAGAAGCAATAGAGCATGTACACTAGCACTTAGGGAAATTGAAACCTAAACTATAACAAGACAATGTGCATACACACTTGGAGAAATTGAAAACCTAGGCTAATATTTACAAGGGTGAGAAATTCTCCTTTTAGTAGCAGTGTTTGAGGTAGATCCCATTGGCTGGAATCTAAAATTCTTCACCATCCAATGTAGACAATTGGAAGGAATTGCTACTTTTACATCCTATGACCATGTATGGGCCACTCTAAATGGCATAAAACTTGGAATGCTTGCCAGGTTTTTCCCGATCTACATCCCACTTCAGAACTAGGTCGCCTTCCTGAAAGGTCCTTGCTCTTACTTTCTTATCAAACCATATTTTGACTAAGGCTCGATCTTTCTCTATCATTTGAAATACATGTTCTATGATCTCTTCCAATTGTATTAGTTTTGCATACCTAGCTTCCATAGGCTCAAACTCAGAAAATTCTAACTACTTCATGAGCTCTAGAGAGGGAAGCTCTAATGATATAGGCAACACTACCTCTTTACGATAGACTAGTGTGTAGGGAGAATTACCTGTAGATATCTTGGGTGTGATCCTATCAGCCCATAGAGCTGATTTGAGCTTTGTGTGCCAAGTTCTCTGATTTTCCTCAAGAGTCCTTTTGATAATTCTTAGTAGGTTCTTGTTTGTGGACTCTACTTGGCCATTACCTTGAGGGTAATAGTTTGATGAAGTACTAAGGTATAAACCATTATTGATAGCCCATTCAGTGATCCTTATACCAAGGAATGCTAATGCATTATTTGATATGATAGTGGTAGGGAATCCAAACCTAGTGACTATTCCTTCATAGAAATCCAAGATATTGGATTCATTTGCCTCCTTGAGTGCCACTACTTCAGTCCACTTGGTGAAATAGTCTATTGCTATAAGTATCCACTTGTGGCCTTGACCTGAATTCAGGTTAATCACTCCAATGAAGTCTGATCCCCATTACATGAATGGATGATCTACTGAAATTGGATGAAGGGGCATGGATGCTAACTTTTCCTTCCCTATGAAGAATGTAAACTTATTGCATTTCTTGATCCATGAGTAGCAATCACTAAACACCATAGGCCAATAGTAACCAGCCTTCATGATTTTGAGAGCTGTTACTCAAGGAGAAAAGTGGCCTCCTTCTTCTCCATCATGGAACTCATGCAACACCCTCTCCATTTGGCCTATCCCAATGCACCTCAATAGGAAACTATTGATGTATTTCTTGAACAAAACAACATAGAAAAGCACATATGGAATGACTTGTAATCTGAAGTATCTCCTCTTTCCTTTGCTCATTTCTTGAGGGCATAAACCTGTTTTGAGATAATGCACCAAGTCTTGGGTCCAACATGGATTGGGTGCATCATTAGTTGGCTATTCTTGATCATTTTGCAGTAGTAGGACAACCTCTTCTTCTCCTTTTGACTCATCATGTTTCCTGGAAGCGAGCTGCTCACACAACACTTTACCATAAACTAGCTTGGTCACTTTTATTTCAACGTCATATTCCATTACATGGGTGATCCAACCCGCTCTCTTCTCATTCAAGTCCTTGTTTAGGAGAAAGTCCTTGAAACCAACATGAGACACTAACAATTGGATCTTGTTGTTCGAGACCAAGTTTCTGAACTTATTCAAACTCCTAATGACATCAAGGACATGCTTTTCAATAAAATAATACCTTACTTCGTAATCTTCTAGGCTTTAACTGAAGAATGCTATGGGATGCTATGATCCTTCTCTATTCAGCTGTACCAAGATAGTTGAGATTGTGTCTGATCCTCCAAAAGCATACAACATGAAGTCCTCTGAGACATCTAGGTTGATAAGAATTGGAGCTTGTGATATTGCATGCTTGATGGCCTCAAAAATATCTTTTCCTTCTACTATCCATTTGAATGTAAGACTCTTCTTCAACATCATTGTCAAAGACTTCACAAGAGTGGCAAAATCAGACAAAAATCTGCGAACAAATTTTATTCTTCCCAAGAACCTTTGGAGAGAATTCTTGTGTTGTGGCAATGGAAGTGTTTGGGTGGCTTCAACTCTTTCAAGATCAATTTTTAACCCTTCTCTTGAGACAATGTGGCCCAACAATTTTCCCTCGTGTGCCAAGAATACACACTTCTTTGGGTTCAATGATACTCCGAATCTTCTACATCTTTGAAATACTTGCCTAAGATGAAAGAGGTGGTCTACAACATTCCTTGAGAAGATGGTGATATAATCTAGATACACCAAAACTATCTTGTTGATTAAGCCTTCGAATGCCATGTCCATAGCTCACTGAAATGTTTCTCTGACATTTGATAGTCCAAATGGCATATTCTTATAAGCATATGTACCCCATTTGGTGGTGAAGGTTGTCTTGAAATGATCTTCTTCTTTTACCATTATCTGATTATATCCCGAGTAGCCATCTAGCAATGAAAACCTCTGAGATCCAGCTACAACCTACAATATTTTCTCCATCAATGGAATTGGATAGTGATCTTTGAGTGATGCTCTATTTAGATCATGAAATTCTACACATAATCTGATTTCTCCATTTCTTTTCCTCAGAGGCACCAAGTTTGCAAGCCAACTTGAATTCTTGATAGGGAAGATGATGTTGGCCTCGATTAGCTTGTTCAACTCTTTTCTCATGAGAGGTTCAATGTGAGGGTTTAATGGCCTTTGCTTCTGTCTGAAAGGCTTGGATTCAGGTTTTAATTCAATTATATGCTCATCCAATCTTGGTTTGAAACCTCTTAAATCCTTATAAGTCCATGCAAAACATCTGGGAATTCTTGACAAAGTTGAACAAATTCAGCTTTCTCTTGTGGAGTACTTACTTTTCCAATTTGTAATTGTTATCCAAAATTCACCCCCAAGGTAATTTTGATAACATGCAAGCAATTATATTGATTCAGGGCGAAAAGTCATGTTTCTAAGGTCCCCTCATATTTGTCTAACTCCCCTGTCCAAGAGGAAGAGAGTAAGTTCTGAGAAAATGTAAAAAAAAAAAAGGTTCAGGAAGGCAAATAGGTCGATCCAGGAAAAATCGTGAAAATTGGCTAAGTCCTGCTCAAGGTCGCCTCCGGGACGTTTGGGACAAAAAGGCGCGAACCGGCCGGATCGGCCGAAATCAGCACAGACAGTCCGAAACGCAGCAGGGACAATCGGGCCAAAAGTACGCGGCGGGCGCGAAATGCCGGATCGACAGAGAAAAAATCGACTAACTGCTGAGAGGGGCAGTTTGGGACGCGTGGGCCAAAAGTACGCGAACCGGCCGGATCGGCCGAAATGAGAACTTTTGTCCCGGAACAGTTGGGACAAAAGGGCGCGAACCGGCCGAACCGGGCGAAATTGTCCCAGACGGTCCGAAAACAAATGGGACGCGCGGGCCAAATGGGCGCGAACCGGCCGGTTCGCCCGAAATCAGCACAAGGAGCACCATGCCAAATAGGACAAAGGGATGCGTGGGACGCGAAAAGCCGAAATGGCTGAAGGCAGAGGAGAAAAGTCAACATTTGACCCGTGGAACTTCAATCGGCCATAACTTTTGACTCCGAGCTCCGATTTTCACAAAATTGGACTTTCTGGAACGAGCACGATGTCCTCTACGCCACTTAATTTTAATGAGGGTAGATATATCTAAATAGAAGAAACATATTCGGCTCCAGCCAGTCAATGCTCTTTCCCGTCAGATGACAGAAAACGCCTGCCAGGCCCAAAATAGCTGCCCGCACTCAGAAGGCCATAACTTTTGCATTTCTCAACGAAATCACACAAAATTGGTACCGTTGGAACCGTGGTTCCGAGCCCGATGCACAGCAATCAAGAAATTCCAGATTTGATCAGAAATTGATCTAGTTTTTTAAGAAAACGTGGCCGGATTCAGAACAGTGTTTTATTTGGTAGCTGGGAGTGCAATTAAGAGGCATGGTCATCATTCCTTCTCTGCTGCAGCACATGGGACAGTATGGGGACCCTTTTTTAAGTAATGTATGCCCATTCCACTCAATTTAATGCCTCTTACAGGTTGTTGAAGGACAGATTTCGGGATTTCCATTTTCCTTTCTCTTTTCTTTCTCATTTTTCTATAAATTGAAGTGTTGGGCTCATTGTAAAGAAGAGAGTTTTTGGGTAGCAAAGCTCTGCCAAAATTGCTTTGTGAAGCCAGTGTGTTGCAGGCCCTTGTAGTGGACTCCTTGCATGGTGATCCAGGCCCTTATCTTGTAATAGACTGAATTGTGCATACCAGGAAGCAATAAAATACAAGTTTGTGGATGCATCTTCCCTTGCTGTGTTTCCTTGCATTCTTTTTGCCCCTTTAATCTTTCTACAAGTATATTGTGTCTATTTATTATGTTCTTGCAGGAATTCATTATCATTGTGTGTGCTTGGAATATTGCTGTGAATGCACTTTGCTGGATTATGGTGAACTATCATCACCTCTTCTAGTGTGCACTTTGCCTCTGTATTTCACACATTTGGAGATTACTTCTCACACCCTCCTTTTCTGGTGTATCACCGCTTTAGTGTAGGCTTTCTTTTTATGTATTTTCTCTCCCTGGTCCCTTGGAAATTTTAGATTAGAACAGTTAGCCTGCCTGCACTGGAGTAGATTGTGGCAGGTAGTTTAGGAGCAAGAACCAGCTTTCTCTGGAGGTCTATCTCAAGTAGCAAGTTCCACAACTTGGAGATAGTACCCATGTTATCCAATCACACTGGATGCTTAGAGTGATCAAACTAGAAATCTGATCAACATCCAGGGGTGCTGTGATTCAGTGATAACAGTAATGTCTTGCCTTCCACTACTGAAATGAGCTCCGAGTCTTCACCCTTTACCTGAATGTTTGCTTTCTCCTTCTAGAATTGATCATTTGGGTTGAAGATTGACTCCAAGGTTACAAGACATTTTGGTAATTTGTTAGTTCTCAACTGCACCACTTGGTCGCCATACTGCTATTCTAATTTTTCTTGGTTTCTAGAGGAGAACTCAGCTTCTTGTAGAAAATTGACAATTTGTTGATCATTCTCGAAGACCTGCCAACTTGTGTTATTATCTAGGATAGATATCCTTACAAACACCTTGATATGGGGCTGAGACTTATCACTTTTTATACTTTCTATAACATCAAACGTTTCCCCAATTGCTACCAGTCTGTCTGCCGCATCATTCTTTTTCCTGGGTATGGACACAATGTTGAAAAATTTAAAGTCCTCAATGAGGTCCCATACCTAGTTTTTATATCTCTTGAGTAGGTCATTCTTTGAAGCATGTTATCCTCTGACTTGGTTCAAAATCAGCTCACTATCACCAAATATTTGTAGATTCTTAATGCCTCTCCTTCTAGCCCAATGAAGTCCATGAATCAAAGCCTCATACTCAACTGTGGTTGTTTGAGAAGAGAAAACTGGAAGTGAAAAGTTGATTAATCTCTTATGCCTTGAGGTGAAACAAGCACGGTTCCTTCTCCTACACCTTGCCTACTTCTTGAAACATCACAGAATAACTGTCCATACCTCATTATCATCCTTGTGGTATAGCTTGGTGATGCCATGGAGAGGATGATTCTTTTCATGCAAGCAATAGACTCCTTATTCAATTTCTTCCATTTCTTTGTAAGGGTCAAAAGCATGTATTTTATTTGCCCATTCATCAAGAGTAAAAGTTTGGTATGACATCTCAACTTTGGCATCATAGTTCATAAGTTCTTGGATAGATCCTCTTGATCAAAGGTTGAACAATTTTCATTGATTGAACTTGATGTATGAGGCTGCAATATGAAAGTTTTGCAATAGGCTCAAATCTGATTATAGCCTTATCTCCATACCCTTGTTCTGAATAACATGTTTGACCAATCAACAGAAAAACAACCTCCAATTTTAGCAGTTATGTCTCTTGACAAAACACAATGCAAAGAGTGGTGGTAACTCTATGACTGATACATTTTGCAAGACGGTCACATTGGGACATGTATGTAATGTGAGGATCAAATATTTTATCACTCTAACTGTTTTTACTGTTGTACCCATCCAATTGTACCACACCTTTAGATATGACTTCATATTGAAGACCCAACTAATCATCTATTTATTTTCGTATTACAAAGCTACTTTCTCCATAATTCAATCATGCAATTATGCACCAATTTATCTCCAATGGATCAATGAGATATAGAATGGTGGGGGATTCAAAATGTTTACCTTGTTGTCCCTCTATGATTCCCTTAAGGATGAGATGCATTGGTAAGCAACTTTCTCTTGCTGATTGGGTGATTGATTTGTTGTTGACCAATTTTTTCATAGCAGCTTGCAATAGGTCTCTTTTGTCTTGGGATAAGCCAATCACTCCCACATTGAGATTTTTACATTTGTCCTCTTCATATCTACTCAACGATGTTGAATTGAAGATGAACTATCTTTCTGCTTCCCCTTGCTCCTGCACATATTCTTCTCTTGTACATGGGTTGCTACAAACTGACACTTGAGTTAGTCTAAGGGGTGGCGTGGGCTGACCTTGCACATTGGGAGATGCACTTTGATTGTCAATACCTTGTGGAGTAATAGAGGGTTGTGGATCACTTGAAGTTTGATGATTTTACTTCTCCAATATTCCTTTTCTTGGACCGTGTATAGGCTCCTACCACTTGGAGAAGTGAGTTTGATTTAACTACCACAAAAATATTCTAGCCTACCAATTGACAAGTCTTAGTCTCATTTGGAGGTGTCTCTTATTGAGATTCTCCCTACTGGTGAGTTTCCGATTCTTGACTTGGTCTCTTGTTCCACACCAGTTGTTAGTGTACCATCAAGGGCCTTGAGTTAAGTGCACCATTGAAACACATTGACTAATTATGATTTTGAATGTAGGGGAAACAACTAGTCGTATTCCCGAGCCATGTTATTTTACACTCATGGAACTAAGGATATTTTGATATGGAAAGCAACATTAGGATTGTAAGGATCGAATGGTTTATTAGCAAGAGGCTTGACCTCGGTTTTGATTTGTATCTTTGGCATGACTTGGTGGCCTCTTAGGATGATATGGTGGGGGCCTAGCTTGGGTACTGAGTTTGAGGTTGATATGGAGGTCCTAAAATTTTGAGCTTGCTGCCTCTCGATAAGTGTCACCAACTTGTTTACCCCATATGTTTTGTCAGCTATGCTTCATGACTTCTTAGTAGCTCATTTGAAGTGCACTGAAGATGAAGTAGAAGCTTCAATTGAATGCTTTAATTTCTACGGAGCAGGAATGGTATTCTAACTGTAGGTTTTTAGACTAGTACTTAGACTTCCTAATTCTAGATATAGAGGCATAGGTGGCCTAGGCGTAAGCTTACTAGCCCGAATTAAACAATTTTCAGCTCTAATGGAAATGTTATAGGTTATAGGTATGCTTACGCCTCCCATGGAATGAATCAATATAGAAATATCAGAATTTAAAGATTAAAGAAAGTATAGGAAAGCAACCTTGATCTATTGGTCTCACGGGCCAATGGAATCATATCCCATGTCCTCTAGAATTTGAAGTTGAGATCTATCAACTGTTCATTAAGATCCCTCTTAATGGTTGTCAATTATTCCAATAGAGATAGGTTATCCCCCTTTTTCTCCAAATTGATTATGAAGAGCTGTGCACATATGGTCCCAATTCTGGATAGAACCCTTCTGTTTATACTTCTGAACCATTGCAAAGATTTTCCCTTAAATGAAGAGGCTAACAATTTGACTACAATGTCCATCTCAATGATTTCATGAATTACATAGACATTTGTAATGTATTGAATATGATCAATTGGAGTTGTTTTGTTTCTCTCTAGTGAAATATGGGATGATTATTCAATGCTACAACTAGAATTGAATTTTTGTGCATTGAGAGAAAGTGAGCCGAATTGCCAGTGAAATAGACATAGGGATTGGGTTGTGGATACGCAATTATGATTGGCCTAAGAAACCCTTGTTGATTGAATAAAATGCCTATCAGGTGGAGGTTTTCAAAAAGTTCTATTTGGTGGATACAGAGACCTTTGATCTCTTCTTTCTCTCCTTACTCCCTCTATTCTGGGGAAAAGTACATATAGAAAAAGTAATCCTACTTCTTTAGTTTCTTGATCTAGTTCTGAATTCTTCTCATGAATCTACCAAGCCTGGGCTGCTAAAACCAGTGGACTCTACCTGTGTTGGTGTCTCCAGGATGTGTAATTTCAAAGCTCTTTACAAGATAAAAGACTTAAAACAAGTGACACATCAATCTTGCTACGATAAAAATAGAGACCTCTTAGTCCCACCAGGGCATGCCAAAACTGTTAGTATAGAATCATAAGCATCCTTAAATTTGTGCAAAACTCGATGGGTTGAGACTCTCAGTGTGATTTCATAACATGGAGCATCTCTAAAAGTGTGGGAATTTGAAATGGAGAGAGATCTCCGGATGAAGGCTGGCTCCTGCTCCTCTGTTCATGTGCACACATAAATATTGTAGAGGATCTACTCTAAAACCTACTCTAACCTTTCCAAGGAGACAGGAGTTAAGAAGATATAGAAGAAATAAAACCCTAATCTATCAGAGGTGATGCACCAAAGGAATGATAAAACACATTGATTTGTCAATAAACACAAACCATAATAAATGTAATACAATCACCATGTACGGATAACCAGGACTGCAATGAAAGATTAAAATAGGAGAACAATGAATGCACATGAGATGGTTGAGAATCATCCCATTGACATATATTATTTCTCCAAAAGTCTGATATACTGCACTACAGTAGCCAACAGGAAAAAACCTTTGCATTACAATTTGAATGGAATGTTTGGAAAACTCCACAAATTCACTTACAGTAGACAAGGGAAGAAAGGAGGGTGTAAAACAAAAATGTCTAACCCTTTACAATGAGCCCAACTCTTAACTTTATAGATTGAAATGAAGAGAGGAGAAGAAAAGGAGGTGAGGGAAATTTGATTTGGAAAACTCAACCAGTAGCCATCAATGCCTGTAAATATACCACCTGCAATCTATCAAGTCTGGCTCTCCATATCTATTTGGCATGTTGAAGAAGGAATAATGGTAGATGAAAATCAAATCTGATCTGGTTGTTAAAGCAATTTGATCATGTACATTAATGGCGTGAAATACTGCTTTCCTAGACTCTCACCCACCTAAATCTTATGAAAATTATTTTTTTAGGCGTCCATGGCATAGAGGAGGTCAAGATATTTCCAATGGTACTATATTTGTTGAATTTCGAGAATTGTATCGAAAAGATATGCCCCGTTTGAATATTTGAATTGAATCTAGTACAAAAATAGCAAAAAGTTACGTTTTGAAAAAATGGATCCATGGGCCCGAAATTCACTTTTGCGCACCTTTTGACGAAAAAATATAAAATTATAAAAACCTCCCACAGCCCCCACACGCCCCGAAATTCACTTTACTTCCCATTTGGTGAAAAACTTCCTTGGCTCGTGGGCCTGCAAAATTGCAAATTACGTCATATTTCAAAGTTGTAAAATTTCCAAGGTTTCCCAGATGGCCTACTTCCCCGTTTCCGACAAAGGGCCTAACATGTGGCTTATCTGCGCATGGTCAGAGGAGGTGCAACTTACTTTTATATCTTATGGACCTTTTCAAAACAAAAGCCCCAAATTCAAACCTACCTCCGATGACCCGGCTTACTCACTTTGACTTGAAACATGGTTAGGTGTCCCTTTGCGGGCCTTATCCATTTTTTCTTCATTTGGCGCAAAAATCCTTCGTGGATCTGGTGGGACTTGTAATTGTAAATCACACCCTTTCCCCTTTTGCGAAAAGTTGCAAAATTTCCAAGATATCTCCCTAGAAACTCGTCGGCCTGAACTTACACTTGGGTAAAAATTTCTTCGTGGTCTCGCATATTTACTTAGCAAAATAAATCACCTCTCGGGCTTGCCGGACCCACAATAATAACTTGTTCCTTTTACGAAAAGTACAAAATGCAAACATATATCCTGTCACTCTACCGGTCCACATTTTCCCATTGGTGAAAAGTCTTCCCCAAGCCCGCCAAATTTGGCAAAAAAACATTCCAAGGCCTATTGGCCCATAACTTGCAAAATATGAAGAGTTAGAAGGACTTCTTTACATTTTGAAAAGGGGCAACCTTAAGTGCTTGAAATATCTAAATAATCAAATTAAAACACTAAGGGAGGAAAAATGGAGTTAGTTGACTAAAAAATAAGAGTGAGCTTATTTTAGACAACAGAAGACAAGGATGAAATCACTTAACTTATGACGAGAATAAGTCTCAAATATGGGTCTTTGAGACAAGGGGGCCTACTAGATCCTGAGTATGTACCATGCAGACTTTCAACACTTTGTGCTCCGACATTACAACCTAGTTCGCGCAAGTAGAATACAAAAGCGGTGGACATATGATATATAGTGCTATCCAGTATATGTTGTTTCCATTTATACAAAATGGGTAAAAAAAAAAACAAGGGTGTAGACCAAGTGGTGTTGAAATAAACTTGGTGTTATTTTGGCAGATATTCGCCTTGTCTTAAGACAAGTGGAAAACTAGGAAAAAATTATACTAAGTAGATTTTGTAATGAAATATCATGTGGGTTTCAACTTTAAGATAATATTTCCCTTGTTAAAAAAACAATATTTTTAATCTAACAAATTTATCACTTTGTGAGAGATATCAAGTATAACAACTACGACAGAAAATGGCTCCAAGCTGGCAAGCTCCCTAGGTGGTTCTCTCTCTATGTGTCACAAGTTTACTTCTGCGAGCTTGATTTACCAAGGTTTCCCAAGGATTATCTCAGATTTATTTTCCCCCCTTCAGTATAATGATTACCAAAGTGCGTTCAGTTATACTTTCATTGGGGTCATAATGGAAGTAACTTTGACTCTAATCTCACCAAGGTGTACTAGTCAGGTCAGTAATGTGGAACACTTTCCTGTTTCGTTCACAAGGTTCCCTCTTGCGTGAACTAATTTAGGGTTCCTAGGACCACTGCCATTGTTGTAGCTTAAGTCTTATGCTAAAGGGGTTATGTCCTAGTTAAGTGGATGATCCATATCTCTTAACCAAAACCTGCAACTATAATGTGATGATTGTGCTGTATTTTTTTATCTTTTAGACTTAATGTGGTTTTTGTCACACTCCTTTTTACAACCTATAATGACACGTGTAGTTAGAAATTTTTTTTAGGTCCTCCTTTCTTTGACTAGCATTAGGTCATTCACACAAATGGTTAGTAGTTTAAAAACATTCACAATATCATAGAAATATGGCCATGAAAATGTTTGTAAATCACCTAACTACCGTCAAAATTTACAAAAAACAAGGTTTATTGTCAATTAATCAAAGTGCTTCTTAATGAAAGACTAAAATTTCTTTTGATTCCCAAGATCACACTAGGTGCAAGGGAAGAGCATACTAAAATTTTAGCCTTGATTATTTATCAAATGAAAAATCTCTTAAACTAAAAGATAAAGCATATCAATGAAATGATGATTTTTCTAACTTACTCTAAAATAGCAAAAAGTGGTTTAGAAGTGCTTTTGATTCCCAAGATCACACTAACTGCAAGGGAAGAGCATACACACCCTATTCCAAACTCAAATAAAGCATGAAAAATCACTTATCAAAACCCGAGGTCAATTTTAACAAGAATTAATTATCAAACCCTAAGTGAATTTTGTTAAGAACATTGCTCTAAAATCAATAAATGTACTAAAATAGTAACTAAAAACCTCTAGAAATGATAGTTACTCCAAAAACACAGAATTTGAATTTTTGAAGTTTGAGGAAATTTTACCTTGATGCATGGGTGCTTATCTGAATGCACAAGCACTCACAATCATACACATACGCTCACAGTAATGCACATGCACTCATAGTGATGTACAGGTGCTCTTATGTCACTTTTGCATAATTAGTAATGCATGGATGCTTCCAGTGAGGCATAGGCACTTGTCTGCATGCAAAGACATATTTTTCACTTAGAACCCAACAAATAAGTGCTACAAGGGTGATCACAGTCATGCACATGTGCTCACAATAATGCACAAACACCTTTTTCCTGTAGGTGGTAAAAAATCCATGTTTTTGAGAATATTTCTTGAAAAAAGGTCCAATATTTAGTATTTTGAGGGAATTTTTACAGAGCTTCACCTCCTTATATCCTATAAAAATCTTCAAAACACCACTTCTACCACTAATCTAGTTGAAACAACTTTTAAACATGAAAATTGATTTATAAAAATTTGAAAATTATTCTAAAAATTTGAAATTAATCTAAAAATATTGAGAAAATAATCTAAATTTTTTGAAAGTACTCTAGAAATCTTGAAATTTAACTAGAAAACTAGAAATTAATATAGGAAACTTTAAAACTAATCTAAAACTTGAAATGAAAAACTTTGAAACTAAGTTAAAAAGCTTAAAAATTGAATGCGATGGGGTATTCTCCCATCAGGTGTGCCAAATGAAAGCACCCTAAAATTTACAAAGAAAATAACAAAGCTAATCAAGGAATTCTAACACCATTGCCACCTAATAGCTTAGGATTCTAAGTCTAGGAATCTAACATTAAGATAAAAGCTAAAATGAATGCTTAACTAGTATGAAAATAATGCAAAATCTTACTAAACATGCCTACTAATATGCTCAATTACCTAACTTGGGCCTAAATAGACCTAAGAGGGCAATCAAATTGGTATGGTTGCTACTCCAAACAATGGTGAAATGACCTCTCCAAATGAATTGTTAAGTCACTTTATATATTCATCTACTAACCTTGTCGAAGGCTTTAGGAAAGGATTGGACTTGGCTTAGAAATCATATGTATTATTTGAGATGCAAATCAAAGCATGGTGTAAAGTATTAAGGTAAAAGGTGCACTCTTTTTATAGTTTTCCTTTTGGGAGAAACTTGTATTTTGGTGCATGTGGGACTAAAATCCCCAAATTAGATTAGAATTGCTAATCATGATTAGGCCTTGCTAATCACGATTAGTGAATTATCAAGTGATTAAGATGTGAGGAGACTTAATCAACCACTTAGGGTCAACTAGGAGGCTAGGATAAGCTTTTGAAGCTTGCTGAGACATCGTGAAGGAAAGTGGGGTGATTTTGAGTGGTTGGAAGAGGGGTTTGAGTCAATACTAGGGTATATTGACCAAATCAAGGGGAAAATATGCTTAATTATCTAATAAACGCTAATTGTCTATTTTGAGGAGGGTTTTGGCTTACAATTTTCTGTAAAGTGACATCCTGAATGCGAAAGGGGTTACGAAATCAACAAAGCACTATTAATTGGCTAAGGTGGTAAGAAACGTTAGTTAATTAACAAAGATCATTAATTATAACAGAATTGGAAAGAATGAGAGTGATTTGTGTGAGTTTGGCAATAATATTGAAAAAGTGGAATTTAGGTGTCTACACACTAAAAATATGGAATGTTACACTCCTATTTATAATTTACTTTACCGAAAATCTATTCTCACCAATGTATCCCCACACAAGGCATGTTGAATCCGTCGTGACACCAACCACTATGTGATTGTTGGTGGTTATTTATTGAAACATTATCTTGATGGTAATCTCCTTTATTGTTTGGGACTCTAAGATATCCCATTAGCTCTCCCTTACATACATGATATCACATGTGGTGGAAAATTTAGTGGCAAAGTTATAAATCAAAAATTATTACAACAAGGGTATTATTAGCCAACCATGGAACAAGATTACCTAGAACATGCCAAATGTTGTGATAAGTGCCAATAGCACAACATAATAAACCATACACCAACTCATGATTTATAGCCTATTACGTCCCCAGGGTATTTTTGCACTTTGGGGTCTTGACCTCACTGGAAGGATTAATGTTGACTCATTAAAAGTACATAAATTCATCATTACTGCTATGAAATAATTTCACTAAATGGGTTAAAGGTCACACTTTTAGAAACTACCTATGGTCCCAGATATCTATCAATTCATTGATTACCCACTAACATTATTACTATGCTTTGATAGGTTCCCTCAATAATCACTACTAACAAAGGCTTCATCATGTGTCTATAATCATGATCTTCAACCTATTTCTGCTAAACACAAGATCAAACACTCATTCATCTACTGGGGTTATTGATCTTGTTGGAAACAGTTAAGTCCCGAATTGGACTGATAAGATCATAAATTCATCATTACTTCTATGAAAAATTTTGACTAAATGGGTCAAAGCTACGACCTTTGCAAACCACCTAATCAATCATGATATTTGCTCATTTGGATTCACAACACTCATCATTCGTTACACGCTAAAAATTGGCCTCCCCCTCCGCCATTATCACTTCTGATAATGGCCCTCCTTTCAAGGACATAATACGATGCTAATGGTTGCATTCTAGACTATTACGCATTATCTCATCATACACAAGTAATCTAAGATAATGATTAATCTAAGAACTTCTACTTACATGAACTCTGTAAATTTTAGGATTCATTCACAAGTCGAAGCAGTGGAACATTTCCATTCTTGCCAAGATCATATGACCAAATTTTCCTTACAATGGATTCAATGCTCCATATTTTCCTGAATACATACTGTTGCCTCAGGTTAGTAATTTTCTAATCACCAAATATGTACATTCTTCAATATAACCTCACCTTCCCTTGACCTTTCTCAATCATCTCAGTCAATCTCTGGGTAACATAAGCTGATCTTGACTTAGTCTCAAGAAATTTTGGCTTAATTGAGACTTCTCAATACTCTAGCAAATTTCATGGTTGCTCCTATGTACATTAACATGCCACACCTAATTTTTTAGACCAATGATGTAATTTGATTTGAATCTAGATATATAGTTCCACTAGTGTCCCTATCTTAAGAGAGAGACTGACCTATGAGGATCTAAACTTAAAAGACCAGGGTGATGCACTTTAGAACTGTAACAAGGTTGGAACCCTAGCTAAGGCTGCCCACGGGTTGAAAACTGTCATGCAAGTTAGATTCAAATACAAACTCAGATCTCTATAATAGGGAGTATTACAAAAATTTAGATCTTGAATCCTGAACTTAAGATCTTTAACTCACTTTTCACATTCAATAGGCTTACAAGACCTCCACTAGCCCTATCCAAAGATCACAATTAGGATTAAATTTCATTAAATCATATTACTTCCATTTAGAGTAACTAGCAGCATTTTGAGACACCCTTTTGCATATGTGTCTCCATGTGTTCCAAGGCATGGAATCTTAACAAGATTCCATCTTACCATCTCGAGGGAAATAGTCTCCTTTGTAAAATGGAGCATATCGCCATTTATGTCTTTTCATTGAATACAATTACCTAGAGGATTTATAATGCCAGAGGAATGGACTACCAAGGTGGAAGTGAAAATTTCCTCTGAAATTCAAATTTATCTTTGAATATGAGTGACAATGACTTTAACTTTTGAGTTCTTCCTAGTGATTATCAAGTATGGATTCCTGCAAGGTTTAAGGTCTTCAATTCATTAAATCCAACTAAAACCCTATCTAGGGTTTCATGAGAATCCGATCAGACTAAATATTAGTGTGAATTTATTCTATCAGTAAATTTTAGTGGTTGGCTCAAAATTCAATTAGAGATATGTTTCATCATAGAGCATATGTTACCACCTGATGATAGGTTCATTTACTATGGTGCTTCAATCGTTTACTTCATTACCCTCTAACCTGTGCATGACAATTTTCCCAATACCTACTTTGATGATGGAAATCACTTCATTCTACCTGTCAAAATCCAATAATTATATAACGGCTATCTTGATTCAGTTCTGTGGGTTAACCTTTTAAACCTATATTTACGTTATACTCTATTATTATATCAACCCTCATGGAACCCCCTAGTATAGTGTTTTATGACATTTGAAGCTTCTAGCAGATTAATACACACACACAATCATCTAGTGTTTTAAATTGCTTCATAAACAAGGTATTAACCTTCATATGCCCGTATTTTTGCATAAAATACTCTAAAAAATTCAAATTCCCATCTAAATCCTTGTGTAATGTGTACACTAACTTGTGTGTTATAGGTTAGAAGAACCATGAAACACTAAATTCCACTTGATATCATACAACTAATCCCCTTGAATATAGTCAAGACACACAACTTCTTCATAAAACCATGAACAATGCTTCAAGTCATTTAGTTTAACACATTTAAACTTCTTACCATATGGTGTCACTATTAAAAAAAATATTTGGTAAAAATCATGGAACATCTATTTGCTTCATGCTGAATATCAACTTAATAATAGCATTCACTTAGGCATGAAGTCAAAAATAAATCTTCCACAAGCTGATCTCATGTATCAACCTCAGGCATCTAGAGGTATCCACATGAACCTAATACTGGATTATAGCTGATCTGTGGATTCATGAAGGATTTTCTTACAAAAATGACTCCTTAATATCTCATATTTATGCGTGAGGATACTCCGGATCTCATTCCTTCATCTCACTTCACGATTGGAAGTGTTCCTCAAAACTCCTCCCCATTAACTAAGTTTCTAGACTCAAACTCTTCCATGTTTAAAGTGAAACATCCTTAGAGAGTCATTATTGACATTCTTGGACTCAGATACCACTGATACTAATAGCTAAGAGTATCTTCATTACAATCAACATTTTGAGGATATTTATAAATACATTATCATACCATAAGGAATCAATAATATCATGCTTAAACTTGATTAATCATGTGAAAATTTCATAACTCTTCCTTGAAAATCCTTCGCAAGTCCACTTTTGACATTTTTATAAGGCATTACTAACTTTGTAATCCCTAATCATTTAGGAGGGAAACTTCGCATCTGAAGAAAATTTTGAATGTTTACTAGGCTTGGCTTTCTCTATGAACCCATTTAATGCACATCCTATGACTACATTAAGACCTCTATAGACACTTCCATATATTAGAATCATGAAATATTTTTTGAATAAATTAGCCTTACTTTATGCTTTATATAATGCATGACATGACCTGCATCAGTTTAACGAGATCTGTGAGTTCTGCATATCTAATCTCCATAGATCCTAAAACTCAAACATTTTCCAACTACTTAATTATCTCATAGATCAATTGGAAAAATTAGAAGCCAAAGATAATAGCAACATTTCTTCAAAACCATAACATAATACTATTGATACTAGTGAGTGATTGCCATTGGCACTTTTGGGAGTCAAATCTTATCATGCTCTTTAGGCTTATCGCAATTTCAGTGTGCCATGCACCCCCACAATCATCTACAGGTCCATTCTCTTTTGTTTATAACACTAAAGAAATAATCCCCTTAGATCTTGATTCAATATGTCCATTACCTTATGGGATAATCACTTAAAGGAATTGCTCAAAGACATATGCCATTATTGTGAAAATCCCAACTCCAATGTAGCTCTGCCAAGGAATGCTAAAGAATTCTCGGAAATCGCATGGTGGAAGGAATATCTAACATCTAGTCGATAATGCCTTCATAAAAGTCTCGTATTATGGCACAAAATTACTTCCTAAAATGAACTCCACCTCATGTGAATTCAATGAAGTAGTCGGTGGCTTGTATTAAAATAAAATAATGAAATAACATCAACATCCATATTGCTCTTCCTCAAAGGAAAATTCAAACCTAACTGGCTCAGACCCTAGTGTACTTTACAAACAATGGGGTAGGAGGTTGCATCTAGTTGTCTTGCCTTTACTCTCCTATAGAAATTCACTTAGGAAAACCCACTTACACTGTGATACATCTCAATCATGCTACTATGCCTAAAAATCTTTGGACAATACCCTAGATTCCCTTCAGGTTTCTGAGTTCTATGGTCTTTATACTCAACTGATATCCGAGGGTCTAAATTATGAAATTTATGAGACCTTTTCACACCATTTGACTTGATTCAATGCATCTATGCTTTACACCATTTACATCTTTCTAAAACACAATACCCTTAGCAAACACATTTATTGATGACACATTCTTATTCTGAAATACCTTCATCTTTATTCTATTAAAGCCTTGAGAACAATGACCTCATAAATAGAACAGTTCACTATTTATACTCATCTACATAGTGTGTAGGCAAGGCATCACTTGGTCATATCACATTCATATTACATATCATTCCATCCCACTCATACAAAACATATTCGCCAATATCTTGGTTTCAAGCTAGCATGCTCAGTTGTAGAACTCAATTGGCCTTCACAGATAGAATGCTTTATGAGCTTTTTGGAATACATAGTGTTGGTGCCATTTTTGAGCCTACACCGCTTTTGCCCTAAACTTTTCCTTCATTCTACGTGCTATGAAATGTTTTTCCTCTCAAATCCGTGGTCTGTAAATTTTCCCCCTCCAGCTTGGATGCCTTCGAAGTGCTCACAAACTTGTTATTTTTCCCTAATTTAAAATTAATCTACATGTGTGCCCTATATTTTTACCCTGAATTTTTTGAAAATCTACGGGCTCAGTCATTTTTCCTTTTTTCCTGATCGTGGAGGTTTAAAATTGATTGATTTGCACTTGTATGCCATTGAAAATCCAATTCAATGATAAAAAATGCTTTGAAAACATGTTTCAATTGGTTCAATTTCAAGAAATTTGTCGTCCTTAGCGAAAAAATTGAATTCTAGGGAATCCTTGGCATTTTCTATGTTTTGACGGTCAGACGAGCGTCATTTTCCTAGTCAATTTTTATCTTCAGCATTCATAGGGCGTCGCTGGGTAAATTTCTAAGTTTTTTAACGGTCATATACGGGCATCCTTTGCCCATCAAATTTTAGCTCAAAAATCTTCTCCTACGTGACTTGTTCTAATTGGACAAGGATCAGACGGAATTTCTAAAAATTTAACATTTTTGTGTTTTTGGAAAAATTTACATGTTTCCCCCGCGCTTTAAAAACTGTAGGTCCTAGAGGAGGTGCCCACATGTTCACAGGTAGGAAGGTGGGCGAGTGGGTCTTTTTTGTGCCTTAAGGCATTTTGGAAAAAGAGTTAAAGTGCAAAGAAAATGCCTAGGGCCCACAACGAATCAAAATGGAACACATGGTGGCTTTAAAGCAAGGCCAGGAATGTGGGCTGGTCGGGAGACTTAGAAAGTTTTTTGACTTTACGTGGTTAAAAGATTCAGAGTCACAAAAGTTGTGAGATAGGGCTATCAACTCAATAAGAATCAGAGGGGGACACGTGTCACGTTTGTGAAAGTTAAAAGTGGGAATGAGAAGGTTGGCAATAGGACTTAGAAAAAATTTGCCCTTTGGTGAAAGGGAACAAAAGTTGTGAAAAGAGGAGCGCACGGGTCCGCTAGTGAATCAACAATCGGGAGTGGACACATGGTGGCAGGGAAAAGCAGGAGGTGCGATTAAGATATGGAGGAAATGTTTAAAAATTTTCCTTCGTGAGAATATGATTAAAATATGAAATAAGAGCACTGCCCCACAGCCAATCAGGTGAGGACATGTGTCCTGCGGGAGGGCAGAGCCATGAACTAAAAAGGAAACACAGTTGCCTTTTTTCCAAAAATGAGGAAAATGGAAAATTGAAGCCATGTCTCCATTGTCTAGTCAAAGAGGCAACATGTGTTTTTTAGGCCTCAAAATCAGATGGCACGTGAGTCGCGGAGGAAATTCGTTGAAATTTTTCAAATTCTAGTGAAAAGGAATTAAATGTATGAATCGGATCCGCAATTCCAATGGGTGCCGATCAATGAGGACACATGTCAGGTAAAGGGTGAAGATGCGGGGAACCAATTTGAAAATTTTTCATTTTTCCAAAAAGGGTGGAAATGTGTAGAATCGAGCATGTGATTCTGATGGGACCCACATTGGGACACGTGTCAAGCTCATTTTCAAAGGGTGGAGGGGCGGAGAAAAATTCAAATTTTAACATTTTTCCAAAATTTTTAAAATGTCAAAAAGTGATCCCAAGACCCATTTCCAATCACATTATGACACGTGGAGGGCTCAGATTAAAGGAGAAAGGAAGATCAATGGTAACTGTGCATTTTTTTAGTTTGGCTACCATTTGATGCTCCAGGAAGTTGGAAATGTGATTTTTTGCATCGATTTTGATCAAATTTTTGGAAAATTCATGTCATTATGTGCCTGTAAGGACCAATGCAATTGGTTTTGAGGATCAATTTGAAGATTAGAGATGTTTTTGAAATGAATTTTTTCCCTAACCCATCCAAAAACGTGAAATATCAAATCCAAAAGTTGCAGAGTCAAATTTTGGAGGGAAATGGATGAAATAATGAAAGGAAGGGGGTCTTCATGCTTTGAAGATGAAAAAACGTGCCTCCAAAATGGATAATGATGTGAATTTTGCAATGATTCAATCTCTTTTTGAAACAACTGGCAACTTTTTGGAACTGTGTTTTGTTAAACGTCCCTGTCTGCGAATCATGAGAAATTTTTGTAACAAATTAAGATCCTTTGGCATATTATTTTCTTGGGAAAGAAGGCTCGAATTTAGATTGAATGCTATATATTGCATGAATTTTTCATGTCAAAGGGTTGGAAGAGTTTAAAGAAGTCCCTGGAAAACTCAAAATTTCACGTGAGAAAATTTTGGAAGAAGCCCTTTCTCTGAGAAACCACTTGAGAAAACCATAGTTAATTCTTCATGTATTAGATTTCATTCATGTTGAGTTGGTTACAACATGTATAGCCATCACACAAGCTCTGAGATTGTTCGCCTGAAACATTCCCTTGCTGATAAATCTAATCATTTTTGAGTTCATTCTATGTTGTCTTTGGGAAAAATACATGTGACATGTTTACATGTTTTAGAATGTCATTTCAATTTTGTGTTTCTTGTTCCTGTTGCAGTCTTGTGTTTAAAATCTCTCTTGGATATCACACATGGTCTCATTTCTTGTGATAGTTTAAAAAAATGGCATTTGCAATCTCACATTCAGAAGAGCTTTCATATGATAAAAAGATAAACATTCATTTAAAATCACTTTACCTTCCTTGAATTGAACAGAGATTGTTTGTAAACCTTTGGGTGCACCTTAGGTCATGATTAAATCAGTGATTGCTAAATGCTTCATTGGTTCATTTAACTCAAGATTTTGTGATAGAGTGATCAAAGATTGTGTGGAAAAGTGCAGATTCTATAATGCCTCCATTTGATGCATCCTATCCTAGTTGAAGGGATGATTAACCATTTTGATAATTTCTCTGATTAATTTTCTCCATATGCTTGCTAAAATCCTCAAATATTTTGTGGACCTTGGTTTAATTCTTGTCTAATATCCCACCCAAAAATCATTCAAAACAACTAATCCTACCCTATTTTACCCCTGTTTTGACCTGTATACCCATCAGAAGATCAAAATCCATTTGCTAAAGTATGTAGAATAGATCAAGATTTCAAAATTTGTTCAGTAACCCTTGCCTTGCATTGAAAGTATCTCCATAATCTGGAAGTGACAACTTGCTGAAAGTAGATTTGGAGTGTTGATCATATTTTCCCAAGGCCCATTTTCATACTATTTACACAAATTGAGGGATATCTGTCATCTCCTTCACCATTTGAGGGTTACAAAATAGGTTCTCTTACCTTGGTTGAAAGGCACAACCTAAAATAGTTAGGATAAGATCAAGTCCTATTTGAGTGCTATCCATCTCTCCAAAAATTTGAGTGCCAGTCTAGATCACATCCCTGGCTACAAAACATGACAAATCACACTCATGATCCATACTATCTTCAAGCTTCATGCCATATCTTTGATGCCCAAAAGCTCAGAATGAAAATTAGAACAAATTTGGGTACCAATTGCAACCCCTAATGTACCTCAGTTATCTAATGCAGAAACTTTATCCATTTCTTCAAAGTCTGGGACTTCAAGATGGCAGATTTCATTCCACATAGTTAGTATGAAATGTTCCGGATTCTTCATCAAGCTGAAAACCCACTTAATGTATGACTAAGAGCTCCAAAGCTCCATTGGTAAATCCAACAACAATTATCTAAAAATCACCAACTAATTCAAGAATGCACCCAACACAACAATTAGTGCATGGCACAAAGTGTAAAAAATTATGGAAATGAACTCATGATGTCAACACTATGAAAAGTTTCAACAGGATTCTAAAGATCTTCATAGTCAACTTTTCAAATATGGACTCTCAACATTCATCAACATATTGGAGACGCTTTTGATAAAAAAAATCCTAGAAATCACTCTTCATTCCGAAGACCTTAAAACATCGTGATTGGAAGATGTAATGCACATATGTAGTAAATTTTTGGTCACATGGGAAATCATTCATGGATTCAGAAGTATTAGATATGTGCATCCCTTTGAAAACATTCAGGAAATCTAAATCAATGTCCATTTGGATAATGGAAGTCAAGTCTGTAAAATTTGTTGGTACCCAAATTTGTTCTCCTTTTCAAAGTTTGAGCAGAGATCAAACATATGGAATGAAGCTTGAATACACATGGATCATGTTGTGTCTTCACTTTGTAGTCCAGGGATATACATCTAACTATGTTCACCCTTTAGATTTGTGGAGAGATGGATAGCACTCAAATAGGACTTGATCTTGTCCTAACTGTTTTAGGTTGTGTCCTTTCAACCAAGGTAAGATTAACCTGTTTTATAACCTAAAATGGTGAAGGAGATGAATCATATCCCTCAATTTGTGTAAATAGTATGAAAAGGGCCTTGGGAAAATATGATCAACACTCCAAATCTAATTTTAATAAGTTGTCACTTCCAGATTCTGGAGATACTTTCAATGCAAGGTAAGGGTTACTAAGACCTTTTGAAATCCTAATATGTTCTGACATACTTTAGCAAATGGATTTTGATCAATCAAAAGGTATAAGGTCAAAACAATAGTAAAACAGGGTATGATTAGTTGTTTTGAATGATTTTTACTAGGGTGGGATTTTAGATAAGACAAACCAAGGTCCACCAGACTCTTTCAAGATTTCAGCAAAATATGGAGAAACTTAACAATGGAAAGTATCAAAATGGTTAATCATCCCTTCAACCAGGATATGTACATCAAATAGAGGCTTTCCAAATCTACACTTTTCCACACAATATTTGATCATCTATCACAAAATATTGAATTAGAATGAACCAATGAAGCATTTAGCAATCACTATTTAATCATGACCTAAGGTGCATACCAAAGGTTTACAAACAATCTCTGAAGTCAAGGAAGGTAAAGTGATTTTAAATTTGTTTATCTTTTTACCAGATGAAAGCTTTTCTAAATGTGAGCTTGTAAATTTTCCACTAAACTATCAACAAGAAATGAGACCATGTATGATCAAGAGAGATTTTAAACACAAGACTTTTTACAACATGTTTGAGAAACACAAATTTGAAATGCATTCTGAAATGTAAGCATTCACAGATTTTTCCCAAAGACAACACAGGATAACTGTAAAAATGATCAGATTTATCAGCAGGGGAATGTTTTGAAATCATAATCTGGTAAACCTTGTTAATGGCCATACATGTGTAACCAACTTATCCTGATTTGAAATCTGATACAGAGAGAGTTACATGAGTTTCTCAAGTACCAGTCACTCAGAGAATGGGCATCTTCCCATTCATTTTCCTGTGAAATTTTTAGTTTCCTAGGCTTCTTTAAAAACCTCTTCCAACCCTTTTCAAAAATTAATGCAATATATAGCTTTCAATCTCCTTTTATCCTTCTTTCCCATAGAAAATAATATGCAACAAAGGATCAAAAACTTGTTACAAAAATTTCTCATGATTCGTAGAAAGGGACGTTTAACAGGACACGTCCAAAAATTTGCATAGTTGTCTCAAAAAGAGATGAATCATTGCAAAATTTGCATCATTATCCATTATGGAGGCACTTTTTTCATCTTCAAAGCATGTTGACCCCCTTCCTTTCATTATTTCATCCTTATCCCTCCAAAATTTGACTTTGTAACTTTTGGATTTGATATTTCACATTTTTGGACGGGTTAGGGCAAAAATTCATTTCAAAAACATCTTTGATCTTCAAATTGATTCTCAAAACTTACGATTGCATTGGTCCTTGCAGGAATAAAATGACATGAATTTGCTAAAAAATTTGATGAAAATTGATGCAAAAACATTGGGATCTCCACAGCTTCTTAGAGCTCAAATGGTGGCCATACTGAAAAATGCATAGTTACAATTGTTCAAGTCCTTTATCCTTTAATATGAGCCCTCCACATGTCATAATGTGATTGGAAATGGGCATTGGGATCACTGTTTTGACATTTTAACACTTTTGGAAAAATGTTAAAATTTGACATTTTTCATCCGCTCCTCCGCCCTTTGAAAATGAGCTTGACATGTGTCACAATGTGGGTCCTAACGAATCACAACTTGATTATGCTATTTTAACCCTTTTTTGAAAAAAAGAATTTTCCAAAATATCCCCGACATCTCCACCTCATGATAATGTGAGCCTGACACATCATCCCAAATTGGGCCATCACCATTTTATTATATCGCAGACTTTCTACACATTTCAACACCTGGGTCCTAGGGAAATAAGGATTATATTTATCGATTTCCTCCGCCACTCCGCCTTATTGAGATTTCCATTGAAACACTGCCTTTTGACTGGATACCACGACTCATTTTGCATTTTTCACTCGCCTACTAGGTTTGTGAAAAATGAAAATTTTCCATTTTTCCCCATCGATCATGCAATCGACCTCTTGCATCACCCCATCGACACTCACGGTGACATCCTTCATTCTACTAATGCTTCTTCTATTCCTTCAAAATTTCAGCTTGTTTGTAATTATATACTATCTTTGATAGTGGTGTCACTTAAGTTACATCAGCCCAAAGAGGGAAAATGTAGACACCTAAAATCCGCCTATACATCTTTCAATACTAAGTCTTGCACTGGTTATCCGCTTCCCCTCCATTTCCATGTATAATTATTGACACGTGTCTCACTAATTAACTAACATTTGCTGCGGATTTCCAGATTGATTAATGACACTTTGTTAATTAGCTAGCCTTTCCCCCATTCAAAATGCCAATTCAATGACATTTCATTAGTTACCGTACCATTCACAATTTCATCCTTGGCTTTAAATTCGTCACATTATTCCAGTCTAATTTGTTGCGAGCTCTATAACCTTGTATTTGCACTTAATAAACTCTTCTTATTAATTAAATCCCTCTTTTAAATAATCTAAATCCTACATATTTCCCTTTGAATCACCTCTAAATATCTTTCTAAGCTTATCCTAGCCTATTAATTAATCCTAGTTGCATTCCAATTAAATCATCTCCATCTCCCAACGAGTAACTTAATTCTACTTAATGATTTCTAATCATGTTTATCCCTTGCTCAACAGAAATTTATCTTGCTTATCCCACATTCAGCTAGAGTTTCTTGGCTTGCTCCCAAATGAATGGAAAAGGGGGTATAAATAGGGTGCTGAGTAACCCCTAGTCCTTCACACCTATGACACCTTTACATCTTTTACACCACACTTTTTCATGTGAGATGACCCTCTATAGGCATATCGATAAGAGCATTCTCCATTGTTGGAATAACTTCTTCACTATTTGTATCCAAAAGCTTCTTATCATAGTTGAGCAGTTTAAAGAAATATCCAAACATGGCCATTTAAGCCATTTTGGTGAGATCTTCTCTTCAAGCTTGGAGATAACATACAAATAATCATTTCTTAAGTGGCCATTAATGAATTATAGGTTCAGTATTAATTAGCAATCAGAGATAACTTTAGCCAATCACATTCAAGATTCAATTGGCCAAAAGGCTTAGCATTAGATGTTTTAGCAACAAACACTTAAAGCATTATATGGACTTATTTATTTTAACATCATTATCTAATTGATGTTCATAACATCAAATCTATGAGATCGAGATCCATTTATAGTGGAACTACATTGGTGTTAGTTTCATGTTGAATTAGTGTTGCACACTTAGGGGCATCAAATACACATAAGAAATTACCAAATATGCTATGATATAAGGCCATTTGATCATGACCATAGGATTGTTTGTAAGAATCAATCTTAACTGAAAATAGATATTTTCATAGAAGAGTAGTGTTCCCTTTGACTCGCCATATGCCATACCTTCTCATACCATTTGATCAGTATTATCTAAGCCATATAGTTTCCTGTTTACATAAAAACATAGTTTTTATTCACTCTGCTTCAGTAAAATGAGATAAAAAAATTTGGTTGCTTCTTGACATAAGATCTAGAGATGATGGCATAGTGATACCCATAATTGAGATACATGATCAAGAAGATAGGCCTTCTATCTATTGACATCACTAGCATGGTCAGAATCACTTTATCTTTATGAATGTACTTTGCATCATTTCACTTGATTGAATAATACAAACCATAAAGAAACGTTAGCTTATAACATATTTCATAATTAACTTTTTGAAGATCAAGTTTAACCAATTATCATCATAAGGATCTTGCATGAAATCTCACATGTGAATCCATAAATACTATGGAATTTTTTAGTTGTCATCTACATTGTTGCTTCATTTAGATAATTCATATTACATTATCTATCATAGGCCACTCTTTGTGTAGGTCATAAATATTGCAAGGGACAACTTGGAGGCATTAAACAATACCATTATCTCTATTAGGACATCTAAAACTGAGCTAGCAAATCAAGAGCATACTTAGGTTGCAAAATCAAGATTCCTGAGTTAGATTGTGAAATCTGGATCCCAAGGAAGTAATGAAGCAGACCTAAGTCAGTCATGGAAAACTTGTTGGCTAAGGAAATCTTCACATAATCAATAATAGAGGAAGAGCTACATGTGATCAACAAGTCATCAACATATAGAACAAGAATGAGTATGGAGTCATCTTGCCGTAGAATATAAACATTTGGATCAGAGTGACACCTAGTAAACCTTGATGTAAGTAAGGAGTCCATCTTGGCATACCAAGCCTGAGGGGCTTGTTTAAGGCCATAAAGATACTTCTTTAACTTACAAACAAGGGAGGAATCTTAGACATAACCTGGAGGTTGTTCCATATAGATCTCTTCCTCTAGGTCACCATGAAGGAAGGCACTCTTAACGTCCATTTGATGGAATTTCCATCTGTTTGCTGCGGAAATGGCTAGGTTCAGTCAAATAGAAGTCATCTTCGCAACCAGAGAAAAAGTTTCTATATAATTAACCCTAGATCTCTGGGAGAAACCCTTAGCTACTAATCATGCTTTAAAATTTTTGACGTCTCCATCTACTCCATAATTTGTTCGGAACACCCACTTACACCGAATGATTTTTCTTCCTTTCGGAAGAGTGGTGAGATCCCAAGTATCATTCTTCATGAGAGAGGAATACTCCTCATCCATGGTAGAATCCCACTCAGGAATACCAGAAGCCTCTCGGAAAGACTTTGGATCAGAAGCAGAGGCAAAGAAAGAGTGGGGTCCAACGAAATCTGAGCGAGTACATCTCATATCTAAAGTATCTCCAACTAAATCTCCAGCACTTTGCAAAGTTTTCCTGGCCTGAAGGGGACCAGGAGGATTAGGCTCAGAGTTAGAAGATTCTTCACTTGAGTGAGAAGGGACATAGTCCTCGTCATCACTACTATCAGAATCAGAAGAATCAGAAGAAATAAAATGTCGCCGAGAGAAAGAATGATGGGTTTATATGTGTTATGAGTTGGCATTTTCCTTATGGTGATTTGTGTGAGTGGATGGAAAGTCATGCAAAAGTAAATACCATAGCTTATGCCATGACTCAACCTAATTATCAATAAATTGTTCAATTGTTTGTGACACCCCCATGATTTACAAGGAATTTAGGCACTCTATTATCCTCCATATAACAATGATGTATATGCCATTCATGGAATTTGGAGAGAAGGTGATAGGATTGGACAAGGATGTTTTCAATTCTCCCATGCCATGGATTTTCTTGATTTGATGACATTAGTAATGACCATTAAGTCCCCTTTTGTGTAGATTTCATCAATACCATAGTCTAGAGCTAAACACATACAATGGTATTAATGGTGGAGGCCTCCCAAATGGCACCAATAATATCAATGTCATATTCCATCTAGGAGGTGTTATCCAACCAACTGATCTTCTCGAATCAAATCCATATTGACAAAGTACCTTATAACACAACCAACCTTAAAATTCTTGAGTTCACTTTGAAGCTCCATTAGTTTAACTTATTAAGAGATCAAGGAATTTGTGGGATTTCATTTAACATTGTTCCTAATGGCAAGATTATGCTTCTATGAGCGAGATACTACACCAAACCTCATTAAAGTCTTCTAGAGTTTGCCTAATGAAAGTAATTTACTATGGCATTATGAAAAATTAAAGTAAATAAAATGGTGGATATATGTTGTCAGTACCAATCTGAAAGGAATATAAAGTGAAATCATAATAAGTGAACATAAGGCCTGACAAAAGCTGGGGTTCATAGAAAACCATCTAGTGTGGATAGCTTCAAAGGCTAGTTATTTCCTTCCACGTGAACCCCTTCAATATCATTGCCATAATTACTATTTCAATATGGCCCATGTCATTTTGGTTACTTATAATGATTCCTCCAATGGTTGACAATATGAAAGGATCACCTGGTATACTTTCACTTATTTTTCCAAGGAATATTCAAGTTAAAAACCCGAATGTCTATCTTACACCCACTCAAAAGGGAATTGGAAATGATAGTTTGAAATGGTGGCACTAACCCTGTTATGTGCATGTTTGATATGTCAAGACCTTTTTTGGTAGACGAGATGGCCTAAAAGCTATGGAACTTGATGTGTTAGGAAGATACATTTTTGGGATTCATAGACTACCCCATTATATGTTGTAAACCTTTCAATTACCTTCCTGAGGTGAAATTTTAGACGTTCATTTTCATACACATATGTTTCATGATAAAACTATGATATCTGATCTAGATATACATGTATAATGTTTCTTTTTATGTATAGTATTTGTACAAAGGATAAATTTTCATATCTAAGACATGTCATTAAATGTAACCTCTATATTTTCAGAATAGCCTCAATAAGGCATTGTCTATGAAGGGCATGAGATATTCCTTCTAATGACACACCCTTTGTGGGATTTAAGTAATTTTGATCAATGGTCTTCTTCATTGCACAATGATCTTGAGATGAATCCTGAATATCCATCCAATAGATGTTATCCCATATGAGATTAGCCATAACTTCTATGAAGAATGGGTTCTCCATGGACAAGCAATTAATAGTGGTATTTCAAAGATTCCCTATTCATGATCTCCAAAGTGGGATGCATAGCCTGATTTATCTATATATTTATGATCTTTCATATTGGACCATGATCTCCCCATCACACATATTGATTGATCCAATGGGAAAACAATTTTTTCTTCAATCATCTATGTTCAGTTCCTTATTCAGGAGTGAATTGATCAATGTGTTCAAATAAAAAGGTATATTTTTCTAGATGAGGACAAACCTTAAGGTGATTTAATTCAATAGAATGAGTATGGTGGGAAATCAGGATCAACATCTAATAGATATAAATTCATAATTTTTGATGCAGGAGAAATAATAGGTGAAAAAATTATGGGTGCACTCTCCAAAAAAGGATCTTTATTAGTGATAGAAAAATCACGAGTCTTCCCAAACTTTGGATTGAACTCAACATGTTCCAACTGTATAGATGTTGTTTATTTTCCTCTTATGTTAACTGATCATGAGTTGTACCTTTTCATAAATAATTAATGGTCATGCCAGGTTGAATATTTTTTCTAAGGTCACATCATATCCTTGTTGATATCTTGTATGACCTTAGTTGGATAATTTATCTCACCAGAATTACACAAAGTTATATATCAACTCATTCTATGCTTTATAAGAGTATTTTGAAACTTAGCTTGAATTTGTACACCAATTTTAATTTATTAATGTTCTACTAGTCATTCCTAATATTTTGTCTCCTAATTGGTGGCTCTTGTTAAAGAAGATACCATGGGACACAAAACTAATTTTACATAGGGAGAAAGAGCATAATAGAAACTATATTTATTCATCAACAATATTGAATCTTCCACCATAAACTTCATCGACATAATGTGTGCATAATTGTAATTCATTCTAGTGGATAAAGATGTTAGCAAGATTTGCGAGCAAGAATGCAAAATGCTTTCATAGAGGTCCCATACCCTATTCTTATACGCATTGAAGCTGATGAATATGTAGACACAATTATTCCCATCTAGAGGGTTCAATGGTTGAGGGATTATATCACTATCATCAAACCTTATTTAGTTGTTACTGAATTTCTTTACCCTCGCCAAGGAAAATCCTTGTATGAGAGATTCATACTCTACTGAGTTGTGCCAGAAAAACTAAATTAAAATCTAAAAGAGGAGGAATATCTTATACCAATAAGAGACAAAAGCATTACGCCTCCTCCTGCTTTTTGTCTATTTCTCGATTCATCAAAAAACATTTTCCATAGGCCATTGTCTTATTCATCTTTTGATTTCATAATGTCAAGAATACGAAAAATTTCTTCCCATATATAATGTCAAGAATATGAAAAATTTCTTCCCATATATAATAGATACCAAGGTTAGCTTCTTGAAATTGTTTATATGGATAAAAACTATGATGCTCAATTCCCCATTCATCCAATAATGAATCTAGGATACCCTCAAATTGAGTATCCACCTCTTGGATTCTTGGATGATATTATTGATAAAAAATAGTGCAATTTACATTATTGGGGATGGGTGTATAAGGTTCTTTCTATATAGTATGCATCAATAGATTTATACCTCATAATGATATTGGTACCATATCTGGTTATAAAGAGCATATGTGACCAATCTATGGATACATATCCTCTAATTTTGGAAGTGAAATCCCACAAGAGGAAAAAATAAATGAAAAAATGTAGATCAATGATGATCACATCTTGTAAAACTGAGAAGTTGGGGTATGCATGTAGTGTAATACTTAGGCCTCTTATAACCCCAAAGGTACTAATTGTGGTCCCATCCAATTGCACCAGTATCTTTGAGAGAGAATCATATTCAAGACCAAATTGATCTACTCTCTGTTTACGAATTACTAATATACTTACCCTAGAGTCTATCAAGCAATTGTGCACCAATTGATTTTCTATAATAAGAGACTCATAGAAGGGTGGTGGATTTGTGACTTTACCTAATTGATCATATTTTTGCTAGAGTACATTGGTGAGCACAAATGTTTCCTTATCCTTAGGCATCTCAAGAAAAGTAAGAAGATCGATAATGACAACCTGTAAAATATCTCTCTATTCAAGGATGGCTAAGGATTCCCACATGGATATGCTTACATTACTTTTATTCATCTAATCTAGGATGTTAAAAGAAGCACCTCCATGTTTCTACAATAGAGGCACTACATTTTCCCTTCTTGATTTTTCAATTTACAACTTTTCTTTAATTGATGGATCCACGTCATGCCACGACCTTCCCTCATCTTGTGGATTTAGATTGTTTTGAGGGTTTGTAGTGTATTACAGATTTGTTTCATTTCACAATTTTATTGGTGAAGCTTTCAGCCCACTAGAGTCTACAGATTGCCTAATTTGAGGATGTGGACATGGAGAGGTAAAGGGTGGGATTTTTATTTCCACATGTCTTCTTTTTACCCTTGTGTTTGCGACCACACTTGATTAAGGAATTTAAATACTTTCCTGCATTTTATTGATGTCATATAACTCTTTCATTTGTCAATTGACAAGTCAAGTATAACTTGGCGACATTTCTTACACAATTTCCTGTTGTGGGCTCCCTTTCGAGGGTATGGATTATGAGAGGGATGCATTTTACACAACTAATGATTGGTTGAGGATTCCATTAGTACAAGTTGCTTCACTATGAGGAAGGTTGCAAGGAAAGCACCATTCGTAATCTTGCACAAGCTTATTTTACACTGGGACCAAGGCCTTTGATGAACTAGATGCATTTGGATTATAGGATTGGAATGGTTTTGCAAGAGTAATTTGATTATGTGGAGTTTTTTGGAATGAAGTTATTGTATATGGATAAGGAGGTTTGCTATGTTAGTAAGCCCTGAAATTTTGAGCTCATTTCCTTTTCAGAGAAACCAACTCATTTCCAAAAAATTTCATTTGTTTCATGACCTCCTGTAATACACTTGAAGAACATGTAGAGGTAGAGATTTATTTGGGATTTTGATTCTTAGGGATGTAATCAGGTATAAATTATGAGTTTTATAAGGTGTGGGTGTCCCTAGTTCTATGAATATAGGAATTGGATCTCGAAGGGTATGTTTTCCCACCTGAATGATACTATTTTCATCTCTAATGACAATTTCATAATCATATGGTAGATTTATGCCTCCCACGGAATGGATCATGATTGAAATATCACTATTCAAGGAATTTAGATAAAAAAGAAATACATATTGAGGTGCATGTCTTACCACTTTAGGGATTCAGTCATAAGTCCTTTGAAATATTATGTTGAAGTCAAACATTTACTCACTAGGTGCTCTTTTTGTTGTTGTTAGCTACTCCACTAAGGATACATGATCTGATTTATCTTCAAAATTGTTACACTGAGCCTCCCCTATCTCATACCATGTGGTGATAGAGTTTTACCCTTAAGCCTCTATACCATTGAAAGGATTTTACTTAAAAAGAAGCTACTAGTGTTGTGACTAATACATTGTCTTATGTCACATGATATACTGAAAAAATATTAGCAAAATATTTGATATTAATAAATAGGGCTTGGATCATTATCTTTAGTGAATAAAGGAACACTCTTCAAGGACACAAATGAAATTTCATCATATTGGGGATTGTTGAGGGTTTCTTAATATGGAGATAGTAAGAAGGGCCTCACTTTATAAACACACATAGGGGGGAGGGGGGCATCCTTATTCCTCCCATGAACAAAAAAAAACCAAAATGTAGCTAGTTATCTTTATAATTTGCAATAAAAAAATACAAATACATTATTTTATATCTTAATGAGATGCATTCTTCCTTTCTTATACTACTTAGAGCTATGTCACATCTTTGATTTTCATGTTACTATGGTTCATAATATGTTTTTATCATTTTTCATAGATACATGCAACTAATCACCTATGTTCAAATGGTATATTTAGGTGAATTTAGGTCATTTATAGGTTGTTCCATGATGTTTGATACTTGTTCCTATCCATTACCAGTCCTACTAAGGCTCCTCAAAGTATATCTACCATTTCTCACTTACTATAAGGTGCTTGTTTTCATGCATTTCCTTAGTTCAAGCCTAAAAATTCAAACGTTTCTCACCACTTGAACCATGATTAGGTTGAAATAAGCCAAAGGTGAAAACATAAAATTAGAAAATACTTCTAACCCCTCCTAAAACCCTCTCTAGGTCACAAGTTTTCTTCCATATATTGATGATAATAACCTTGTTGACTTAATATGGAGCCATCATAATAGACTACATAATAATGTATGAATTATTGAAATGATGTGATAAGTTATTTAATTATGTCATTCGACAAAGTTCAACTAAAGACTAGTTCTGCATTTTTTCGGCAGGCTTCTTCTAAAAGGCCAGTTTTAGCCATTTCAAGCCATGTGTGCTTCTCCATTTCAGTGAAGGATATGAAATATCATAATCATTAAAAAGTGATGTTAGATAGCCTTGAAGGTGTTGGAGGAATTTTATGAAAATTTTGGAAAGGTTTCGTGGTTTAGGGACAAACTATGTAAAAGTGAGTTTTTCAGGTATAAGGGATAAGTAGTCAAATTATGAACTTGAAGTTATGCAATTGATTCTGGAAGATCTGAAAGGAATTATTAGATAATAAAATATAAAATATAAATATTATATAATCCTATTCATGGTGGAAGAATCATATTTTACACAATACTTAATAATCTCTCAAAACAACTAAACTTTTGCATCCACACCTCACTATCCTGATTAAAACATAGCCATTTTTTAGAGTTTCAGGAAGAAAAAAGTTATAAAACCTATTCCATTAATATTATAATGTTATTTTGAGTCAAAATAATATAACTGTTTACCTCCTAAGACCATTCCATGCTCCAAGAACATTGTTTTCAAGTTGTCTTAAGTGTAGAGTGTGTATCCCATACTTAGCTAGATTTCAGACTTCCACATGTCAAGATTATGATCAAAGAACTCATTATTGTCCATATTTTCCCTTTTCCAATGGGATACAGTGGAAAAAAATGGCACCCTTATGCAATCTCTTTTCCTAGTTCCTCATATGACCCTCTCGAGCTCCACAGGGGGCTTATTTAGATATCTTCAACTCTTGTGCACTGAACTAGATCTTGCTAAGTGGCATGATCTTCATAAGGTTCACATTTTTCAGATATTATACATTTTTCCAAGGGGATAGAGGGTACAAAAAATTTCTCCACCCATGTAAGCCCCCTTTTTCATTCTCCATATGACCTTCTCCAACCCTATAGAGAGCTTAATTGGCTAAACCCATCTTGTGCACACTCCACCACAGGATGCCAAGTGTCATCATCTCTCTAAGGAACCCTTTTTTGTCCATCTTGTTAATTTTTACAAGGGTATAGAAGGGAACAAAAATTATTCCCTTTAGAAAACCTATATTTTAACTCAGCTTCAACCACCCATGGTCACACAACAGTTAACAAGAAAACATAAAAACAAAGCCGAACTTGTTGTTGAGCTAACTTCTTTGAAAAATTATTCATATCCACCATTGTTGATTTCATAGAACCTGAAAAAAAAATCAGAGTATGATAGTGATAATTCCCAATATATTCTGGAATATCCATGACCATGAATACTGAGTGTTGCACATAGTTATCTATCCAGAACTTGAAACACAAGATCCCCATGTGAACCTAAACACAAATTGAGCTCATTGTTTTCATAGAGTTTGTCACTTGGATTATTTTTTTCTATAAAATATTCAAGAATACATTAATTTTTTCCATGACATATAATTTAAAGAACAACGAGACCCTTCTTCACTTCCCAATGATCTAACAGGCGGAATCACTTGAAAATTGGAGAAAATGATCCTCAAAAAATCTAGTTTCACGTGAGCTAGTTTTTATACCGTAAAGTACCTATTTTTTATAGATATTGAGGAATGTATATTTTTTTGGAATCATTCCCTCCTTGAATAAATTTTCAATTCCCTGAAGATCCGATAGGTAAAATAATCCAAAAATATGAGTGAAGGATCCTCGAAAATCTAGTATTATTTGAACTTTTTTTTGCACAATGGAGTTGGTGATTTTTTGATATATGGGGGAATGAATTTTTCTTAGAATTATTCCCCAACTGATGAAAAATTAATTTTCCCACTCATTCAGATGAAGGAATCATCCAAAATTTGGAGCGGGGAATCTTGGAATAAAATCCATAATTTCAAGATTGTTTTCATTGCAATTCGACACCTGTAGTGCACTTACTAACAATAGAATGTGTCCATGGATAGGCATGAATAAAATTAGTAAGTGGTAAAAAAAGGTTAATTCTTGACATCTATGGTCCTCTAGACTAGAAAGAAACATTAGGGAGTGAAAACATGGTAAAATTGCTAAAAATAACAGTCCTAGCTAGTACTTACTAAAAATAGAAGGTTTCCATTTTCAGTCTGGAAGGATGTGGAAAATCAGATTTGGCTTATGTTGTTGATTTTTTCCATCATCCCAAGGTTGGGATTTTTTCTCGTGGTTCAAGAAAGGAAGAATTATTTATTTGATCAAAGTAATCCATGAAAGGAGCATCGTAAGGTCTGAGGCATCAAGAGCTTCATTCGAGCTCAAGTCTCTAGGTGGATGATCATCATGAGCATGTTGTGAGAAGCTCACTATGAGTGAAGATGGAGGCCACCTCAAGCAATACATATCTCAAGAAGTGTTTCTAAATACTTGATCCATGCTTGATAATGATATCACATCTTGCAAATCAAATGAAGGAAGAGTTTGTAGTGTTTCAATACAAGGTGCACAACAAGAACATGGAGTACACTTTCATTTCAAGGATTAGTATTTACATTAGGGAGAAATAACCTATATTCGTGAGGAAAATTTGAGAAATGTCTGAGTACCATAAGCATACTTCCACTCAAGTGGCATCTCGGCTGAGGAAGTGAGTTGTGAAGAATAAAAGGATGTCATCATGATCAAAGATGAAATGAGAGATTCATGGATTAAGCTGAGGTAAATATCTCCTATAAGTGGCTTGAATTGATATAATTGAGCTATCAAGGAACTCAAGATCACCATGGGCAAAGAATCAAGGAATCACCTCATTCCATTCTAACCAATGACCACTTATCAAGAATCTCATTCAGAAGCAATCCTCTATTTACAATGTGAGGGTCTATTTCAATGAATGAAAGATAAACACCAAGAGATTAAATCATCATAGAGATAATTTAAGATCACTGAGGTTAGTTGTGAAATCCTAAAGAGAAATAAAGTGATCCTCACTTTCACTATGAGATCATGCAAGAATCATCATGAGTTTTTCCCGCATTCATCTTAGGATCACATCAGAATGCCTCATAACAGTGTTCCTAAACACTCATTCAATAGTATTAAGTGTTTTTGAATCTTGTATAAAGTGGAGACTATGATCATCATGCTTTAAATCAGTAATATCTCCATCATACAAAGCTTTATCTTCATCGGATTAGTCAACCTTTCTCTATTTGTCTTCCGTCTCTCTCCCCATGTTCTAATTTCTCATTAAGGATGTAATTATTTCTATTTCATCCTATTCACTTAAGCAACCCTTAGCTAAAAATTGTAAGAGACATTTTTCAAATAATAAGAAAAAGAATAATTTCTTATGAATACTAAAGTTTACAAGTGATGAGGATAGGTGAAGAGTCATGTGGGGGGTATATGAGATGACAATTTGTAATGATCTAAATTGGAATGGATTATTCATTCGAAAGGGTTAGAAATTATTGATTGAATGTATGTTGTTGAGATGACCACTTCTACATCAAGCAATAAAAGATTCAATTCTTCTATTTCTTGTCTTATGTTCCTCTACTCCCTATTTCCAACTTTGAATATATGATAATATTTTAAAACAAAGAAAGGTGTATGCGACTTTGATAAATAAATCGATAGAAGTGTCTATGATTTGTTATATCTTATCATGGTTTGAATTTTTTTGTTATTCTAATTTGATGCGAACTTACTCTAGTTATTTTATGTGAACTCTCCTAGTGCCTACTCAAAAAAGAACCCTCTTTCTCCTTATTTCTCCAACTCCCCTTTACGTATCTATACTAAAACTTCTTCTATTATACTTCGTACACTCATTTTCCATAGGTTTAGTAGAGTTTTCATGTGTGATCCCCAACCTATTGGCCACCATATATATTTTAGGTAGATTAAATATTTTACATTCAATAATGGGATCCTTCCCATACACAAGAACGAGGAATTTATCCCCATAATATTTGTGAAAACTTAGTAATTTGCAACGGGACAAATTATTTTTCTTATAGTTTTTGATGATTATTTTGGGGAGGGGTATACCCTCGTGCACCCTCAAAAGATCTCTGAAAAATTAAAAAAATTAGAATTTCAAAATTCCATAAAGATTAAAAAAATTAAAATAACCAAAAATTATGTTCGAATGTTCAAAGAGCCTTCTTACAATCCTATTAAAAATATATGAACTTTGTTAGGAAATAAGGGATAAAATACACAGAACAATCCCACACAGAATTGCAATAGTAGAAACTAATATGCAAAGAGATATTACAAATCTGAAATAAAAGTGTAGAAAACAAAAGGACACAACACAGAGACAAAATTTAACGTGGTTCACCCAATTTGGGCTACGTCCACCAAGAATCACTTGCTCAGATTTTTATTAGAAGCCACCTCTTTCTCTTAATATAGTACCTAGATCTGTTTGGAGAAATGCTAAATAAACTCTCTTGATTTCACACTTGAACTCACACACATCTGAAATGTTACATCAACCCTACCATATGCACCAAATCACATAAATAGGAAAATTCTTATGAAGTTTTAAAATACCATGGGTACCAAAACCATGGGTCAAAATTGTCCCAAAAACCTATGGGTCAAAAATCCTGCCCATATGAGAAGAGCACGTTTCCCGAAATATGAAAATTGTGGATAATGTACAATTAGTTTAGTGTACAATCTTCAACACTTCCACACATGAAAATAGGCTCCACAACATAACACACTTTTCCAGTTATGTTCCTTTCTAGTGCTTTTAGGAAAAATGGAAGAAATAAGGTATACCCGAGATGATTGTGCAGGTGGAATTATTGATCCCACATTTGAAGAACAATAAAGAGATGATTTTAGACTTCCCATTGTACATGTAAGAAGAAAATTTACTAAAAAACCCTCTTGAAGGTCATCATAAATAACCAGTTGTTAAACTACTAGTACTCATTCCTCATGAAGAAGAACCTAAGGAATAAGAAGAGGAAGAAATGGGTGCACCTGTTCCATGAGGATGTAATACTATTATGTTGGTTTTGACTCCACCACTTCATGAAATTACTAAAGGATCAAGAAAGAACTTTTAAAATTTCTACGGAGATGGAAAGTAACATCTTGATGACCATATCACAACTTTCATCATAGCCTGTGGCATTTTTATAGTACAAAATGAAGATGTTGTAGTGCGGTTGTTCATGAAAAAATTATATGATGTCGATGCAAACTGGTTTTACTACTTTCCATCATGCTCAATTACTGATTAGGAAGATATGAAGGAATTTTTTAAAGAAATATTTAAGACTGTCAAGGATGTTCATGCCCTCCTTTCTCAACTTACTTAGATGAAGAAATAAATGCAAGAGTCTATGAGAGATTATGTTCAATAAGTTTATCAGAAAGATTCCAGATGTTTCTTGTCCTACTATAGATAATCTAAAGAGGTGAACTTCGTTAATTCCCAGATCCCTTAAATTAGCTTCAGACTACCGAGAGTTCAACCAAACAATCTTCCCAACGCTCAAGAACTTGCTATTGGAGTGGAAGATCTGACCTGATCATGTCAGGGAAGATCAAGAATCCCTTAATAAAGGATAAATTGCAAAATTCCAAAGGTTAAAGAGATAATCCATTGTTGGAGAAGTTTTCCAATGATATGACAATGTTGAAGAAGGAAGTTTCCCAACATGCATCATATAATAACTGGAACAGAAATTAAATAGTAGGAGCACCCCGAAGGCTTACCTTAGAAGCTCCACTAGTGAATGCAATATCTAGGAATGATGAATATGAAGGATAAGAAATTATTGAATCAAAGTTTGAAGAGGAAGAAGAATGTGCCAAGATTGGATATTTTGAATTCACACTGGATGAGAAGTTTGAGGAACCTATAGATAGCTACTCCTGTGTAGTGTTCACTCGATCACAAATGGAGAAAGAGAGATCTTATTTTTCTACTCAAGATAAGTATTTATATCCTTAAGTGGAAAATATATGAAAAATAAAAATTAAAAGAGGATCATCGATGTATGCTTTTGTGAAGAGGAATCACGAGACCATCTCAGTCAAGAACACTTATGCCCTTTCAGGTAAGTATCATTCTACTTCACTTGACAAATCTATTTATTTTGATCCTAAAAATGTAAATCCTACCGTTTTCAAGGCTACCATATTCCCTGATGTGCTTACAACTTCTCCACATTTTGACTATTTCAAGAAAACCTAAATTCAAATTTCTGAGTTTGAATACTTGAAGACCCATCCCAATGAATTTGATAGGCTTGTTCAGTTTATCAAAGGAAGTAGTTCAAGTTTGTGATCCAAAAATGCCACCACCAAAGAACTACCTTCCACCCCTCATACCACTCCTTCTCAAAACTCTCTTTCTTCCACATCCTTGAACTCTAGGAAGATATAACCTTTCTATGTAGCCTTTTTGGTCAATGGGTACAAAATGAACAATTGCATTATTGACTACGATGCTTTTGAAAATGTCATGCTTGCAAAAGTTTCTAAAGCTATCAGTTTCTATCTCTCCTACCACTGGCCATTGTTATTCAATAAAAAAGAAGAAGTTCTTTTGGTTGGAAAATTCAAGAATGCTCAGGTAGAATTTACACATTTTCCTGACAAGAAGATCATGATGAGTATACTTGTAGAAGACATGCCCTCCTCATATGGTATGTTATTGAGACCAATTTTGTGTCAAGTTGTTGTTGGAGATATACATATGGATTGGTGATCTAGAGGAAATTTTTAAGTTCATATGTTCCCAAATTATCCCTAAACTATTACAGTAAAAAATATCATTATGAGAGATTTCAGAAGTACAAAGAATGCAGAAAATGGATCTTGTATGCCAAAGTTATCATCCACTGAATATTTGGTCAACTAGAAAAAATATGGGTCTTCAAGAAGGTTTGAGATGACATGGACACATGCACATATTCCAAGTTGGCCAATCACATAGTTAAAAGTGGCACATGAATATTTGAGAAGTTTTTTTTGTTTTGTGACTCTAGTATTCGACACTCATTTACAGACGGGTGGGTCCCATTATTTGTTGGTTGGGGACCCTTAGCCAGGGTCGACACACTTGTTTATTGGAGGGGTTTCTCTTTAGCCATTTATTTTTTATATCATTATAATGTTATTGTATATATATTCCATGGATGTTATTTGTATATTGATTATGAGATATATATTTGCAATCTTATAACAATGTTATATATAGGACCAAGTGATGGCAAGTTACCAAGGGTAGCTCATGAGTTACCAACTGAGCTATCTACATTGCACAACAAACTCCTACACTGATTGGCCTTATAAACTTGCCAACCGATTCCATAACCTTTGTGCCATGAAGGCACCCAAATTTTGTAGATCAACATAACTATAGGTCACACCTATGTGGCATGCCAAAAATTCTTGGGCACAAAAATTATCTCACCACCCAACATCCAACCAATGTGGTAGAAAAAGTAGGAAAAACGTTTCCACAACCATGAAATAAAAGGGTGGCCAGCCTATATTTAAAATACTCCCCAACAAAACCTACAAAGCATGTGGGATATTTACCCATAATAGCCAAACCGACCGTGTGGGGAGGATAAGGGGGTTCAAACCCATTACCAGACCAAAGATAAAAATAGGTTAATTGTTGAGCCATAAGGGATCAGTGAGTTATATAGTGATCTTGCTTTTATTTAAAGTGACTTTTTTGGTTGACCATGGAAGGAGACCATAACAGACAATTTGTAGAAAACATAGTTTTAGAGGCACTTAAAGACATTTTTAGATTTCAGCCAGAATTGGAGGGTTGTTCCAAATTTCGAGATGAAGAAAAGGGTGTCTTCATTTTGTGATGAAGTGTTATAATTTTTCTTACAGAAGATGCTTTTGGGCTCAATTTCATAGAGAATGTACTTTGAAGCCTTGCAGAGCCACCGATGAACTTGGAGATGAATTCTTAGAGATGATCATAGTATGGAAATGTGTAATAATCTCTAAATGTAGGTGACATGATCTATTATTCATTTAGAATAGGTATAATTTTTTACTTTGAGTTATAAACTAGTAGATCGATTCACGTTTATATGAATCCAAAGACGTAGCCCAACTAGGTAAACTCTATTATCAATTTGTTGAGTTTTGGGTAATTTTGTTTGCTACTTATTAACATTTTTCATTATTTCAGTATAAGGGAATGAATTATTTAAACAAGGAAATCAATGGGAAAATCACTTTATTTTGATTTTTGGCACGTTATTTCCACAACAAAAAAAGTGAATGCACAAATCAATTTTAGATGATCCAATCATAATGAAATGCATTGTTAAATCATCTTGTGATCAGTTTTGGGAATTATGAGATCGATTTTTAATGATTTTTTAATTGATCCACTTGAATCAAGGAAAGTTGATATGAAAATAAAATTGATCAAATCAAAGAATAATTGAAAATAGTGGATTTGAAAACACTTAAAATTCAATCTATAACATCTCTTGATCATATTTTAAAGTATCTAGAATAAAATTTAAAACAGATACCCATGGGGTGAAAATTGTTTATAGATCAATTGGTTGCATGGCATCATTCCAATCAATGGTAAAATGAAGAAAATTATTGCCATGAGTAAAATGATATACATTATTCAAATTCCTGATGATCCAATGGTGGATATCCTATTTCAAGACTCAAGGTGTTACAAATTTTTCATAGCTTCAGAGGAAGATGTTGAGCTACCCATGTTGATGGATGAGTATCCAAGTGTCACGGAGCCAGCCAGAGAACATCATAATGAATTGATGGAAGAATAATTTGAATGCATGTACTTCCCACTGGATGTTGATGATAGTCATGCAAGTCTTTAATTACAGAAAAGAAATCTCAAAGTAATGAGCAATGTGGATCAAGGAGTGATACCAAGAAATTTCTTGTCAGGTGAGCTCAATGTTTCGAAATATTTTCTCAATGTTTGACATGAGGTTCCATTAAACAAGTATGTTTGTGAATATGAAGCCTTATATTTCTCATTGGGAGAGGATGAAAAGATATGAAAGAATTAAAAGATGTTCTAGACTCTTGAATTTTAACCTACTTGAGGAGATGATGATTTCATTGCAAACATGGACTCGCTTGTTCTTAGTGGTTGAGATTGGGAAAATTACAATATAAATATTTCAGCCCCAACTTCATGCCCATTCCCCTTTCATACGGATAGAGAATTTTAAAAAAAATGGATAGACGGAATGGTGCTTGATCCGAAGGCTGATTTTGTTCAAAATTAAAACCTTCTCAACAAGGAATGTATGGATAAGAGCATGCTTTCATCTTTCAAGATCAAATCCACTCAAATAAAATGTGCTTTCACCATGATTATGGACTTCGAAGATCAAAATGAACAAAATGGAGAGGATGATGATTTCCATGTTGCATGCTCAACCTTGAGCTCATTCTCTTTCCAAGATAATGAAACAATATAAATTCCACACTGTACAAGAAAAAAAGTTAAGAAAGAGCTAGGGTGTATGAAAGATTATTTCTTGGATCAAGTGACAAATAGAGGAGATCAAGAGGCTAGTGATAATGTTGAATTTTTCAAAGCATCTTCCTAGAATCAACTTGTGAAAGTGATGGTCATGAAGAAGATAAAAAATGAAGAAAAAATTCATATCAAATTGCATAGGCCTTGGTATGGATACAATAAGTGCAATATGATTGAGACTCATTCTCATATTAGTGAAGGAAAATAAACAATCAAAATGAAATTAGGAGTTAATGGGAAAATAGAAAAAATGTGTCAAAGCAACAAACATGATGAATTAAATAAAGGGGTCATACATTACAAAGAAAATCATGTGAGGTTTCTCAAGAAATTGAAAAAGGGTTCATATTTCAGTGACCTTATCAATGGATTTGAGGAAGAAAATCATTCGGTGATACCAGTGTATTGGTAAACACTCAATTTTAATTGGTGCTTCAATGAAAGTGGGTTGTACCCCATATGTATATAGGTAATTTAGGTTGTTTTTATTTGTTGTGTCATGTTTTTACCTACCCTATAACATAGTTACCCTTCAGTTGTGTGTTTTTTTTCTGTGTTTGGTGTGTTTACCTTCAGTTTTGTGTGTTCATTTGGTTTTTCCTTTTTATGCGCTCGTTGCTTATGTTAGTGGTGAATAACTGACTCTATTTCCTGATATGATAAAAAATGGTCTTCTCACCCATGAGAGTTATAAGGTTCTCCATTTTCCATTACATTCCAAGGTCCTTGAGTCAGAGCCAACTATTTTCATGCATTTTTGCAAGCCTAAACATTTAAAACTTGAACCATGACAACTAAGCCAAATGTGAAAACATGATTGTAAACCCTCCTAAACCCCTCTTAGGCTCATTTTTTATTCCCTATATTGATTATAAAAACCTTTTATGCCCTCATAATAGACTACATAAACATGTATTAATGATTTAAATGATGTGACAAGGTCAATTCTTTCTTCTGGAAAAGTTCAACTAAAGACTAGTTCTCTGCAATGCTTAGAAAGGCCAATTTTTGCCATCTCAAGGCGTGTGTGCTTCTCTAGGGAAGGATCCGAAAACTCATAATAATTTATAAGTGGTATCATATATCCTTGAAGGTTTTGGAGGAAGTTTAGGAAAATTTAGGAAATGTTATGTGGTTTAGGGACAAACTGTACAAAAATGGGTTTTTCAGGTGTAAGGGATAAGTAGACAAATCATGAACATGAACTTCCAAATATGATTTTATAAGATCCATAAGGATTTAGAAGAAAATAAAATAGGAAATTTAGATCTTATAGAATCCTATTCATGGTGGAATAATAATATTTTACATAATACTTAAGAATATCTCAAGGAAACTCAACTTCTGCAGGCACACCTCATTGTCTTGATAAAATAGGGCAATTTTTTTGATTTACAAGAAAAATAAAGTTATTAAAACTATGGAATTGATATTTTAATGTTCCTAGGAGTTATAATAATATATAATTTTACCTCCGAAGACCCTTCTAAGCTCTGGGAATGTTGTTTTCATGTTGTCCCTAGTGAAGAGTATATTTCCCATATGTAGCCAGATTTACAATTTCCACATGTCATGATTTAACTCAAAGGGATCATTATTTTCCATCTTTTAAATTTTCAAAGGGGACAAAAAATGGATCCCCCATGCAAGCCCTTTCCCGGTTCCTCACATGACCCTCCCCATCTCCGTAGGGGGCTTATTTGGCTATCTTCAACTCTTGTGCACTGAACGAAATCTCGTAAAGTGGTATGATCTTACTAAGGAAACCATTCTTGAACATATTGTAAATTTTTACAAGGGGAAAAATGGGAAAAAATGGTTCCCCCATGCAATCCCCCTTTGTGGTTCTTCATATGACCTTCTCCAGCTTGACAGAGAGCTTAACTAGCTAAATCCATCTTGTGCACACTCCACCATAAGATGCCAAGTGTCATCATCTCCCAAAGGTACCATGTTTTATCCCTCTTGTCCCTTTTACTAAGGGGATATAAATTACATAAATGGGATCTCATGTGCAAACCCAAATTTTAACTCATCTTCAACCACCTGTGGTCAAACAACAATTAATAAGAAAACAAAGCTTAACTTGTTGTTGAGCTAAATTCTTTGCACAAGTTTGCATATCAAAAATTGTTGATGCTAAAGAACCTATAAAAAAATCAGAGTATGATAGAGATGCTTCCCAATATATTATAGAAAATCCATGACCATGAAGACTAAGTGTTCCACATAGTTCTCCATCTAGAAATTGAAGCACGAGATCCCTGTGTGAAGTGGGACACAAGTTAAGCTCACTATTTTCTCATAGTTGGTCAATTGTATTTTTTTTTTCTATCAAATATTCAATCCTCCATCAATGGCTGCCACAAATAAGAATAAAATTAACCGTGAGACCCTTCTTCACTTATCAGGGATTTGACAGCCAAAATCACTTGAAAATTGGAGAAAACGATCCTCAAAAAATATAGTTTCACATGAGCTAGTTTTTGTCCCATGGAGTGCCTATTTTTTAAGGATATTGAGGAATTTTTTTAAAATGAGAATTATTCCATCCTTGAATAATTTTTCAATTCTCTAAAGATACAATAAGATAAATCATTTGAAACCAGGAGCAAAGGATCATCAAAAAATCTAGTTTTATTTGAACTATTTTTCGCATGATGGAGTTGCTGATTTTTCGAGATATGTAGGAATGAGTTTTTATCAGTAATATTCCTCCTCTAAGGAAAAAATAATTTTTCCACTCATTCAAGTGAAGGAATCATCCAAAATTTGGAGTGAAGAATCTAGGAATAAAACCCAAAATTTCAAGATTGATTTCATTGTAATTTGACACCTGCAGTGCACTTACTAAAAATAGAATGTGTCCATGTAAGAGTATGATTAATAATAGTAAGTGGTCAAATAAGGTGAATTATTGACATCCATGGTCCTCCAGACTGGAAAGAAGCATCGGGGAGTGAAAATAGGGAACATTTTCTAAAAAATAGTAGTCTTATCTAGGACCTACTAAAAATAGAAGATTTTCAATTTCACTATAGAAATCTCTAGAAACTCCAATTTTTCTTATATTTTTTCCCTTTTCCATCATCACAAGGTTAGGATTTTTTCTCGTGGTGTGAAAAAGGTAGAATTTACTTTGATTAAATTCATCCATGAAAGAAACATCTTGAGGTCTGAGGCATCAAAAACTTCACTTGAGTCCAAGTCTCCAAGTGGATGATCATCGTGAGTATGTTTTGAGAATCTCACCGTGATTGAATATGGAGGTCACCTTAAGCAATGCATAGCTCAAGAAATGTTTCTGATAACACCCCAAACTTTTACAAAGAAAATAATATGACTAACTAGGAAAGGCTAACGCCATTGCCACCTATAGTCAAGCTCTATGTTTTAGGAATGTAACATCAATGATCAAAGCTTAAAAGTATGCTATGAATGTAAACAAAATCGAATTAAAAATTAAGCTACAAAGCATCCTTACTATGTATGAATTACTATACTAACATAGACCTAAATATATCTAAGAGGGCAATCAAATTGGGTTTGTTTCTACTCCAAGGAAGGTGAGATGGTTTCTCCAACAATGATTACAAGATCATATTGGATACCCATCTACTAACCCCATTGAAGACTTTAGGCAAGTATTGATCTTCGCTATAAATCATATTTCTTATATGAGATGCAAATCAAAGCATGGTGTAAAGTTGGAAGGTGGTACTTAGTCTTATTTATAGTTTTTCCTTTGAGAAAATTTTGAATATTGGTGCATGTAAGACTAAAAGTAAACATAATATCAAGACTTGGTAATCATGATTAAGTTTTTCTAATCACAATTAGTGAGTTAACAAGCGATAAAGATGTGAGGAGCCTTAATCAACCACTTAGGGTTAATTAGGAGGCCAGGATAAGCTTTTGAATCTTGATGAGTTGTTGTGGAGGGAAGTGGGGTGATTTTGAGTGGCTGGAAGAGGGGTTTGAGCCAATAATAGGGTATATTGATCAAAACAAGGGTAAAATAGTCTTAATTAGCTAATAATCACTAATTGTCTGTTTGGAAGAGGATTTTGACTTACGATTCATCGTAAAGTGGCATCCTGAATGCGAAAGAGGTTAGATAATCAATATTGCATTGTTAATTGACCAAAATGGTAAGAAACATTATTTAACTAGTGGAAATAAATAATTATAATGGAAATATTAAGAATGAGAGTGATTTGCGTGTGTTTGGAAATAAAATTGCAAAATCATAATTTAGGTGTCTACATTTGCCCCTATTTGATGTGAAGTAAGTGAATTCACTTCAAATATAGTATAAAAGAATAAGAAAGTAAATTTTTGAAGAAAAACTAGTAAAATGAAGGATTCCCCCTCGAGTGTCGATGGGGTGATAGAAGAAGTCAATCGACGATAAAAAAAATACGATCGAAACAAATAGAAGAAATAGAATAGGGACAAATATGATTGTTTATTACCCTAGGTGAGTTGGAAGAAAAATTAATAGTGATAAGAAATGATAGTGGAGAATATAGATATGATAATGGAGGATATAGAAATGACAATGGAGGATATAGGATAAGCCAAATATTTGTATCCAATATTTCAGTAAGCAACTGTGTTGTATAATTTTACCCCTAGATCTACATCATCAGCCTTTATTAAAATAAAAAAAAGTGTAAAATAACATGAAAATCTAAATTACTAACATTTGCTCATTACTAAAAATACGTAACTCCATGTAACATACATAATGTAATGCAATATGAGAAAGTAAAACAATGCCTAACTCCATGCAACATGCATAATGCAATGAAATACGAGAATGTAAACCAACCAACTTAATAGAGAAACAAGTACAATCACACATACTCAAACAAACAACATTTAAGACAATTGCACCAATGTTTTTTTCTATGAAGCATCACTTACTGAATGTTCGTGTTATAATAACAAGGGTTAAAAATGGTGACCTAAGCAAGGATACATGCGAGGGGAATGACGGAGAACACAAGTAGTTCCATGGAAAGCATTTTTGTACTATGACATAGTCTCTTACAACTCATTGTTGCATGGGAGTACCGACATAGTAAGCAATCCAACTTCGTTAATGGTGGTAGATCACAATAATCTGCAAGTCGTTTGAGATAAGAACAAGAAAGAACCTAAGAAAGATGTTTTTATAGGAAAAAATTTTATGTTCGAGGATAATGCATTTGATAAGGGCTTCCGCTGTGTGCATGTTGTTTACCAATATTTGATTTTTTTAATTTTTACAAATTTTTGGAGTATTTTTAATGATTTTACCAAAAAACAAATTCAAATGTTTTGGATTTTTTAAATTTTTACAGAAGAAAATATTATAAAAGAAATAATGAAGTCATGAGACATCACTAAAAGTCACTGTAAGGCAAAAATAAGCCTCAGGTAGTAGAAAAGACCAATGAGAAGCAAAAACATGCCCTAAGGTAGGAAAAACGGGTGCAAAAATAAGTATTTATTAAAAATAATCATCACAATGAGTGTTAGAAGAATTTAGAAGAACCACAAAATCTCTAGGGCACCTCAGGGGTGATAATCATGTCGTAGGGGGTAAAAATGGGTATAAAATGCATAGGCGCAACCCTTAGGGCGTGCCTATGCTTAAAGGGTGCACCTATGCATGTGCATGCATGGGCATGAACGTGTCATCACATCAAGGGAAGCTCATACATTTCTCATAGTGAGGTAGGGGTGTGTATGTGCTAGTGCATTAAGGGGGTGCCTATGCATATGCATGCTTGGGCATGTACGTGCCAGTGCACTAAGAAATGTGCCCTTGCATATGCATATGTGGGCATGTATGTGCCAGTGCATCAAGAAATGCACCTATGTATATGACATGTTTTAATGGGAAAAAATTGGGTTTTTAATGATTTGACCATTTTTTTTGGGTTTTTTGAAACATATTTGAATGTTTTTTTATTTTTTAGATGTTTTCTAAAGCTATGTATTGGAAAAAAAGAAACGTGGATGCCCCATCGACATATGGGATGTACAAGGGTAGAATGCCACACGTATGAGCAATAAAATGAAGATACGAAATTGCCCCTAGTGTTAGATGGGAATATTCAAAGGAAAACTCTGCATGCACAAAATTTGGATCAGGGAAAATATAGATAGGCTCAAAATGACGATGAACGTAACCCAATGATGTGCTAGGAAGGAACAAGGATGCCCCCAGCATAAGTTGTCCAAGAAGCACATGATAGAAAGAAGTGGAAGGTTATTTTGAGAAAGGGGAAAAAGGTGCCCATAAACATGGAATAAAGGAAATATTATACACATGGATGTTCTGAATGAAGTAGAATAAAACATGAATGTTGTGAATGTAACATAAAATCCTTGTGATGAAGAAGAGTTTAGCTAAAGGCATGAATCGTGAGACAAGATACACACTAGAATAAAATTTTGAACAAGGTCCAAAAAAAGACACTTGGTAACATTCTAATCTTTTTTACTCATAGATATCCAATGTGTGCACGTGGAAATTTATTGCCTCTTGGAGGGAAGATTTGATAGACAACAAGTGAAGACACCCTAGCCAATGTGTAGGAATGATTTATTTTTCAAAGTTGATGTTTTTTTAATGGACTATGGAAGGAGAGTCATACATTGCTCCACTGCCATCCAGATGTCCATAGCCCCAACAGAGATGCATTTGATTTTAACTGTAAAATTTCTCTACTATCAATCAGGTGTCCATATCCCTAATAGAGATTATTGGAAATACCCCAAGAGAGAGTTATATATCAATTTGCTTTTGGTTAGAATAGTATATATAGGGGTTAAGAGGTTGTTTTAATCTTTTAGTTTTGGATTTTTGATTTGATTGATTTTTTTTTACTTTTTGAAAAATTATTTCAGCTCTCTTGTTTGACAAGGGGTTAAGAACCACTGGTTGCTTAATAGAAGGAGTCATTGAAGTGATTATGATGATGAGATTAGCTAGTGTCAACAAATATCGTCCAAAATTTCTTCATAGTTGAATTGTGATAGGATCTCTATGAGGTAAGAAATTTACCAAGTCAGAAGTGAAAATATGCTTACCAAAATATCATGATGGTATTTTTTTAGAGATGGTAGGAAGAGCTAGAAGAATGTCAACAGGGAAAATTATGTCCATGTGTATCGGGGAAATTGCTATGTACCTTGGGATATAATATTATAATGTATATGGGTTGATGGAGATGCCGACATGTGGCACACATCCCCTTATCTTATTATATCATTTATTTATGATTTATTATGCTTAGGAGGTCGGCCTCAGTATTGGCCATAGGTGAATTATATATAGGGGTTAAGAGGTTGTTTTAATCATGATATTGAGTATTGGAGTGTTATTGTATGGTTTGGAGGTTTACCCCCTCGAAGTGGTATTGGAGGTTGCCCCCTCGAAGTGGAAAATCTATTATATGATCATATTGTCATCATTATATCATTTATTCTGCTGTATATGTTCTGATTTATACAAGTAATATCCTTACAAGTGGTATCAGAGCAGCGATTTCGGCCAAAATTAGGGCAAAAAACCCTAATTTTTTGTTTCGACGTATATCTTGAAGAGTATATCTATTTTTTTCCTAATTTTTTTACATAATTTGGAAAAAATAATTCAGAATATCTGAAAAATTCAGCTCCATTGGATCTGTTTTGTCGGAATTGGTGTTTTATTTTTTTTCATAAATTCGCTTTTCATTGTGGTATTTTTTAGCAAAATTTATATTTTCAGAAAGCTCTTGAAATTTCAGTTGGGCTTTGTTCTTTGTGTTTTTATCCATCTACAGCAATATTTTCAGAATTCCGAAAACCCTAGTTTTGTGGATCATGGGGATGGTAGCTTTTTTTTAGAGATGGCAGGATTGATGCTAGAGAATGGTGGAACAAATTCAGGGATAAATTATCTAAACCATCAGATATTCGGTTCTTCTTATGTTTCGAAGAGGGAGGCAATGCTATGTACCTTGGGATATATTATTATGTATATGTTGATGTAGAAGAAGATGTAAGAAAGGGAAGAAGTATTACATCCATGTTGTATGTTTATTGCTATATGATTGGAGGTTACATATGAAGTGGTATTGGAGGTTGCCCCCTTGGTGACAAGTGTGTAAAGCTATTATATGAGAATATTGTCATCATTATATGGTGTTATTTCATTATGTATTCTTTTGTCAAAGAGGGAGGCAATGTTCTGATTACCTTGGGATACAAGTAATATTTACAAGTGGTATCATGAGCAGTTGATGGAGATCGGCCAAAATTAGGCACAAAAAACCCTTATCTCATTTTTTCATTTCACGATTTATTATGCTTGAAGAGGGTCAGCCTCAGTAATTTATGTTCCCAATTTTTTTATCATAGGGGTTGGAAACGCTCTAAGTCAAAATCATCTGATTTCAGCTCGATTGGATCTGTTTTGTGGATTTTATTTGTGTTTTAGGTTTTTTCATAAATTCGCTTTTCAAGAAGCAAATTGTGGTATTGGAGGTTGCCCCCTCGAAGTGGAAAAGCTTTATATTTTCGGAAAGCATATTGAAATTTCAGTTTTTGTTCTTTGTGTTTTTATCCATCTGCTGAAATATTATTCAGAATGTACCCTAGTTTTGTGGATCATGGGGATTAGCTTTTTTTAGAGATGGCAGGATTGATGCTAGAGAATGGTGGAACAAATTCAGGGATAAATTCTCTAAACCATCAAATATTTGGTTAATCAAGTTGTGGATTAGAGGCCCTACACATATTTTATTTTCTAAGTTAGACTAATTGGTCAATGGAACAAGTTTTTATGGACAGATGGGCAACAAAAGAAGAAGAAGATGAAGAAGAAGAAGAAGAAGAAGAAAAAAAAAAAGAAAAGAAGTAGAAGAAGAAGAATCAGAAGTAGAAGCAACATCAGAAGAAGAAGCAGAAGAAGAAGATGTTGATGATGAAATTGCTACACATGATAGGATTTCATATGGTGGTTGGATGATCGAGCTTGGTGACAAGTGTGCAATAATTTAAAGCACACTCATTATATGGCTTCTTCTTATGTTTCGGGGATGAAACATGTCAAAGAGGGAGGCAATGCTATGTACCTTGGGATATAATATTATAATGTATATGGGTTGATGGAGATGCCGACATGTGGCATTTATCTCATTATATCATTCATTTATGATTTATTATGCTTAGGAGGTTCAGTATTGGCCATATGATGGTATATATAGGGGTTAGAAGGTTGTAGTTAATCATCATATTGAGTATTGGAGTGTTAGTGTGTGGTTTGGAGGCTACCCCCTCGAAGTCCCCCTCGAAGTAAAAGCTATTATATGAGCATATTGTAATCATTTTGGTGTTATCTCATATTATTCTGCTGTATATGTTCTGATTTATACAAGTAATATCTTTAAGCAATACATGACTGTTCATGATTTCCTTGATAAGGGATATTAATAATGTTCATTTCTTATCAAGATTCATATTATCTCCGATTTTGATGATCGTAGTGATCTAATACACAACAAATGATTGGGATTTATCTTGAAACATGGATTTATTATGTGGGAGGTTGAGTTCCCTATCTAGATTTTTAAGCACTTTACAACATACGTGATGGTTGAGTTGGTGTGCATTATTGAGTTGTGTTTGATTCTAAACTTTATGATGGTTTAAATTGTTGGGAGCTTTTGAGCTCTTGGAATTTTTTATCTTAGCTTGATAAAGAAACCTTTTTGGTTTCCTATAAGCTAATACATGACTTTTCTGATATCGAGAACTGGGAGAAGAAAGTGGATGTTTATACTTGATTTGAGAAATGATGGTGGGCTTGCCACAATCATTGATAGAATAAAAATATGATGGACGCAAAGGGTACGGTCCAAGAATTTAATAGGATGGATTACCAGGAGGTGTTCCATAGATTGAAGATAAAGGACTACCAGGATGTGGCCCTAAGATTGAAGATGAGGGACTGCCAAAAGGTGTCCCATAGATAGAAGATGATGAGCTCCTAGGATGCGGCCCAAGAAAGTAATATGATGGGGTCTTAGGATGTGCCCCAAGTATAGAAGAGGATGGGCTACTAGGAGGTGTCCCATAAATCGAAGATGAAGGGATACCTGAAGGTGTTCCATATATGGAAGATGATGATAGGAAATAAGAGATAAAATATGCGGAATAATCCCTTACAAAATCACAACAGTAGAAAATAATATGCAGAAAATATTACAGATCTCAAATAAAAATGCAGAATAAATAACACAACATAGAGAGATATTATTTAATGTGGTTCACCCAATTTGGGCTACGTCCACCAAGAATCACTTGCTTAGATTTTATTACAAGCCTCCACTCTCTTAATACAATACTCATATCCGTTTGGAGCTATGCTCAACAAACTCTACAGAATTCACACCCAAATTCAAAGCACATCTGTAATGGATTTGCTTGTATATGTATTATATGCATAAGACCATATAAATAGACACTTGCTTAAGCAGTTTGATACAAAACCGTGGGTATCAAAACCATGGGTAAAAAACCGTGGGTATCAAAATAATGGGTACCAAAAAACCATGGGCCCAAACAGCCCATAATGGTTACCCATTACCCGAGTGTAACACATAGAAGGTGTACCACACTCTAACATGAAAATAGGCTCCACAAACATAACATATGATGGGCTACAAGGACATGGCCCAAGAATCAAAGATGAGGGGTCTCTAGGATGTGCCCCCAGTATAGAAGAAAATGGGCCACCGATAGGTGACCCATACATAGACAATGAAGGGTTACTTGGAATTTTCCCACATATAGAAGTAAACGATGGGCTACCAGGTGGTGACCTAAGGTGAGATTGCAATAGAGGAATCTTAATAGATAAAGAATGATTGGGTAATGAGAAGATAGGCTATGGATCAATTCTAGAACTAGGAATTTCATCACATAATGAATAATGTAAAGACAAAAAATAAGAGGATAAATTTTGATGATCCTAGGGTCTTCCTCTATGGTCTAAAAAATGTAATCAACTTCTTCCCCATAATACGTGAGCATATCAGTGTCTAAAGAGAATCCTTGATTGTGATCCTCTAAGGTAATGTCATCATGTGACCCCATGATTTCTATGATTCTTTCATCATTCTAACATAAATCGATCAATATGGGTATTTTTTCGTCAACCATGGGAGGTTGAATAGAAGAAATGGGTTAAAATAGTGTGGAAGATTGAGAAGATGATGAATCAAGAGACAAAGTAGATTTGGATCTAGATGTCTCACAAGTAGAAGAAGATGTAAATTTAGAACTGATTGCTATAGGTTTTCCTATAAGATGACATATTTGTGGTAGAGCAATAGGATCCCTCATCCAGGAAGGATATTGTGATGTAGAGGTCAACTTGGATGATTGATTAGAGAAACTTCGATTTGGAGAGCTCTTTGACAGAGGAAGGAGTCGTTGGGGCAAATGAAAAATGGGGTCCTATAAAGACAGGAAGGACCTCGAATCAAGAGTCAAATTATATTTTTTATTGGAGGTAATTGAAGTCACATGGATCTTCAAGGGAGGAATATGTTGTTTAGGTTACTGATAAGGGGAGTCCTGTGAAGAGATGGAGGACTATGATTCAAGATTCGAATGAGGGGAATAGCTCTGATGATAATTTTCAGAAGCCCAAGGTGAATCCGAAGAATCAAAATACAAATTTGGATTGGAATCAGAAGAAGAGTGGGAGGAACCCGAATAATAATTTGGATAAGAAGTGTCCACACCATACCAATGAATATGAGGTGAAGTTGGAGAACAAGGTACCTGAATGGGTTCTCTAGCGCAAATAACTAAACGATGCTTAGCCATCATGGACATCGTTTGATGGGAAATATGAAACTTTGATTCCTTAGTGTCGTATGTATAAGGAACCTCATGATAGTTTGTCATTGTTGGAATTTTTGGGATACAAATGTCTAGATGGAGATAGTGTGATTGAAATCCTTCAATTATAATGAAGTACTGTGTTGATTTGGGCAGCACAACGGAAACCAGCGCCCTAGGACAAACCAAGTGGCGTAACGACATCAAATCGTTACAAATAATACCAAACAATAAATGGTCATAAATCCAAAGGATTAATATTAACCTAAGGACACCTAAGAATAAATAATGACCTACCCTAATAAGGTAATATATGAAAAGAGATATCTAGGACAATACAATGACGTATAAGACTCAAATCCAGTCACAACAAAAATTTTACTCCCTATGATTTTTCAAGATAGTTTTGAAAAAAATAGTGACAACACAATATCACCAATTAGGCCAAGTTTGAAATTAAACAAGTCCTAAATGCTAAGAAAGTGTTGACGTGATCCTCTAACAAGATATACTAAAAACCAGTTTCTAGACACTAACAAATTCTATGTCTTGTAAAATGGATGATACAAATGTGAGCATCGTAAAAATTATATTTGGACACGTTAATCAAGATTATTAAGAAATCAAGTTTTAGTATAAAAATGGCGTTATAGCGATGCTAACAAAGTAACCTCAACACTTACAAAACTCAAGACAAGGCTAGGATGTAAAAACTATGTTTAAGTATATCAAGGAATTACTATGTGTGCGAGCAGCGTAACAATACAATCTAGAGATTTAGACCAAGTTTCACAATGGAAACAAGACATAAATATCACAATTGTATGGCTATAATGCGGGCATCGTAACAACTAAAAAGAATTCAATGATAAGAGAACCTAACTATAAATGATTATAAGTCTCAATATGGGTTTTGAGACAAGAGGGGCTATTTGAAATTGATGACATACCATTCACACTTTCAAATCTTGCATTTTGGCATTACAACTTAGTCATGCAAGTAGAATACAAAAGTGGTGGACACAATTATTTCTAGTAGGTATCCATATATGTTTATTCTTATTCTTTCTCAAAATGAGCAACAATAAAATCAAATGAATAGACCAAGTGGTGATGAAAAATACTTTGTGTAACTTTGTCAGAGTTTCGCCTTGTCTTAGGACAAGTGAAAAACTAGGACAAAGTAACACTAAATAGATTTCATGATGAATTTTCACTTGGTTTCAAATTTAAGAGATTATTTCCCTTGTTCAAAAAATAAGAGTTTGAATCTAATAAATTTGTCACTTTGTGAGAGTGCTCAAGTATAATACCTAAGATAAAATTAGCTCCAAGCCGACAAGCTTTCCTAGGGGTTCTCTCTCTATATGTCACAAGATATATCTATGATCTCAGTTTGCCAAGGTTTCCCAAGGATTATCTTATATTTACTTTAACCCTTTCTAATATAATGAGAAAATAGTGCGTTAAGTTGTATTATCACTGGGGTCACAATGGAAATAACTTTGACTCTAATCTCACTAAAGCGTACTAATCAATTAGGTAGTTGGAGATATTTATCATTTCATTCACAAGGTTCCCTATTACGTGAACTACTTTGGGGTTCCTGTGACCACCCCAATTATTGTAGCTTAAGGCTTATGCCAAAGGGGTTATGTCCTAGTATAAATCAAACGAGCCGTAGCTTTTAACGAAAACCTGCAATATGGTGTTTTGCATGGTGTGTTGGTGTATTTTTTTAACTTTTGGATTAAGCAATTTTGTTTATACCACCAAGTGGGAAGCTACAACACACGTGAATGTTAGAATTTGGTTTAAATACCCCTCCTTTCTTTTACTAGTGTTAGGTCCTTCAAACAACTGGTTAGTAGTTCAAAAAGATCTACAATATCATAGAAAGAGGATCAAATGTTGCTTTTGGTTCTCAAGATCACACTAGGTGTAAGAGAAGAGCACACACAATAAGTAACCCAACTAGATAAAAAACATGTAAATCATTTAACTACCCTAAAAATTTGTAAATTAAATCTTATTCCCAATTAATCCAAGTACTTCTTAATGAAATACTAAAATTGCTTTTGATTCCCAAGATCACACAAGGTGTAAGGGAAGAGCATACACAAATTTTATCCTTGGTTATTTATCAAGTGAAAAAGATATTTAAACTAAAAGATCATGTACATGCCAAAATGAAAGTTTATTCCCATAAGTATAACAATGAATGATGATTTTTCCTACGTACTCCAAATTAGCAAAAAGTGGTTTATAGGTGCTTTTGATTTTCAAGATCACAAAAGTGCAAGAGAACAGCATACAAAACCCTATTCAAAACTCTTACAAAGTATGAAAGCAAAATCGTTCATCAAACCCTAAGACAATTTTAACAAAAATCCCTTATCAAACCCTAAAGAAATTTTGTTAGAAAGATAGAGATCAAAGTTTTTTTTGATTCTCAAGATCACCAAAAGGTGAAAGAGAAGAGCATATACAAGCTTTGGTCTACCTTAAGTAAATAATTGAAAAACCAAATTCATCAAAGCATTTAGATATGTTATAAAATGACTAGTTTTATAAAAAATATGCTAAATTATTAGTAACTCTAAAACCCAAATTTATGTTACCATTACATAGTTCACTTCAATACCTTTCAAGTGTAAAAAACATAGAGTCGTTTTGAGGTTGACAGTAAATGTTATGGCCTCCAGAAGATGGGTTATGCACTCATTATAACACAGGCACGCCCCTAAGTGCACGAGCACACATCTTTATGCATAGGAGCATCCTATAGAGCATGGGAAAAAACCTTGAAGCACATGCTCATTCATTGATGAATAGACTAAGCTCTTCCAAGTTTGCACAATTAGTTATGCACAAGCTCATCTAGAGAGGTGTGGGAGCAAACCTTGATGCACATGCGTAGAATTTGATGCATAGGCGCAAATTTTGATGCACATAAACAAAATTTAAAGAACATGTGCATAATTTAATGCATAGGAAAATAATTTGATGAACAAGAACAATCCTTTTTGTAAGTGATCAAAATATGACTTTTTACAAGGAATTTTTGAAAAAGATCAAAACTTTGTCTATTTGAAGGAATTTCGACAGCACTTCACCTCCTTTTATCCTCCAAAGAACTTGAAAACAAAAATTCTAATACTAATCTAGTTTAAACAACTATCTAGCTTAAATATTGATCTAAAAATCTTTGAAAATTACTCTAAAAACTTTGAATTTAATCTAAAAGCTTGAGAAACTAATCTAAAAAGATTGAAAGTAATCTAGAAAGTTTGAAACTACACTAGAAAAATTGAAACTAAACTAGAAAACTTGAAATTAATATAGAAAGGTTGAAATGAAAAACTATGAAACTAAGTTAAAATTTTTTTAACAATGAATGCAATGGGGTAAATGTCCCATCGGGCGCGCTAAATGATAACACCCAAAACTTTTACAAAGAAAATAGTATGACTAATTAAGAAAGGCTAACACTATTGCCACCTATAGTCAAGATCTAAGTTTTAGGAATGTAACATCAATGATCAAAGCTTAAAATTATGCTATGAATGTAAAGTAAATGGAATTAAACATTAAGCTACAAAGTATCCTTACTATGTATGAATTGCTAAACTAACATAGACCTAAATAGATTTAAGAGGGCAATAAAATTGGGTTTATTGCTACTCCAAGGAAGGTGAGATGGTTTCTCCAACAATGATTACAACATCATATTGGATACCCATCTACAAACCCAATTGAGGACTTTAGGCAAGGATTGAGCTTCGCTATAAAGCATATTTTTTATATGAGATGCAAATCAAAGCATGGTGTAAAGTTGGAAGGTAGTACTTAGTCTTATTTATAGTTTTTCCTTTGAGGAAAACTTGCATCTTGGTGCATGTGGGACTAAAAGTAAAAAGAAGATTAAGAATTTTGAGTCATGATTAAGGTTTTATAATCACAATTAGTTAATTAACAAGTGATTAAGATGTGAGGAGCCTTAATCAACCACTTAGGGTTAATTAGGAGGCTAGGATAAACTTTTGAATCTTGTTGAGATGTTGTGGAGGGAATTGGGGTGATTTTGAGTGGTTAGAAGAGGGGTTTGAGCCAATAATAGGGTATATTCATCAAAACAAGGGTAAAATAGGATTAATTAGCTAATAATCGCTAATTGTCAATTTGGAAGAGGATTTTGACTTATGATTCATCGTAAAGTGGTATCCTGAATGTGAAAGAGGTTATGTAATACAAAGTGAATTGCTTATTGGAAAAACGGGTAAGAAAAATTAGTTAATTAGGATAAGTCATTAATCATAATGGAAATGGTAAGAATGAGAGTGATTTTTGTGTGTTTGGCAATAAGATTGCAAAATTGGAACTTAGGTGTCTACAGTTTCTAAACTCTTGACATGATTGATAAGGGTCTTACATCTTAAAAAATATAGGAAGGAAGAATTTGTAGTGTTTTAATGTAGGGTACAAGAAAAGAACATGGAATTCATTTTCAATTCAAGGACCAATATTTCCATTTAGTAGAAGGGACCTAAATTCATTAGGAGAAATTGAAAAATGTCTGAGTACCATTAGCATACTTCCACTCAAGTGGTATCTCAGTTGAGGAATTTAGTTGTGAAGTAGAAAAGGTTGTCATCATGATAAAAAAATGAAATGAGAGATTCATGGAGTAATATGAGGGTAATCTCTCCTAGACGCGGGTTAAAGTGAGCTAATTGAGCTATCAAGGAACTCAAGATCACCACCATGTGCAAATAATCAAGGAATCACCTCATTCCATTCCAATTAATGGCCACTTCTTAAGAATATCATTTAGAAGAAATCCTCTATTTACAACGTGAGGGTCTATTTCAGTGAATGAAAGATAAACACCAAGAGATTCAAGCATCATAGAACTGATTTGAGATTACTAATGTCAATCATTAAATCTTGAGGAGAAATAAAGTGATCCTCACTCTCACCATGAGATAAGGAAAGAATCATCATGAGTGATTCCCGTATTCCCTTATTATCAAGCATCGACAGAAGGCTCAGGATCACATCAGAATGTCTAAAAATAGTGTTCCTAAACACTTATTCATTATTATGAAGTGTTCATAAGTATTTCTAAAGGTGAATATTGTGATCATCATGCTTTATCTCTTCATCATACAAAGCTTCATCTTCATCAAGTAAGTCAACCCTTCTCTATCTCTCTTCCTTCTCTCTCTCCACATTCAAATTTCTCATTAAGGAAGTAATTTTTGATATTTCATCCTATTCACTTAACTGATCCTTAGCTAAAAATTGTAAGTTTCCTTTTTTAAATAATAAGAAAAATAATAATTTCCTAGAAATACGAAAGGCCACAAGTGGTGAAGATAGGTGAAGAGTCATGTGGGGGGTAGATGAGAGGAAAATTTGTATTTCTCTAAATTGGAATGGCTTCTCTATTCCAAAGGGTTGGAAATTGTTGATTAAATGTATGATATTGAGATGACCACTTCTAAATAAAGTAATAAAAGATACACTTCTTCTATTTCTCGTCTTATGTTCCTCTACTCTCTCCTTCCAACTTTACATATATGATAATCTTTTAAACTAGGAAAGGTGTCTGCGCATTTGGTAAATGAATCAATGGAAGTCAGTGTCTATGATTTGTTATGTATTATTCTAGTTTTCATTATTTTTTTCTTCTAATTTTGTATGTGGAATTACTTTGGTTATTATATATGAACTCTATTAATTCCTACTCACAACTGTAACCCTCTTTCTCCTTATTTCCCCAACTCCCCTTTACCTCTTTTTGCTGCAAATTATTCCCTTGTAAATATTAAAAGAATTTTCCAAATGTTCAATGGAGTGTTCCTGTGTGATCCCAAGCCTATTGACCACCACACAAATTTTAGATAGATTAAGTAGTTTACATTAAATAATGGGAGGCTCCCCATACACAAGAGGGAGGGACTTAGCCCCACAATATTGGTGAAAAATTTACAATTTGCAATATGAAAAATATTTTTCCAATAGTGCTATCATTGCAATATTTCACATTTTCATTCCTATCTTCAGATATTACATTGTCACATATTATTTATCTTTCTTAACATTCTAACAGGTGCTTCGTTAGTAACATTTTCCTTACAGGACTTTTTCCAATCATGGTTGTTTTATTTTCTTGTACCTTGCTTTCCATTATTTGTGGGCTATGGAATGTGTTTTTTTGTTACCTTATTTGCACAAGCCTTGATGGATTAGATTATCTTGTGACATCCTCAGTGGTGTCCCATGTCTGCAAACAACTACTCATTGAGTCCTTGTTTTCTATTTTCCTGTACACCTTTACGAGTTACTATTTAAGTGTGCATTACTTGCTTGTCACTAACACTTATATGTTATCATTTTCCCATTGGTTTTCTTGTACCATGTTATCTACCATGTGTAATCAACATATTACCTTTGTAGGATTCCTATATCAGATGTGCACATCAGTTTAAATTTTCATTTTTAGGGTTATATTCACATTTTTTCATCTCACACATCCCAAACAAGTGGAGGTAAACATTGGGTGAACCTTTTAACCTTCCCAGTAGCCAAAAATCAATTATAGAATAGGGATAGAAACATATTTGGCCACAAAACGTAACATGGAAACAAGTGTCAGAACAAATAGGAATGCCTAATCACTAGTGTCCCACATGGGTACTCCTGTCTTGGGGCAAAAAATAGTTATAGATCAGTTCCAGTAGCTTCACAGTCACAATTTTCTCTAGTTTCAGCAGTTACACAAACTATTTTCAAATTAAAATAAGTTACTAACAAGAACTAACTACTTACTAAGAAACCAAATAAGGAACTAAATAAGGGAATGAAACCTAAGGAGTATATAGGAAAAAGATGTGTAGAGCCTTTATGTCACCCAAGGTAAGTTACAAATCATGTTTTTGATCATCTGCAGTGGCACTTATTCATGGGGAAGTGTTAACAGTTGGAGGGAAAACATACTACTCTCCCAATACACTTTTACTTGGTGGTGACAATACACTTAAATATTAAGTTTAGCGTCGAGACACTCAAATCCCTAGTTTGGAGATAGGAGGCCCAAATACTTAGTATGATCGAATCAAGTAAATAATTGATCACTCTTGACTCTCCCAACTAATTCCTAGGCATCAACGCTATCAGTAAGAAAAAATTTATATCCCTTTATCTTTTAGTATTTAAGGTGTAATCTAACCCCTTGGTTTAGAGTTTTCCATATAAATTTCCATTATTCCATATTTTCCAAGTTAAAGTTCAATTTTGTTTATGTAGAGAATTGACTACACTTGATATATTTTTTAGGTCCTATCTTATCCCAATGAATGAAAATCCCACAAGAAACCATGAAGCAAATCTCAAACACCGTATGAAAGAGATAACATTCCAAGGAACTACACACACACATCATTAGTAATATATGCATGTAAAGGTTACCCCTAGGATATTTATCCCTCCACATCCTAATAATTTTAGGATACAAATTTTTTTCTATTCCATTCGACACGTTACAACACTCATTCAACACATTACTGGGCACCATCTTATTTCGAATCCCTAAGGTGCACTTTTCTTTTCTAATTTATGCTATCAAATCCTTATTCACCAACATAAAGTGGGGGGAAATTTAGTCACTAAAATTCGCATTTATTACTATTACATTATCCCTCTAGTATTTTGTTATATACACGATTTCTAAGTTTGGAAACTAAACACTGGTGACACCTCTTTGTTCCTTTTCTTTCCTTGTTTGGCTCTTCTTAGATATTTTTTCTGGCATTTACATCTTTATGGTCAAGTCACATGGATTCATATTATTATATTTCACTCTATTGTTATTTACTTGTTACATGACAATACTACCTAGATAGGGCATTAACGCCAAGGTGTTAATGTTATTCTAGGCACTTCTATCCTATTTTATTTGTTTTCTCCTTTGTTGGTTTGCTTTATATTTTTAGGCATTTTCTTATCTCATTTATCACAGCCTAGGGCAGATTTTGGTGTCAATATGTGCTAAAATTCAAATGAAGAAATCATATATATAGACAACCTACAAACTATTCTAAGTGGAAATCAGGATTTCATTTCTATATCTACCACATACATAAGAGAAACAAAAGGGACTACATTTTAGGCTACATTATTCACTGCATAGGGGGATGCTATTATGAATTCCATATCACACATTGTTGTATTAGAACAAATAGTTTTAGTTCATTATTATTTATACAAATAGAAATAGGGTATCCTAGCTCAAGAACCAAAATTACAATCACACACCATAAGAACTACATGGATTCTAAATTTTAGTGCAGTGCTTAGCAACAAGATCACATCAAAGTTAACTTTCATATGAGTTCGATTCTCTCATATGTATTTTTTATTCATTCTAATATACGCTCGAGTTTTGTGTAGGTAGCTAGGGTTTATTTTATAGGTACATGTGTGTTAGAGAAGAAGTAAAATGAACCTAAAGTGATAAAAAATGAGCTAAAGGAGACAAGAAGTGACATAAAAAGAATCAGATCATGAGTTATCTGATAGACACTAGTGCCCAAAACAGATGCTAATTCCTAGGCACCTATGTCCTCTCCCAAGTGGTCATGTCCCTAAGATCGTCACATGTCATGTTTAGAATCAGAGTTTACACATCCAAAAATATTCCTATTCAAATCATTCACTAGCTCAAAATCATTCTAGACCTATGGTGGAAAGTTGAGTTGTTCTAAAAGCCCTATCTATCACTCTTACTTACATTTAGTTTACTCAATCTTGCTTATTTACTATTTTATCTATCTGATCAGTAATGTCCTTATCTTAGATTTAATTTTATTAAATCACAGTTACAATTGTTGCCTTTCATGCATGGGAATAAGAGTTAATTTCGATATGCTTAATAAATCTCTTCATTTAGTTCTATATTTTGGTTTTCATAATGAAAGTATTTATTCTTCAATGGAGGTATTTATACACCAAAGGTATTACTTTCACATCCAACACATGGATATGGATTTTGACAGTTCCATTATGAATACAAGATTGAGAAATTGTTCAAGTCCCACTTGCTGAAAATTTTGGATGTCATTAAAGTTATTCAGGGTTTGAATTACATGTAGTTATGTAGTCGCACTTAGTTAAATTATGAAATTGTCCATGTCTTATTGTCAATATTATAAAGGTTAATCCAAACAAGAGAGTTGTCATTATATTAGGGGTTACCTATTCAAGTATGAACATAGAATTAATTTGGATTTCGTGCTTGAAATCTATGACCTAGGTGGGTAGATGCATTCTCTCCTTTCCCCATATATATGTCTCCCCCACAGATTCATCAATGTCACCACTTTCAAGGTGTTGGGGGACCGTTTCTATATACTCATGAACTTCACCTGTAAAATTATTAATCTCCAGGGATCTTCTAGGGATGTTATCTTCGTGTTTATACACAATTCAGATTCTCTAAAGGCTCCAATATCCTTGGTTAGTGAACAAATTCTCACTCTCCACATGGATGCGACCAAGAAGGCATATACAATCCTATTGAAACAAGATAGAGTGGAACGTTTTGATGTGGGAAGCGATGGGAAAATATTTATTATTTCTTTAGACATGAATGATGCTAGTCCCTCTAGCCCACATGAATGAATTCTATAATATAGTAACGTTCATAATCTCTAGTAATCCTGTAATAAGTTTTCAATAATAAATTATGATAGTTTTTCAAATGGTCTTTAAAAAATTATAATATGTGATCTAGGCTCTTAGGCATGATCAAATCATGCTTCACACTTTATGTGAAAATTTCAAATTATTAATTAAAAAGAACATAACCCTATGACACTTATTTACCTAAGGATTTCTTCACTTTCTCTGTTGAAAGTAGGGGCGTGTTGTGCATAACAATTTTTTTGTAAAGTAGAGACAATTGGAGACTTGTAGTTAGTTGATTCTTGGATCCTAAATTTCGAACCATTAACCATAATAACTTGTTGGATGGATTTTAAAACCAAATTATACCTAAATGAAGATATTTTAAAACTTTGGCATGATTGTTGTTTTTTTATTGCATTTGTAGATGATTTATTTAAGGATTGTGTATATCTCTATTGTTTTTTAGGTTTGTAAGTGATCAAGAAGAAGAAATAGTAAGAAACATTTTAGCAAAAAAAATAATTGTTAATTTTATTTTCTCTTCATTTAATGTTTTAAAGGTTATATCAATATAAATATACATATTTTTTTCACTCATGATCGGGTTTAACTTTACTCGACCATCATGACATTAGTTTGTCACATTACGACTTTTTGATTTTGGATAATACAAGTCCATATTGAAGGTTTTTTTATTTTGGGTAATACAAGTCAATATTAAAATGAAATGGATTGTGAAATACTTGACAACATTTACTTTACAATATGAATATCTTAGATAAAAAAAGATAGAAATAAACATCTCAATGTTAATATAAGTGAGTACATGAAAATAAACTAAATAGAGAGCTGCAATACCATTTTTTTTTAGAATAGACATTGATCAAAATGAGGCACATTTAAATAGTCTAACAAATCAGAGCATAAAAGGAACAATAAAAAAATCATTCTAATCCACAAAGAACTCATATTCTAATCAAACACCACGCTCAATAAGATGAAAGCGGTTTGCCAGAATAAATTTAATAAAACCTTTGCAAACTAATGAGCAACAATATCATATATTATTATGGAACTCAATGAAATACAATGAGAATGGGCCTTTCTTATATAGGTAAGGAAGATTGATCTAAGAATAATTCAAGGTTGTAAATCAAGCCATAAATCAAGGAAATAACTAGTCATCAAGTACCTAGTTAAGACCATAGATTTAGGAAAGAATTAGTCATAACAACTAGATAATATCTTCCTAATATCTAAATAATAAAAAAGAATATCAACACACATAACTGGATGAGGAAAAAATACATGAGTTAAATAAAGTACCTAGGTGAACATAAGCTACGGTAAATACCTACTCTTACACCCCCCTCAAGTGAAGCTAGGGGCCTAAAATAAAAGTGGCATATCCATAGTATGAGTCACAATAATTGGGCCTGATTAGGTACTCATGTATAATATATCCATGAAGAAATATCAAACCAAAAGTAGGTAAGAATCCTACTAAAAGGAAAGAGAAAGAAGAAGAAGAAGGTAGATGTTCTCTTATTGTAAATCTCCATATAAGAAAGAACTCTTCATGTCCATATGGTATATGGGGAACCCCTGTGATGCAGTAATAGCAAGTACAAGGTGTACATAATCCATCTTAGCAATGAGTGGAAAATTCTTAGAGTAATCAATACCTTTAAATTGTGAAAAATCATTTACAACAAGACGAGCCTTATACTTGTCAATGGACCCATCAGATATGTATTTTGTTTGGTTTACCCACTTATACCTAACCATATTTCTTTCTTTAGGAAGACATACCAAATCTGAAGTATGATTCTTCATCAAATAAGAATACTCAACTGCCATCAGATCCTCCCACTCCTGTATCCCATGAGCATATGAAAAATACTCTGGATCCTTAAAAACTACCTGACAGTAAAGTCTATAGCCTGTAGAATGTGGGTGATGATGCCTAGTGGGTGGAAGATCCTATATGAAAGGTGTTTCCTCAGAAACTGTAGTACGATCCCATTTGAGCATAGTGACAACATTAGTGGGAATGGGATCCTCATTGGAATCTATAACCTCCTCATAAACCTCATCAAAGAAAGGATCCTCAAGATGAGATAAAGAATAAGAAGTAGGCATGGAAGAAGATGGAGAATTATGAGGCATGAAGTGCTCATAAAATTGAACATGTGTTTGAAAAAGAACCTCATGAGTATCAGGATCTATAAGTTGATAAGCTCTCATGTACTCACAATACCCTACAAAGATCAATGGTTTTATTTTCTTATCCCATGCTTTCCTTTTCATCTTAGGCACAAAGGCCCAAACTGGGCTCCCAAAGACTTGAAAAAATGAGACATCAGGCTTGGTGTTGGACCAATCTTCCTCTGGATTCAAATTCTCAAGGGCTCTGTGTGTTGTGCAATTCTGAATGTAGTTAGCACAATTAACTGCTTCTGCCGAGTATATAGGAGGTCAATCTATAGAATGCATCATGCAGTTAGCCATTTGTTTCAAATTTCTATTATTACATTTTTTTAATTCATTCTCTTGTGGAGTATGATGAGCATAATTTTGGTGAGATAATTCCATGAGTTGCCAAAAATTCAGAAAACTTGTTGCTGAAGTGCTCGCCCCATTATTAGTGCGAAGGTGTTAACATGTAGGCTTAATAGGTGTTGTCATTGATGAAAAACCACATTAATGAAAAAGTGAATATTTTAGGATGATGGTATGATATTGTTTGAGATGCTAACATACTAGTTTATATGCAATTAGGATTCCATAGTGGGTTTCAATGATGTTTGCTTCCTATAACAAGCCCATACAACTACCTAAGGGATGTTGTTTGATAGTATGAGCTTCTTGGTGGCTTGGAAAGTATGTTGAAATGATGCATAATAGGTTTTGAAGATGCTTGAGAACTCACAAAAGTGGAATAATGCAGGTACATGTAGTTCACCATGTTACAGGTGCTCATTAGGAGCATGTATGTTTTCTTGGAGGTGTGACAAATTGATTGACTTGGAGCTATATGAACTCGTGGAATCATGAAAGCATGTATATTATGGCATATAAGGATTGTTTTTGTAATTTTAAGAGGTTAATTGATGATTTATTACATTATTTTAGTTGGCCCTAGTTGCTATAGTGAGATTCCCTAAGGTAAGGCTATGAAAAGGAGATTGGATATAAATATTGAGAAATGGTATTTAATTTATGATTATTGGAGATGTTATTATGGTGTTTCAAATTTATCTCAAAAACATTTCAAGTGCCCATATTGTGTATTTTGTAAGATATGATTGTTTTGGTGAGACAGGGTCAAATTCTAGCACATTTCCAGCTTGTAGTGCAACTTCAAATGATCATTGTGAATGATGTGATTTTCATGAGGACTTGTGGATTTCAGAGATGATTCTAAGGTGAGTTTATAAGGTTAAAAAAATAATTAGGTTGATTTATTATCATGTTTTTATGAACGAATGTTAAGAAGGTAAACAGGTCAAAAACCTTAGTTAAACCCTAGCTAGGAGTAGTTTACAAAAGATGAAGTATACTGACCCAGTTTTGATTTCAAATGAAAATGTGATGATTGGATATTGTATAGGATGTTTCCAAATTTACAGAAAGGTATTATTGATCTTGTGATTATATGTGGCTCCCACTTGAAAATTCAAGTTTTGAAGAGTTTAAGTTTAAGGAAAAGTTATACAAAGAAGGTAATGGATAGTTTGGAATTGTGTGATGAATGTGAGTTTTTATTGATGTAAATGGAGGTTTCAGGACATGTTCATGCAAGTCCAAATAGGTTTACTGGTCAAAGGGAAATTTTGGGATCTCAAATAATAGGGTTCAATGTTTTGTCTATAACTTGAGCTATAGGTGGATTCCTAAAATGATTAAAGTTTTGTTAGAAAGAGAATTTAAAGATATTTCCAGTGATATATAGATTTTTTCATGATTATGTGATTTGATAGTTTTTCTAGGGATTTTTTTCAGCAACAAAGTTTTTGGCAGTTCAAGATAACATCTAGTTTTATGGAAGTTTGATATTGTTGGAAGCATGAGATGGATTAAGTGATGCTTCATATCACCTGGAGAGTGAATCGGGATGAATTTTTCATATAATTAAAATATTTCAAGGTCTTTAATTTTTGTATAAATGGTTTTATGAGCTAACCTTTGGAAACATATTTTTTTGGCAGGTTGATATGGTGAAGGCAAACATTGTTGTGGTTTGCAGAGAACGATGTTTCATGACTTATAAATTCCTTAGAAGTATTCTAAAGGTTCTACAATTTATTTTGAGTGGTCACATAGAATTTTTTGGTTAATTATAAGTTATTTAGTGATCAGATGAAATTTCTAGGGTGTTGAAGGGTACAGGAAACAACTGTTTTTAGAATTATAAAGATAACTATGCCCAATAGATGAAATAATTTGATTTTTTTATAATAATTGTGACCATGTATGATTTTTTTAATGATATTTTACTCTTATGTAAAAGGTTTGGGTCATGATAAATTATGGTACTAATGTTAGGGCATTTTTAAGAATGTGCATATGGGGTTTTGAACCATATTTGGCACACATAATGAGGTTTTTGGCTAGGAATACCTAATAGGGTCATATGTGACTATTATAATTCAAATTTATGAATTTAATAAAGGTTCATGGATTGAATTTATCATGAGGGGCCGAACTATTTTAGTTTGGAAGGAAGAAAATCATATTTAAGTGCTTGTTTGGTTCATTTTTGAACTAGTGCTCTTTGAGGGAAGGAGTGTGACCTAGAGAGAGATATTTTTCAGGTATGAGAGCATGATTTTAAGGATAAGGAAGATCGTGAAAGGTTGAGGAAGTCATGGAATCATGGGATCAATAATATAGAGCAAATAAAAGTGAAGAAAGAGAAAATTTGATGCCCTATGGCATGAGCTAAGGTTTGTGAGCTGAATTAGCGATCTCCATCAGTTGTGCCAACATATTTTACAGATATCAAACATATTTAGGTGGCTAAGTTTGTGTTTGGTCATCCTTAGGGGGTTCTAGCCTCCTTGTGGAGTGGTCGCTTCACTAAATTAGTGGTTGGTTGTCCATGTAGGGTTGGTGCTCTACTAAACTAATGGTTGATGCTTCTTGTGAAGTTGGTGCTTCAACAAATTAATTTTATTTGTGTAATATAATTATAGTTTTATAGTGTTTTCTTCCCCATAAGGGTTTCCCACTTATATCTTGTGTTCATGTGTATGTTGTCTTGATTATGCTTATGTGGTTGAATGTTTATGTTGCTAATCTCACATTGATGGATGGATAAATGTTAATGGTGCATGTATAGTAATCTGAAAATTGTTTTAAGGGATTATAGAAAATTGAAGGAGATACTTTGAAGAACAAGTAATGGGTATGTTTTCAAATCTTGTAGCAACATTGAGTATTAATAATGAAGTGGCTCAGTCATGTATTGAGGGCTATCAATATTAGGTTGAAAGAATGGAGAAAGAACATGATCAATTCATAAAATATTTGAAATATAAAGTGGAAAGTTTGTCTAATGACCTAAAGGAGAAGGAATATGTTCATTTCAGATATGAAGAAAAATTGAAGGCTCTTCAATTAGATTTAGAGCTTTCTTCTAAGAAGTTAGAGATGTATGAGATACTTGAAAAGAGCTGTAAGGCTCTTAATGACATGTTGGAGAGTTAAAGAGGCACACATGATAAAACAAGCCTAGGGTTTGGAGGAAAAAATGATGGTAAAGCTGGTCCAAGTACTAAATCAGTTGAGAAAGTGATCAAAAGGGTAGAACCAAGAAGTTCTAACTTAGTTAGACAACCTAATGTTATGAGGTATGGTCCTTCATTCAATGGTTATTTCCTTGTTTGCTATGATTTTGGCCATAGAGCTAGAAATTGCAAAAAGAGGCTTCCTAGGAGTCATAAAACTCTCTTCAAAGGTTAATTTTATTCATGTTGTGAATATGGTCATAGAGAAAAAGATTGTGGATGGAACTTGAGTGTTTTTGAGCCTAGAAGGAAGAGGAATGATATTTGCTTCAATTTTCAACAACCAGGTCATATTGCAAGATATTTTCCAAGCAAGAAGAGGTTTGTCAAGAAGTCTAGAAAAGAGGAAACATGATCAGCTAAGAAGACCAAGGAATTTGATTTGATTAACATTGAAAATAAAAACAAAGAGGAAATTCATGAAGCCAAGAACATGAGAACATATAATAAAGAGGATGACAAGCTGAGCTCTGTACAAGCCTAAAAAAGGTATGTTTTCTATGTTTGAAATAAATATAGAAGAAAATAGTATGTGCTTAACATGGATCATTCCTGTTGAGAAAGAAGAAAATAAGGTAATCAAGGATTACACCATGCCAAGTGAATCCAATAAGAGCAAGAGGATTATAAAAATTGAAACAAATATAGATAAAAAGAAGATGGAGGAGCCTTGGGAATTACCTGAGATTTTGGTGATGAAGTGATCTAGTGAAATTTGTATATCTCCTCTATGCTTCTAGAAGATATACATCAGATGAAGGAAGCACGGTGTTTTTGACAACAATTCAAGAATGATAAGGTATGTTGAATAATCTCACCATGAGTTTTTTTAAGTCCCTGTTGTTGTAGGTGTCTGAGTTTTTGAGTTATGAGGTCATGTTGTGATATTTAGTAAAGTTTGTTTATCTTATTCAAGTTGGTTCTAGGTTTGAGCTAAGTGCATCATTCCAAATAGGATGTGTTGTCCAGGTGGAGAAAAGTTTGTAGGTTCTCACATCATACTTTGAACTATAATTGAAGTCTAAGAATGAGATCAAGGTCATGTACTAAGGATTTTAGTATGCCTTATTCATCTAAGCTCTCATGAATGGTATGACAGTCTCCAACAAACTTGTGTGAACTGAGGAATTGATATGTAGAAATTTACTTATACCGCTATCAAGTTATATACTATGAGTTGATGTCCCAAATTCATTATAATGCAAAAGTTCCTCCATTGTCTTGTTGAAGATATAATTAAGGGTTGTGTGTGTGTGTGTCTTTCTCTATGATCTAGCTCATGTGTAGGATAACAGTGATGTAATTGGTCTAAGTGTATGTATTGCAATGAGTTATGTCTTTATAATCATCTGAGATCTAAGTCCTTTTGTTCTAAGATATTTCCTTAGTCTCAGTATGTACATCAAAGATTTTGAGTCTCTAAGCATGATCATTCATGTCCTCAAATCAGTGTTCTAAGTCATACCTCAAGTGAATTGAAATTTTTTGTCAATGTATGTGAAGCTCAAAATGGTCATATGATATGAGTGATTCATATCCATGAAGAGGTATTTGTTCTCAGGTTTAGGGTATGGTATTTGGTATAAAAATCCTTGAGTCCAAAGTTATGTTTTTTAAGGAGGGTAAGTGCATCTCTGAGAAAGGATGAAGAAGTTCTTGTGACATCAAATTTGAGAAATTTATCAATCAGCTTGAAGGTGAAGTTCTGTGCAGAGCCATTTAAGGGTGCATAAGGTAAATCCAAGGAGGATATTGATAAGTTGATGACAATTATTGTTTTCTAATCACATAATATGGTGCTCAGGAAGGTTTAAAATTCATTTACAGTATTAAAGGTCAAAGATGAGAATATGAGAACAAATTTGTGGATTTTTGTTACTTCTCTACCTAACTGGACTGTCACACTACTCATGAAGGCCAAAACAACACAAATCATGGAAGGTCTTAGGTATGTTTTTGAATCTTGATCATTGAAAGAAGTTATCAGAAGTTGTGAAAGGTCAAATAAAACATGTATGATCAATTATGAGGTCACAAACTAAAATTTTGTTATTTATTGAAGGTTCTCTGATCAAGATTGTGTTTTCACAGTGAAAATGAACAATATTGGTGGAAAGCATGTTTTGAATGTTCAAATCATAGTATATAAGGATAAATGTATGAATATGTCATCTAGTCTTTAAGGTATAAAAGAATCAAGTGATCTTAGGCCTTGAGAATGTATACAATCTCATATATATGTGATAGTGTTGAAGTTTTCCAAGTGAAAGTGACCTCTTAACACATCTAAAGACCTACTGAAAAGCACAATGACCTATTCTGAAGTATGAAGTGGTTATTTTGATTATCTCTTGTGAGAAGGTATATTAAATCTCAATTCAGTGATGTTGATGAAACCTTAAGATTATAAGGAGAAAATTTGTGTTATTTTTTTGTCTCTATGCCCATGACTATGTCTTACACAAGAACTAATAAGCTGAAAAAATGGAAACTAGATTTTGAGTGAGAAAACGATAGAATTTTTGGTTAAAACTTGGTACTAATCATATAGAGATGTGGGGATATATGATGAAAGTGGTTAGAGATTTCAAGTAAGTATACAATTTCAGTTTTTGTTGACAGTGTTTGGGTAATAGCTCTTGTTGCACAGTGAAGAGGATTTGCTTCTAAAAACCCTAACAATAGATATCTTCAAGACTTTGCAAGGATATTTCTCACTTTTAATGAGTCTCATGATGTCTTGAAAAGGATATACAATGTTATTATCATGATTATGATGGTTGAAGAAGTTTGAGCTGTGATCCTCCATCTTTTCATGCAAGATGGCGTTCTCTATAGTACAGTGGCAGAGTTGTTGGCTCTTGACTATGAAGATATACATGCATAAAAAAGGAAGAATATGGTTGTATTAGAGGTATAAAGTTCCCATTATCTCTCACACTTAGATGAGAGGTATGTTTTAATATTATATTCATGATTGGAATTGTGAAGAGTTCATGGTCAAGGGTCTTTATGCTTGAAAAGATAAGAAAACTGATTTTTTGGCCAAATTAGCCACCTATAGGTCTGTACGTGTTGTGATTTTCCATGATTATAGTAGCATGGGAGATAGATTATGGTTTCTTAGTCCCTATTTTAATTCATTCATTCATGATATGTATGGAGAAAGGTGTTTATGGGTGGTGTAATAATACTTGAACCACTTGGTTGATTCTTGTCTTTCAAACAAGACTGAGACATTGACATTGTACCTTGAAACAATGATTTTTTGAATGGTTCAGTGGTGTATCCTTGTTATCAATAACATGGAGTTTGGATTGGATTTCAAGAAATAAGGTGTAGGTGTTTATATATCTCTAGATATATTTTTTCTCTCTCAAAGGATATTTTTTTTAGTATTGAGGTTATTAACAGTCCTCTAATAGTGGTGAAGTGTTGTTGTTAGCAAAAAATGTTTCACAAGGAGTGTGTAGATTGATCATGATAAAGGGAGTTCTTGGATGATTGACTATGAAGTTGAAATTGTGTGCTCAAGGCTATCCAAGGTGTGTATGGTGTTTTCTCCTTGTGTTTTTTCTCTTAAAGGTATGATACTATTTATCTCAGCTGGAAATGATTAGAGAACATTGAAAAAGCTGTTTAGGGACTTGAGAAAGTTGTTTAGACTATTTCGAGGCATGTAAGTGAAAGAGTTTACCAAAATTGAATTGGAAACGATGCACCACAAAGTAGTTGCACTCAAATGGAATCGTAACAGTTGCAGCGTAATCGTAAGGATCGATTGATAATGGAAGAAATTTCTAAATAAAAAAAAAACTTGCACATAGATCATGAATAAAAGGGTACATATAGGGTGTTGAGTAACCCTAGTGCATGACACACAATCAAAGCCTAAACCTAACCCATGTGAGATGACCCTCCATATGTGAGTGAAGAACACATAGGATCCCTCACATCAACACTACCCTTCATCAAAGCTGGGGTAGCAGCTATGATGAGTTAGATAGAACAAGAAGACACTCCTAAAAAAATAAGAAATATGTGTTAATTGGTCCCGAAAACTAAAGGCATGATAAGGTGCGCATATATAAACAACATCTTCCTAGAAGAATAAGAAGAAGAGAAGGAGTATATATCCTAAAGAAGATGAGTAGTTGCATAAGACCTCACCCTAAGAAGTGACTGCAAGTGAAGAAACTTCACCTCAGTGAGCTTGGTAAATATTTCTGCAATCTGATCAACTATCAGAATGTACTGAATATCAATGATACCTTCATGAATAAGCTCTCGTATGAAGTCCATATAGATCTCAATGTGTTTCATCTGCTGATGCTGAACTATATTTTATGAAAATTGAAATAGTGCTCATGTTATCACAATAGATAATGGTAGGCCTCCGAAAGTGGATGCCAAACTCTGTCAGAATACCCTGTAGCCAAACAATTTCTATGTCAGCGTTAACTGCTCCTCTGTATTCTACCTCTGTAGAAAATATCACAATTGCATTCTGCATCTTGTTAGAACAAATAATAGGACCTTAACCAAGAGAGTAACTATTTCCAAAGGTATATTTCTGATGATCTAAGTCACCGGCCCAATCAAAATCTGTGAACCCAATCAATTCAATATCTACCCCTCCATAATAGTGAATGTCATCAGTATAGGTACCACAAACATAATGAAGGATCCACTTAGCTATTTTCCAATGCAGATCATGTGGATCCTGCATGAATCTGTACACGATCCCAACAACATAAGATAAATACGGTCGAGTGTGAGTCAAGTAAATCAAGCTCCCCACTAACTGTCGATAAAGGGTACCATCAACCAAGGGAGTAGAGCAATCTGAAACCAACTTAAACCCAGAATGAAAAGGAGTAGGAGAAGACTTGCAATCATACATTTGAACATGAGAAAGAAAGTCAAGAGCATACTTAGGTTGCGAAATAAAAATTCCCGAGTCAGATTGTGAAATCTGGATCCCAAGAAAATAATGAAGCAGACCTAATTCCAGTCATGGAAAACCTGTTGGCCAAGGTGATCTTCACAGAATAAATGATAGAGGAAGAGCTACCTGTGATCAAAAAGTCATCAACATAGAGAACAAGGATGAGTATGGAGTCATCTTTCCATAGAATATAAACATTTGGATTAGAGTGACACCTAGTAAACCCTGATGTAAGTAAAAAGGAGTCCATCCTAGCATACCAAGCTCGAGGGGGCTTGTTTAAAGCCATAAAGATACTTCTTTAAATTACAAACAAGGGAGCTATCATGGACATAACTCGGAGGTTATTCCATGTAGATATCTTCCTCTAGGTCACCATGAAGGAAGGCACTCTTAACTTCCATTTGATGGACTTTCCATATGTTTGCTGCAAAAATGGATAGGTTAGAGTCGAATAGAAGTCATCTTCGCAATTGGAGAAAAGGTTTCATTATAATCAAACCTAGCTATCTAGGAGAAACCCTTAGCTACTAATCGCACTTTAAACTTTTCGATGTCTCAATCTACTCCATACTTTTTTTGGAACACCCACTTACACTGAACAATTTTTCTTCCTTTCTGAAGAGGGGTGAGATCCCAAGTATCATTCTTCATGAGAGAGGAATACTCATCCATGGTAGAATCCCACTCAGGAATACCATAAGCCTCTAGGAAAGACTGTGGATCATAAATAAAAGGTGAAGAAAGAGTGGGGTCCAATGAAATCTGATCGAGTATGTCTCATATCCTAAGTATCTCCAACTAAATCTCCAGCACTTTGCAAATTTTTCCTTGCCCAAAGAGGACCAGGAGGATCAGGCTCAGAGTCGGAAGATTCTTCACTTGAGTGAGAAGAGACATAGTCATCATCATCACTACTATCAGAATCAATAGAATCAAAGGTGTGATGGTCGAGAGGATCAGGAAGAGGAGCATGCTCAACAACATCATCATCTGATGAGTCAGAATCTGAATCAATGAGCTAAAGAACCTCAATAGGTAGAGAAGTAGAAGTCGAAGAAGACTCATCAAACTTAACACTTATTTAAAATAAATCTCATGATAAGTAGGATTCAATAATTGATATCCCTTCATGCCATTAGGATACCCTACAAAGATACAAGGTTTTGTATTGTGGTTCCAATGCTTTGCATTTCTTCTTGGGAATCCGAGCCATAGCCTTAGATCCAAAGACTCGAAAGTGCTCAACATTAGGCTTGTGTCAAAACTAGACTTCAAAAGGTGTCATCCCTTTTACTGCCTTGTGTGGAACATGGTTCATCCTAATACTACAGAGGAAGAGACTTCACCTGAATCATACAAGTGGCCATTTCCTTAAGAGTACAGTTATTTCTTTCTGCTACTCCATTCTAGGAAGGGCTATAAGCAACTGTATGCTGCAAGGATATCCCTTCAGAAGTACAGAAATTGATGAACCTATTGTTTACATATTCACCTCCATTATCGCTTCAGAGAACCTTGATAGACCATTTCACCTGTTTCTCAGCAAGAGCCTTAAAGTCCTAAAAATGTTCAAAGACTTCAGACTTAAGCTTAAGAAAATATACCCAAGTATATCGCGAATAGTCATCAATGAAGGTGAGCACATAAAGAGCTCTAGTAAATGAAGGAGATGAAAATGGACCTAGAAATATCGCTATGAACAAGATCCAAGGGACAAGTAGCTCTCCAGGATTTTACTTTTTTCAATGTTCTTTTTAGGATGCTTTCCAAGGGTACAACCCTCACAAAGACCCTCAGAAAACTTGACGTAGGGTAACCCGTTGACCATTTTGTTTTGGCTCAATCGTTCAAGGTAATGATAATTTAGATGTCTAAAATGCTCATGCCATATATTACTAACCTCATTTGCATGAGTGAGTAAGGCATTGGGCATGGAATCAGAAGTAAAGTGGGAAAAAGGTATACAACCGTGAATGGTGACCCACCTTTCCCTCTGGCACTGTAGTGTCATCGTTAAGATCACGAATAATAACCAAAATAGGACCAAATTATACTCGCATTCCTTCACCAAGGTGAGTAATTTGGTAAACCGATAGGAGATTGGTAGAGAGATCAGGAACACTTAGCACTTAGTTGAATGTTCCCTCATCCATTTCTACCAATCCACTACCAGAAACTGACACTATCGTGTCATTTCCCATCATGATTTGGGACATATCACAAGGCTCAATGTTGGAGAACTCAACATGTGAAGAATCCATGTGGTGCAAGGCACCGTAATCTATAATCCATGTTGATGAAGGAGAAACTTTAGCTACAAGGGCCTTTCCTTTCTTCTTATCAGATTTAGACCCTTTTGTAGTAGAAGACTCAGCCTTTGGAGCATTTTGTTTGATAGACTCAGGAATACCTATTTAATTTTTCTCAAGTAAATGAGTAAGGTGATCAATTTTTTTCTCATACATAGATGCTCTTTATGACCAGGATTATTGTAATAGGAATACAAAAAATTGTCTTGTTGTGCTCTAGGCTCAGAAGGCGTTCGTGTTAAATTTAGTTTTGGTCTTGGTTTCCTTCTTAGGTTGATGCTTCCTTTCTTTCTTCTTTTCAGTCTTATTTTCCTTACTAGTACTTGCTATAAGGGCATGTGAATTGGACTTGAGAGACCCCATTTGAATGAGTTTGTTCTGTTCTCGAATGAGTTGGGACGGAAAAAAGTCAAAGGAGGGCATATTCCAATCTTTTCCCAATACAGCTTTTGTAGCATAAAATATTGACACAAAGATAGAATATTCAGGACCTAACTTAAAGAGAATCAACAAGATCAGTTGAGAATATTTATTCTCTACTTGACATTCCTTTAGCAATAATCTAGTGTGGACAAACTTTGAGAAGAAGGCTAGTATGTTTTTAAAGTCGCTAAGATTTAATCCTAGTAGTTCGTTTTCCAACTCATGCGCTCTCATGTCATCTTGTTGTATAAACATTTTATCCAACATTGTCCACACAGAATTAGGTGTTTCAGATGACTTAGTGTGGAAGAGCAAGTCAGGAGAAACAAACATGCAAATAATACCTAAAGCTTCAGGGCTACGGTTTAACCACTTAGAATTTTCAAGGTCATCATCTGGTTTAGTCTCAGTTCCCATGTTGATACAGAATAACCCTTTACCCCTTAATTTCATAATCATTTTGAATCTCCACTCGAAAAATTTGAACGGTGTAAGAAAAGGAAGTGAATAAGCATCCATTGTGAAGAGAGAGAGATGGAATGCCAAAAATAATCACAACCACCCAGGAAAATTATAGAATGCCACCCGCTTTCAGAACATTATAGTTGAGTGCATTGGGTACAAATCGGGTTCGAGCATATGTCTTGAAACAATTGGTAACTCGCCTTGTAATCAACATAATAATGCGTAAGAGAGGAGACCAAAATCATGTTTCTTGGAGAGCAACAAAGTGACATCGTATACAAGTACAACTTGCAAAAAACTAGGAAGGAGGTGAAATCAAATCCTAGTTGTGAGAAAGAGCATCTCATGTCACAAAGGATACCCCCTTACTGCAAACTATGGCAGATGCACTCACTAGTCATAATCAATAATAAGGGTAAATACAAGTTTTAGATGAACTCAAGATGAGTCGATGATCTTCAGAATGTCGGAAAAGCGCTCGGAAGGAAAATAGGTGCTTAGAGTGTCACTGCACACTTGAGCGCACAATTAGTAAAAAAAATCGACAATATCACCTAAAAATAAATTATCGCTTTGAAACACCCAATTTGGCTAATTATAGAGCTATTGGAGTTTTTTTTTATAATGAAAATGAACGTTAATTTTAAAGAAAGATTTTAATTATTACTAATCGTAAAAGATAATTAGGTTTGAAATTAATAAAACTAAATTAAATCTAATTAATTTCGAATAATAAAGAAACACTAATTAAGATATAATTAAAATTAAATCCTAATTAAATATTTAAATATATTTCCCTTTTTATAAAAAAGTTCAACCTAAAAAAATGCACCCCCGAAAAAAACAATTCCCACGCAAAAATGAAATTAAAAAAAAACTTACCAAAAAACTTATTGGGTGGATCCTAAGTCGGGTGGAGGATCTGACATTGGGAGCATGCTCAGGGAGGATGGGCTTGGGGCATGCGCAGAGGAACCCTAGAGTGGCACGTGGGAGCTAAAGGCCTGAGGTAGAGGCTCATGAGGTAGAGGAGGAGCTTGGGAGAGCCATTAGAGACGGCGAAAGTGGGGAATGAGAAGGATGGGCTCGACATAGATGGGTCCAAGTGGATTAGCACGAGGGTTTGTGAACATAGGCAAGGGAAGACTCAGTGAGGTAGGGAAATCGAAGGGCTAGCTAGGGCCGAGGGGAGGAGGACCAAAGATAGGATAGAGGGACACGATCTTAGGAAAAACAAAAGTAGGTCGAACACACGGGAAAACACACAAAGTTGTCTAGGACTCAGACAAAAAATTGCACTTTCACACCACAAAACATGAGACAATGGCTCAGTTTAGAGCCAAAAAGAGGTGAATAGAACTCGTAGAGGTAGAACCTGCTTCGCCAAGATAAGACAAGGAACTCGGTCAGGGAAGGAAAACGGATTAGTGGGTGAGCTCAATTTGGAGAGGAAATGGCTTAGTGGAGAGATCTCAGGGCTGAGCATCAAAAACCAAAAACTTCAAACTGATTTTTTTTACCTGAATCGCTGCAAAAAAACCACCATAGCAAACACAGAAAAGACCCAAAAAACAAAGATCTAATTTTTTTTTCAGTTTAATAAAAAATTTAAAAACCAGAAAATAACCTCTATTTTAACTGATCTACCATATTTAGCTGCAGTTAGCTAAATGTAGCTATAAAACCCCTGAAAGCTTCAGAAAACTTGCACATGCATGAAGAACACAACAAACAAACAACTTTCCAAGAACAACTTGTTAAATATGTTAGCAATAAATTTCTAGAATATAATGATCGAAAAAACATCCACGAGGAGTAAAAAATGAGACCAAGAGTAATCACAACTCAGAAGATGAATGCATGTTTTACTCTATCTCATCTCTGATACCATGAAATAGTTTGTGATAATCAAGTCAGAAACGATGCACCACAAAGTAGTTACACTCAAATGGAATCATCATAGCTCCAGCGTAATCGTGAGGATCGATCAACAATGGAAGAACTTGCTCAATAGAAACAAATCTTGCACATAGAGGAAAGATAGTAGAGTGTCTTGGTATGCTCATAAATCGGGAATAAAAGGGTACATATAGGGTGTTGAGTAACCCTAGAGCATGACACACAAACAAACCCTAAACCTAACCCACATGAGATGACCCTCCATATGTGAGTGAAGGACACAAAGGATCCCACACACTAACAGTAAGAAAGTCTATTAGCTCAAATTTATGCTTGGGAGATAGAAGTAGAGGCCTTAAGACCAAGGGGAGTGGTTGTTGTAATGGGTCTAATCATGGATGAACTATAGGAGCATGTTGAAAATGGTATAAAATGCACTGAAAATATTGTTATGGGCTCATTGTATTCCTCTTAGTATGAAGGGAAATTACATCCTTAGTTTGCATTCTTTAGGCCTAGAATTGATGACTCATGGTAAAATCTGGTGGAGAAATATTGAGGTAAGGAATTTCATGACATTGTTGGCATGTATGAGAAGGATATGGCTTAGATTTCAGGGTTGCTACAATATTGTCATGAAGGACAAAACGAGGGTAAAGGTGAAAATTTGTATTTTTTTTCATGTCTAATGGATGGAGAATGGTGTTTTTTAACCTCCAACAAGGTATGTTTTTTTCCTTTTTCATGGTTTACTGATGATTTTCAGTGGTTAGTGATGCTTCTTCCAAGTGGATCTTGTTGTTTGCATTCTTAAAATATAGGCAAAATTCAGATTTTGGGAAAAAATCAAGAAAATGAAGCAAATTGAGACTTTTTGTTAATACTTTCAACCAAATAATGGAGGTATGAAGCTTAGAAAGGTGAAGAAGGTAAGATATAGGTAGTACTTTGTCAATATTGTTAAAAGGCGGAAAAGTTCAGGGTGTTTTCCATCAATGACAAAGGGGGAGATTGTTGGCATGTAGGCCTAATAGGAATTGTCATTGATGAAAAACCACATTAATGACAAACTGAATATTGTAGGATGATGTTATGGTAATTTTTTAAGATGCTAACATACTAGTTTAGATGTGATTCAACTTCCACAATGAGATTTAGCGATGATTGTTTTCTCTAGCAAGCCCATACAGGTGCATAGGTGATGTTTTTTTAACAATATGACCTTTTTGGGATCTTTGGAATCATGTTAACATGATTTATAGCAGGTTTTTAGGATGCTTGAGCACTCATATAAGTGGAATAGTGCAGGTACATGTATTTCACCATGTTACAGGTGCTCATTGGGAGCAGGTATGCCTTCTTGGAGGTGTGAAAAAGTGACTTGGAGCTATATTAGCTCATGGAAGCATGAAAACATGTATATCATGGAATATAAGGTATGTTTCAGTAATTTTTAGAGGTTACTTGATGAGTTATTGTATTATTTAATTTGTCCCTAGTTGTTACAGTGAGAATCCCTAAGGTAAGGCTATAAAAATATTATTGGATGGAAATATTGAGAAATAGTATTGAATTTATGATGATTGGAGATATTATTATGATGTGTAATAGTTCTCTTAGAATATTTTTAGGTGCCCATGTTGTATATTTTGCAAGATATGATTGTTTTGGTGAGACATGGTCAAATTCTAGTGCATTTCCTGCTCGACAGTGTAGCTTCAGATGCTCATTGTGAATGATGTGATTTGCATGGAAAATTTTCACTTTCAAGGATACTTATAAGGTTATTTTATAAATTTTCAAAAAAATAATGAAGTTGATTGATCGTCACATTTTTATGGTCAAACGATAAGAAGGTAAAGAGGTCAAAAAATCCTAGTTAAACCCTAGCTAGGAGTAGTTTGCAAAAGATGAAGTATAATGAACCATTTTTAATTGTAAGTGAAAATGTGATGATTTTATGGAGTAGAGGAATCTTCCAGATTTCCAGCAAGGTATGATTGAGCTTGTGACCATATGTGGGCCCCATCTTAAAATGCTCATTTCTAAAGAGTTTAAGTTTAAGGAAAAGTTATCCGAATAAGGTAATGGATAATTTTTAATTGTGTGATAAATGTGAGTTTTTATTGATTTCCATGGAGTTTTTAGGAAATTTTCATGTAGGTTCATGAGGTTTCGAGGTCCAAATAGGTTGACTGGTCAAAGGGTAGTTTTGGGATCTCAAATAGCAAGGTTCAATGTTTTGGCTATAACTTGAGCTACAGGTGGATTCCTAAAATGATTAAAATTGTGTTGAAAATATGATTAAAAGATATTTATATTGATATATGGATATACTCATGATGAGGTCATTTGACATGGTTTCCAGTGCATTATTTCAGCAAGAAAGGTTTTGGCAGTATAAGACAACATCTATGTTTGTGGATGTTTTATATTATTTGAAGCATGAGATGGATTGATTGATGATTACTATAACCTGGAGAGTCGAGATAAATATTAATGTGGAATCTAATGAATCTATTTTTGAGGTCTTTAATGTTTGTATAAATAGTTTTATGAGATAACCTTTGGAAACAAAAGTTTTGGCAGGTTTACATGGTGAAGGAAAATGTTGTTGTGGTTTTCAAAGAAGGATGTTTCATGAATTTTAAATTTATTATAAGTGTTATAAAGGTTATACTATTTATTTTGAGTGGTAACATGGAATGTTTTGGTTCAGTATAAGTGATTTGGTGATTAGAAGAAGTTTCTAGGGTGCTGAACGGTGCGCAGGAAACAACTATTTTGAGAACTATAAAGACAACTGAGCCCAATAACTGAAATAATTTAATTAGTTTACATTAATTTAGAAAATGTATGAATGTTTTTATAATATTTTAATCATATGTAAAAATGATTTGGGTGATGAAATATTATGCTACTAATGTTAGGTAATTTTAAATAATGTTCCTATGGGATTTTGAGCCATATTTGGCACATGTAATGAGGTTTTTGGCTAGGGCCGACCTACTTGGGTCATATGTGACTGTTATAATTAAAATTTATGAATGTAATAAATTTTTATGGGTCTTATTTATCATGATGTACTAACTTATTTTTTTTTGGAAGGAAGAAAAAACATATTTAAGTGTTTGTTTTGTTCATTTTTGAACTAGTGCTCTTGGAGGGAAGGAGTGCGACCTAGAGAGATATATTTTGAATGTATGAGAGAATTATTTTCAGGATGAGGAAGAGAATGAAAGGTTGAGGAAGGCATGGAAGCATGAGAGAAATAAGATAGAGAAAATAAAATTGAAGAAAGAGCAATTTTGATGCCCTAGGGTATGAGGTAGGGTTTGTGAACTGAATTAGTGATCTCCATCAGTTGTGGTAGAAAAATTTACAGAGATTAAACATCTTTAGGTGGATGAGTTGGTGCTTGGTCATCCTTAGGGCATTGTAGCTTCCTTTTGGAGTGGGTGCTTCACTAAATTAGGGGCTGGTTCTCCTTGTAGGGTTGGTGCTCTAATAAACTAAGGGTTGATGCTCCTTGTGAAGTTCGTGATTCACTAAATTACTTTTCTTTATGTAATATAAGAAAAATTTTAGTGTTTTTTCTTCCCCATGAGGTTTTCCCACTTATATATTATGTTCATGTGTATGCTTTCTTGATTATACTTATGTGGTTGAATATTTATGTTGTTAATCTCACATTGATGGATGTATAAATGTTAATGGTGCATGTATAATAATCTGAATTTTTAAAAAATGATTAAAGAACTAATTCACCCTTATCAGTTCATTGTGATTCTAACAGAAGGTTATTTATGTAACTAGATGATGATTTCTCGATCAAACCCTTGATGTCTTTGAAGTGTGAAAAAACATCAATTTTGTACTTGAGAAAAGAAACCCAAGTACGCCTCGAGAAATTATCAATAAAGGTAAGTGCATACTTAGCTCCATTGAAAGAGGGGGTAGGAAAAATCATCAAGTCACTATGCACAAGATCAAGTTGCGAAGAAGCTCTCTTAGACAAATTCTTAGTAAATGGATCTTTATGTTGTTTCTCACAGCCAGGAAAAAATCCCTCAAGAAAAGAAACTATAGAAAGACTGTCAACCATACCATGAGTGCTCAACTCCAAATATCTGTAATTGAGATGTCCAAATCTCTCATGATAAAGCGATTCTCTGAATATGTATTAGAAACCAATATTGTCCATATAGAGGAAGTGTCATCAAAACCCGCAAAGTTATATAGTCTAGAACTATGTTCAACAATACCTTGAGCAACAAGTGATTGAGACTCCAACAAAGTTCCTAGTTCTGCCCCATGTGGTGTAAAAGTCACTATTTTTCCTTGACCAGAATGAAAATTTTGATATACAGAAAGAAAAATTGTAGTGATGTTAGGAAAATATAGTGCATCTTGGATACTAACACAATTAAGGTGTATGTCAGATTTTCCTTTAACAGAAGAAAGGAAGAATATACAACCTTAATTTTAGAATTAGAACTCAAACCTAGAGATATAAAAGACTCCTTGGAAGAATTCATGTGATGAGAAGCACCAAAACCTATAACCCAACTATCTACAAGTGGTGACTAATATTTCCCAACAATAATAAGTGTTTTTCCATACTAATTAGAAGGAGGTGGAGTAGAGATAGAAATTTTGTGTTTCTTGACTGCATCCTCTAAGGCTTGCATTTGCTTATAACACCTATGTTCTTCACGACCAATAACCCCACAAAATGAGCATAAAAGGCTAGACTTATTCTTTGATTTAGAAGACTCCTTGAGTTTAGAGTTGCTTTTTTGAGTTTAGGAGAACTTTAAGATGGATAAGGGGTTGATTTTTTTTTACTATTTATTTTTCCTTTTCCCTTAGGATTATATGCAATAATTACTTTTGAGAGGTGGAAGACTTAAGGTTAGACGATTTGGATTCTTCCCTAGTAAGTCTTTCACAAAATGTTTCTAAGTCAGGCATTTGTAATTTGTCACGTAAGGCATCCATGCTAGAGAAAAAGGTAGAAGAAAAGATTTGGAATGGTCCTCTCAACTTGGATATAATTAAGTAAACATACTCTTCATCTTTCTTATCTCTTCCACTCCCCTTAAATTGTGTTAAAAAATTATTGAACTGGGCAAGATAGTCTATAATTGATGGAAAATATTTAGGAAATTCTTCATCTTAAGAGAAGTGATCTAAATTTCAAGTTTCATAACTCTCATGTGATCCACCTTACCAAATAAACCCTCCAATTTATCCCATATTTTGAAAGGAGATTCATATTTTTCCAAATGAAATAGAAGACTATCACTTACATAAGTTCCTATCAAACCCATACACTCATTAAATTTGCATGGGTATTGAAATTTCTCATATTCTCTAGTGGACACTGGTTGTTGTGAAGAAGTTAAAGCCCATAATCCTTTCCATTTAATTAATATTTCTATTCTTGGTTTCCACGTGTGGTAATTATGTATTTTTTAATGGCTCAACATGATATAATGTAAAAGTATATAAAGATGCCATTCTAAAAAATTACCAAAAAAATCAAAAACAACAAGACCCCCTAGATTTTGGCACTTTATAATTGAGTGCATGTTACAATATGTCACTTTATACTTATATTGTGTTTCTCAAATAAATAGTTCTAATGGAACAAGCATGAAAAAACAAGCACTTTTGCAAAGAACGAATCTCAAATCCAAGTTACCGATTAAAATATGCAAGCTTTTCAATTTTATACTCTACTATTTATTTTAGTTGCCACTAAAACAAAATAAAATGCTCTTGCTTTCACCACACAGATAAAATCAAAAGGGGCTGAAGTTAATCACCTACTAGTAGGAATCACAAGATTAAACCCTCATATAACCATACCATATGACCAGGGGCTAATTCTGGGTCTTTTTCTACCACCTTCTAAATCCAATGGAAGACTCTGTTTTGCCTAAAAATGCATACAACCACAAAATACTAACAAAATATAAATATATGAATATACAAAAAACCTTGTTTGCAAAACGAAACTTACAAACGGATGTCAAAAGGAATATCCATCTCTAATACCATAAAAGGAATGATAAAAATATCATTCCAATCCTCAAAGAGCTCAGATGCTAATTAAACACCATGCTCAATAAGATGAAAGCAATTTTCCAGAATACATTTAAAAAAACCTTTGCAAACAAATGAGCAACAATATCATATATTATTATGGAACTCAATGAAATACAATGAGAATGGGCCTTGCTTATATAGGAAAGGACGACCAATCTAGGAACCAGTCAAGGTCATATATCAAGCCATAAATCAAGGAAAGAACTAGCCATCAAAGAACTAGTCTTAACAACTAGATAATATCTTCCGAATATATAAATAATAAAAAAGAAATATCCACACATATAAGTTGGTGAGGATAAAATACATGGTGTAAATAAAGTACCTAGGTGAACATGAGGTAAAGTAAATACCTACTCTAGTAGAACATTTATATGAATGTTTCTTCATATTTTGCTTCTAGGTCATTGACCATATGTACACATGCTTTAATAATTACTACAGGTACATTGTTGAATTTCCACAAAGTGAAAATACTCCACATGAATAAAATCCCTTATTACTTTACAATAACCAAGAAATATCATGTCAAATGTGTTTAAAATCAAGCTCTCAATAATTTATTTAGTAGAAATGTAGCATTAAATAAAATTGTATCAAAACATTCCCATATTCATCTAACACATTCATCATGTTTTTTTGTGAAATTGGATTCACGATTTTTTCTCACTTGCACATTTTATAATATGCCTATTTTTCATATACATGAAATGTTTGTAAGATCTATATAATTCTTGGTTTTTAAAGATCCATGAGTTTCAATAATAGGTACATGTCACGTGGTTAGAATATATGGATTTCTATTTTATATTTATAAATGATTATAATTATATCAAATACTAAAGTATACTTACATAACCTATACCTTTTAATGATAAAATAACTATTTAGTTTATCAATTTCATTTATAAAGCTCCAACAATCACCACCTAAATGTAAGTTTAATTATGATGATGTAACTAGGAATGAAGCTAAAGTGGTTGTTAAATGGCCTGGTGGGACAAGAAAAAGGAAGGATTGCATTACATTGGATGTTGAATGCCTAGGTAGGCCATAAAAGTTACATAATTCTATCACATAAGATGATAAACGACATGGAAAGCCACAAAAAATGGAATTATTGTATCACATTGGATGCTAAATGATTAGGAAGGCCACACAAATGGAATAATTCTATTACATTGGATGCTAAATTACTGGGAAGATTAGAAAAATGGAATAATTATATCACATTGGATAGTAAATGATCAGATAGGCCATGAAAATGGAAAAAATATAGAATGTTGGTAGCGAGAAGGTTCATTTAGTAAGATATCAAGAAAGGGAGCACAAAATTGTTCCTTATTAGAGGAGCAATATGCCAAATAATTAGAATATTATTATTGGATTGGTAAGGCATCATGCGTAGGTACAAATTCTAATAGTTAGAAAAGTGGGAGAAAATTATCTCACAACCTTCATACCTATTCAAATATCCATCAACACAGGAGGAATGTTGGACTTCCTTTGAAAAAATTACATTTCCTAAACAAGACAACATGGTTTGCAAGAAATATACATTTTCCAAGTTATAAATGAATCCCACAAGAGGGAACTTGAGCTCACTATATTGGAACCAAAAGGTGAGGAATGAATTATTTACACCATTGGTAATGAATCTTGGAAATAACATGTTTCCATTCTAGTACATGTCTATATGGTGTATGTGAATGATGAAGGCAAGCTAGCACTACCCCACCCTTCCAAATTGGAGATTAAAATTTTATCCTGTTGGCCCAAATGAGGTAGATGAAATAGAACATACCGGTGTTGTTAACCATGGTTATTATATAGGGAACAATTTGGATTTAGTTCATTTAATGAGGTATGGTTGTTTAATTACCATTGATATTCATCAGATAATGCATCTAGACACTATTTTTATATAAAGCACTAGTATATTTGATTTTATCATTCAGCTAGGCACATATGTCCACATTTATTATAATATCATAACATGATTATATGTAGATGAGTATTTGTGCATTGTGTAACCTATCAAAGTGTTGGAATACTTTATAGATGTTTTCAGAGGAGACACATTGTGTTGGGTAACTATATTTGAAAATGAGGAGGGTATCATTGATAAAGGACAACAAATTTTTGATGTTGTGAATTTCTATCCTTAAAAAGTATTTTATTTAAAGTAGGATTACTTGATATCATTTGATAACATTTATGGTAATTAATGATTTCATTATTATATGATCATTTCAGATAAGGATTTGATTTTTCATTAACTAATTTAATATGATTTCTCATTATAGGAAAGTATATAAAAAACTTCTTATACTACTTCCTCTACTTATTGATTTAGGGGTTGTTGATGATTTCTTCACTGAGAAATCAATTTAAAGGTGGATCCCAATAATTCAGAAGGGATAATCCTTTTTTTATTTCTATGATAAATTCTGATCATACAACCTTCCAATTGTTTGCAACACATTGTGATCATGAAGTTTTGATTGGTAGATTGGCTTCATCAGCTGAGTAAAACATAAGGGACCCATTACCTTAGTAATTTAGAGTGTCCCAACTACATATTCAATCAATATAAAAAAGGTCTGAAAGCACTTAAAATTCCATAATATGATATACAATGAAACATGTATAAAGGTTTCTTGTTTAGACAAAAAATTCGTGGTTACATTGTTGGAAATCATAACACTAAGAGGGGGGGGGGGGTGTAAATCAATATCTATTCAAATTTTAAATCACAATTCAATTCACTTAATTTATGATGACAAAACCAAATCAAAAACCACATGTATCTAAAAAGAGAGAAAGTACACTAAGACAATATTTAATGTGGGAAACCAAACTTGGGAGAAAACCCCACTGAAACCAAGAATTCGCTTAGGAAACAAATGTCTTGTAAATGTTACATTGATTTCATAGTTGCGCTTCAACTCAACATGGAGCTGTGATTCCAAAGTTCAACCAAGCATATACTTAGTCTTTGGCAAGCTTTAACTTACCTGGAATCTTCAACTCCCAAATATCAACTAGGATTGTACTCATTTCTTTTGCAAGTTACAACTCGCATGGAAGCTACTACTCCCTTCTACTAAGCTATAAGTTAGAATTCTTCAATATTTTAAGCAATCCGATTTTTTTTCTCATAGAACTAATGGTGACCACTAAATCAACTCATTTCTTCTACTCTATTTTCTTTGTTGCATCTCTCTTCTCATTTTTAACCAACTTCAATTTTTTGTCATACAAGGCCTATTAGCTATATCTTTAACCTCTTGTCTACAATTGAACTCATATATTTTGTCTCAAGACTTAAATTATTATTTAATCATTACTCATATTTATATACTCAGACTCCTATGACTCCCTATGTTAATTGCATCACATACTCTTTATTCTCAGACCATCTTTTCCTTCAACATGCTCATTATTCTTCAACATACACTTGCAAGATCCTCCAAGCATTAAATAATCCTAATTTGCAACACATTCAACACATCATCACTTTTCATACTCACTCTTCTTATCACTCTACTCAAATTATCTCATTATGTTGATCTATCAACAATTGTCTCTTAAATGTTTATCTGCTTTTAATTCACATCAAAAAAGGCTCATTTTTTTCTTTAGATCCTTCAAGTTTATTAAATGATATTTTCTAGATTTGCAAAACTCCTACATCTGAATTTAAATATTCAAATTCAAATATTGTTCATATAGCAACTTGTACAAAAGATTTTAACTCACATCATATGATTTTTCATCTAACAAGTAATTACAAACCCCTTCATCTTATGACCTATCACAACTCTTTGTATGCTTGAGAGAGACAAAGAATATTGTCCAACTCTCTGACATATTCTAAAAATGACAAATTCCTATCCAAAATGTAACTTCCATTTGTTTTTTAGATAGTACAATGAGCTCTTAACTTCAATTTAAAGTCTTCTGACCCTGGAGTAGAATTTACGTCACGAGATCACGTTACACACACTTTAAAAGTATTGTAGAATCTCACATTAATCTTCACACTTCTCTATTTTCCTTATATTCTCTATTTGAGCATAAGAGAGTGCATAATGTGCTACATCGATTGTCATAGATTTACACAAGAGGAATGATTTTTTAAGTTTGCATTCATGGTATTGGAGCTATAGGAATCCATCATCAACAATTAAGGTTTGGTGATCAAGAAAGAGGAGTATAGAGAAGATTTACCATGTATTCTTCACATTCAAGAATTCAAAATCTTAGAGACATTGGAAATCAGTTAGGGAAAAGTGTGGTATGCCACAGAGAGTTAGAATTCAACTTCTTCTCATCTTGGAAAAAGTGAATTAGGATAAATTCATCATCTACTACCATCATGTGACCAAGTCATCACTAGTCTTCTTCATGACACATTCATAAAATTAGGGTATACATTATTTTTCAAACTAAAACTTGCCATGTTAAGGGAATGGATAATTTAACATTTACAACATATTCCATGAGGGAGATAACACTTGCACAACATCCCTTATCATAATGTTTTCTTATATCATGCGTACTTAAACGAAAATAACTTGATATCCCAGCCTTTCATAGATAGGGTTTTAAGATTCAAACCCTAGTCATGAATTTGAGACCTTTAACCACTTCATTATTAATTTTTATGCCAAGAAAAGTGATGAATTACATCATCATAGGATATTCAATGATTTCAGCCTTCTATTGCACTTAAAAATAAGGGAACTTCAAGGATTTTATGTAAAAGCTATAGTCCTTCTTGACTGTTACAAGAAATTAGATAAGATATACAAAATGAGGTGGGATACTTAAGGAATAATTCTATCCAAAACTTGTAAACCATTTTTTATGAGAATCATATTACCTTAGCTAACCTACAAAAAAAAATTAGTCACCAACTTAGAGATTTTGATCATGAAGGATAAGCATATTTAGAACTACGAGTACTGTCTCATAGGGAACTGTACGCCGGAAAAACAAAAAGCGAGCGTGGGAATCTACAAGTAACTCTTCCGCGTACCCGACCTCCCGAGGTCGTGCCGAGACAGCCGGTGGGGATGGAATATGCATGGGATGCAGAAAAACTAGTTAGGCAATCTAATGTCTTCAATATGCACTAGTGGAAGTTGTGAATCTAAGGCAAAGAAGGCCCTTCTAACCTGAACTGGTGTGATAGATTGGTCACCAAGGATGACTGCTCGAAGGCTCTAATCAATATCGAGCTTTGGCGTGATTCAATCTATGGGTTTTGGAATATGTGGAAAATGAACTGGGATAGTTTCGTGTATGTCTCCAGATAAGGTCATATGGTGGGTAGTGAATGTAGCCAATCGACTCTATGGACGGTTCTCTGGCCTAGTCCAAAACTCTCTAGCTTTGTTAGTTGTTGTATCTAGTAAGGATAATTGTTCAATGATGATAGGTGGAAGTGGATTAGATCTAGAATACTAGTGTGCGTAGGCCAGGTGTCTATGTCTAATTTTCCTGTGGATTCATTGGGCTGCGGGATTTTTGGGTCGCAACTGTAAACTCTTAGTTGTTGCGGACCTGTTATGGCCATACGTATGAAATCAAGTCCTTGATCCCTAGTATCCAGTAATCGTATGCTTTCTCAGCTTCTATGTTCAGGATCAACAACTGTGCAATTTTCTCAGAATATCTTACACAGGCGTTCTTGCAACCTAGATTCTTAGGCTGGTATCTATATCTAGAAGAGTGTCTCCTGCACCTGGATATGGGACCAAAGGATCACAACCAAAGGTTTTTTCTCTTTCGAACCCTTCTACAGTCATATGAATGTTTTCCTAGGGTAATATGTAGTTCGGTTGATTTGACCAGAACGTGTGTGCTTGGTCGTCTTCTATATTTAATCCCCTCAATTGAGAGCTGATATGTCGCAAATCTGTTGTTGTTTGAAAGATTTGGATTCTAAGATTCTGGTCTATGTCAACTATTATTATGATGAGATTGGGTTGAGGCACAATTGGCTCAAATATGTATTCTTTGGGTTCCCTAGGTCCCATGATTGTCATACAAAAGCAATAATGTAAATCTAACTGCAACAAAGTGAATTTAACTACGTGGAATAAAACTAGAACATATATAACTTCTATTTTTGTATTTTCTGAGAATCCTTAAGAATTTAAGAAAGCAGCTATTTAAATTATCTAGAATTGACAACTAAAATAACAACTTAAAACAAACAAAATAACCGAGTATAGCTATTTGTCTATGTAATTTGTAGATCTATTCTAAACAAAGAAATAACTTGCCTAATCTATTTGCCAGACTCTCAATCCTACCTCAGAAGTGAGGAGTGAATCATAGTTTCTCAGAAACTATCAATCCCCACAGCTTCCCTGGCAATATCGAAAGTAAACTCGACTGAAAAGAAGTGATTATCTACTCTATTTGATACATTTCTAACTTTAGAACTTTGAAAGCTAGAACCTAGATTCTGAAGAACAGTGGTGAATCCGATGGTGTGTGTGATCATGTCCCCTCAGTGTGATCTCCTCATTCCTTCGTGTTCACGTGAATCCAAAAAAGTGTGTAATGCTAGCATCAAAAAAAGTAGATATTGGGACAAAGGTAGCTCAGAATACAGATTGAATATAATATGAGTAGGAGAGGGATGGCGCAAGAGTACAGAGCTTGGCTTATGCAATTCCTAGTGGGATATATTGCGATTCATGTAACATAAAGTGTCCAAAACCTAAAACTATCTTGTTTTGAGGAGAAAGACCTGCAACTTTAATGGATTCCTAAGCTATTCTACTCCAGTGGATTGGGTGAAATAATAGCACTTCCTACACAAGATGGATTTGTGGCTTACCAACAGCTAAACAATGCTAACTAAGCATGCAATGAATTGAAACTATGGCTTCTAAGAAAAAATAATAGACTGAGCTACTGAAATTAGAAGATGAGAGTAAAAAATGAGAGGCCATTTGCTTGAGCACAAGCCATCTATTTATAGCATTTCATTCACCCAAAGATAAAAACCAAACTGAACTCTAAAACTATAAACAATGGCCAAACACTATTCCAGGGGACCAAAAACATAAATGCAAGCCTAAGGCGGTAAAAAAGCTGGTGAATCGTTGATTTTTACGTGAGTCGTGTTAAAAACATGCTTTCTGGAAAACGTTGTAAAGGACCGCCCACTCTGAGCAGGGCGATGGTTACAGTTCCGCCACCCTGTTCAGGGCGGCAGTCACGAGAACGCCGCCCAGGCAGGGCGGCGGTTTCGTAACTGAAGGGAAAAAGGTCTAGAAAAGAGGGGAAAAGGATAAAATCAAAGGACGCAGGGGCTAAGCGGGGCATGCGGGATGTTAACGCACTCTTGGAGATATTTTCCGGATCCCGAACACCTTGCGAGGAGACCTGTATCATCATTGGGGCACTTGTTACGTTGTTCTGGCAGTACAGTACCTCACAATTTTGGGTACGTACATATTGCCCCCTCAGAGAAGCGTTTTAGCCATGAAGAGGCGTAAAACGGTGGGTCTGAGTATGGCAGTCCCGAAATGGGAAGTTAGAAGTTATACCTGATACATCCGTGTGTTGAAATGATGCCATCCAATATTCCCACTACCTGCAAAATGAAAAGAGAACTCAAGCGCAGATAAACACAATAGTTTGGAAAAATAAACGCTAAAATAATAAGAAATGAGAATGTACCATTTGTGCGGGGATAAGAACTTACCTCCGTCAGCGCTCCAAACCTGTGAAAAAGTCATTTTAAAATGAATCAGAGTGCTATATATATGAAAGTGGGCCCATTTTCCTATTCATTTGCGCGAGTCGATTTGGTTGATTTTGAGCTCTGGGACCCACGGTGACGGTTTCTTGCGTGAGTAGAGTCAAAACGTCTGCGACGAGATAGCGATCATGCCTCCACGTGCGGAACATCGACCCATGAGATCACAGGTTAGTTTTCTTCAATTTATCCCTTTTATCACCTTAAATTTGAAATGCTAAAATACTTTGTCATGGGGGGGTAATTTTTGAAAATGTTAGTGTTGAAAGGTCCACCTAGGGGGGGCGCCTACTTTGTAGGCTTTGTTTTTAAGGTAAAATGGTCATTTTTTACGTTTTTTTAGGCTTTTTAAATTTAAAAACCCGTGTGGGTTTTCGGACCACGACCGCCGCCCCAGGGTGGCCGAGGGCTCAGTGGTTACACGACCGCTGCCCTTAAGGCGGTGGTTACAAAACCGCCCCCCTGCTATAGGGTGGCGGTTTTACACAGAATGCAAAAGGAACCTCTTTTTGAGATTGTGTTTGTATTTTTAGCATTTCTACGTGCTTTCATGGTTTTCTCAGTATTATTTGGATGCTAACTTGCTCTGTTTTGTGTGTTTTTGGGTGTATGCAGGCGAGAGAGGAGTATATCCGGTGGAGTAGAGAGAGGGAGTGTGATTGGCTCCCAGGGGTACTAGATGCCCTCTCACAGGATGAGGAGGACACTCTTCAGTGGGCCGGGATACTACGCATCTCACACGTGCCCCATGTTACACCATCCAGTCACATTCTTTGTGACCTGTTCTCATACTGGGATGCAGATCGGAACACCTTCCGATTGCCAGGGGTCCGTGGTGAGTGGACTATTACATTGGAGGATGTCTATCGTATTTTGGGGGTCCCGATCATCGGGAGACGACTTACCCTAGAGACAGCAGGCTCACGGGCACAGATTGCACAGTGGGCCACATATATGGGAGATGCAGTCATCTCCACAGGGTCGAAGAAGGGGGTGAGAGTTCGATCTATTCCTTCTTTTCCCATCCCCCTACTTCGCCAGGCCATCATGGGGATCCTTGCCTCGAGGCTGATCGGGGACAAGGGAGGAGATACTTTGTTATACTGCTGGTCCCCCATTATTACACAGATAGAGGGGCACGGTCGGATATATGCCTGGGGAGCAGACATTCTTGGGACCACCTACCACGACTTATACAGGGTAGTCCATTTACAGGGGCAGTCATTGAGCCACCCGACTCTAGTCATGAGTTGGGTCTATGAGCATTTCATCCCTTATGGCAGGGGTGTGGAGGTGGCAGATCCTGGAGCTGTGAGGGCAGCCAGATGGACAGACATGTCAGTGCTTAGAGCACCTCATCAGCCAGTTGCCTCCCTGACTACTGCCGACATGGAGGCCACACCATACCAGACTATGGCAGGCATATGGGGTGAGGAGGCTCTTACCTTGATCTCCTGCTCCACGACAGGGCAGCTTATTGACAGAGTGGGGCGTGTGGAGATGCACCCCTTTGGCCGAGTTCCTCAGCAGTTTGGCTTACCATACATGGGTATGCTTCCCCCAGTGGCGCCAGTATATAGATCAGTCTGAGAGGCCAGAGGGGGGCCTAGAGGCCGGGGTTGGACAGTGGTTACTCCTGGCATTCCTATTGCAGCCAGGAGGATAGTTCGTGCCAGAGGGAGAGCCGGTGTGCCTCAGGCACCTTTACTTCGGATTGCCGCGGGTCCTGCTCACAGCAGCGATGACCCTATTGAGGTAGACTCCGAGTCTGAGGAGTTTACGGGGGGGAGACAGAGGAGGAGCCCAAGGACAGTGATCCTGAGTGGCACGATACCCAGGATATTATGCAGGCGGAGAGGGCTGAGCAGAGTGCAGAGAGAGTGACTCTAGTTTCAGAGGAGCCACTCTCCCAGGGCCATGGGGAGGATGAGTCTGTTGTGGGGTGTTACGTTGCTCCAGCTACAGGAGCAGCCCCTCAGTCGGTAGCGGCATCCGTGGCGGGCGCTGACCCCATAGATCCATCTTGGAGGCCGGGTGATCCGAGTAAGTTACCCTCTCTCCCTTCTAGTGTTTGTTTCTTTGTTAGGACCTCCTTAGTTGCTATCTTGTATCTTTTAATTCCTTATTTGGTTTCTAATTTGTTTTCTCCTTTGTTTGCAGAGACCGCCGATGAGTGGCGAGATTTGATTCGTAGGGTATGCACTGATTCCCTGATGATCCCCATGGATAGGACCCGTGCAGAGTTATCCGTGGACGCTGGGGAGCCTTCAGCAGCCGGTAGGCATACTGACGTCTTTTCTCCAGTCTGGCATGTGGCCAGGATGGTATCGACCCTTCGCACCGAGCTAGCGGGGTACAGGACGGCTGAGCGTCTGATGAGGAGCCATTCTCGTGGTGAGGCTGCGGCTGCCCCTCGGGATCCTGAGCCCTCCATGCATTCAGAGCGCCGGCGTAGCCAGAGTCCTAGGCATGGGCGTGCACCTTCAGAGGGGTCCCGTAGAGATTGAGAAGCCACTTGGCTCTCGTAGATTTTTGTACGATACATTCTTTTGTATATCCCGGGCTCTTTGAGCATTTTGACCATGCTTAGTGCATGATGGCATTGTACATAAATGTTGATCATTTATATATATATATATATGTATATTCTTTTTGGATCAAGCTTTTGGCATTGATGGCTTTGTTTCCTTTTCCAGTTTTCCTTATGTATACTACGATGTATGTTTATATGCTTCTTCTAGAATATATGCAATGGTGAACAAATGATGCAAGTGTTTTACTTTCCCTTTTGTGTTTCATGATGCTGACATATGATGATGTAGATATAATGTGATTTTGAATCTTAGCTTCTGTAAGCAATTTTGGATACTTCATGTTTGTTTTGGCAGAGTGGTGAAGGTAAACCGTATGATGAGCAGATAAACCTGCCCCTACTCCCAACTCCACGCAACTAGTAAGATGCGAGGGCTCATCACCGAGAGCTAGAAAGGGCACAAGTTATGAGGTGTAGTGAAATGATAGTGATGAAAGATAGACAAAGCTTTGGTGGAACCAAATTAGGACACTACAAGCTTACTCTACCCGAGTGACTTCATAGTTTAGAATGCAACTTACTTTGCGGTTTATCTAGACTTAGATCCGTAGATGGCCACATAGTAGACAAAATCTGGGTTTTTAGGATTTTAACTCTCTTGGAATTTTGAACATCTGATTCATTTATCTTTGATTTAAGACCTCAAGATTTGAATTGTTTGCTTATGACCTTTAATGTTTGCTTGTCAAGAGGACCCCCTATACTTTGCCCCATGCTACTAGTAAGAAGCGTGGGTTTATCACCATGGACAAGGTATAGGCGAGTAAGGGCATTTCCATCCTTTCCCAACCCTACGTCACTAGTAAGAGACGCAAGCTCATCACCGAAGGTTGGTGGGGCAAGGAAATGTGTAAAATTAAAATTTTCTGTTTGATCACTTTTTGACTCGTTTTCTTGAGTAAAATGTCAGTATGTGCTTATTTCCGAAGAGACATATATATGGGATAGATGTGACACCATGAAGCTTCTAGAACAGACCATAGGAAAGACACCTATCCTAAGAAGAAACTAAAAGTGAGAACAAGCCCGCAGATCTTGGTATGGTTACCGTTAAGACTTTGCCATGTCTAGCTTTATTTGATAAAACGATTCCGAGATAATTTGATGATATCATGAAAATGGAGAGGTATGATTAGAAATTTTATGCCAACAACATCATGAGTTTGTAATGAATTGCTTTGAGAATAAAATTCCTTGATCACAATTTATGTAAGAAACAAGCGGACAAAAATGATCTTAATCTATATGAAGATGCAATGTAAATATATATAAGTAGTGCTAGCTGCTTATGCGTAGAACCGCTTGAGGTGCAGGGAATTGACTGTTTCACCAAATTCCTCACCTTCTAGCGTACATAGGAGGTATGCACCGTTTCCATAGTCCTTCATGACTCGGTATGGGCCCAACCATTTAGGCCGGAACTTCCTTCCTTCACCGGTCCTTCTTGTCGATCCGACTGTCTAGCCTTAGAACTAGATCACCTTCATATATGTCGCGTTCATAGACCTTCTTGTTATATTGCCGGCACATCCGGTCAGCATAGGCTCTGTGCCGCTGTTCAACATCTAACCTAGTTTCATCTAGGCTTTCTAGTTGGGAAAGACGTGCTTCTCTGTAAGCGTCTTCATCCAGAATCCCTTGTAATGAAATGCAGAGACTGGGTATTTCGACCTCAAGTGGGAGAACTGCCTCTGCCCCAAATACTAGTGAGAAAGGAGTTGCTCCCGTTGGTGTTCTTATTGAGGTTCGGTGGGCCCATAAGGCCGGATATAACTTCAAATGCCAATCTCGTTTGTTTTCTTTCACAGTTTTAAGGAGAATGGCTTTCAGTGTCTTGTTTGTTGCTTCAGCCTGTCCGTTGGCTTGAGGGTAATACAAGGAAGCCGTATGATGGCTTATTTTAAATTTATTGCATAGTTCATGAACTTCATCATTTTTAAAAGAAGTTCCATTATCTGAGATAATGACTTGTGGGATACCGTATCTGCAAATGATTTGGTTCAAAATGAACTTGGCGATTACAGAACCTGGTACAGTAGTAAGAGGCATAGCCTCTACCCACTTGGTGAAATATTCGGTGGCCGTGATTATAAAATTATGGCCATCTGTAGATGAGGGAGAGAATTTTCCTATCAAATCAAGACCCCATGTAGAAAAGGGCCATGGAGTAGCAATTGGTTGTAGAGCTTGTGCTGGCATATGAATCTCGTGGGAGAATTCTTGACACTTATGACACCTGCGTACAAACTCCACTGCGTCGTGTTCTAGAGTGGGCCAGAAATAGCCCATTCGATGTATTTTGCGAGCGGTGGCATGGCCACCGAAGTGGCCTCCACACATTCCACTGTGAGATTCGTGGAGAATCTTCTTGGATTCTTCTATGTCGACACATCTCAGGAGCATTCCATCGAATGCTTTTCGGTAGAGCACTTGCTCTATGATGACGTATTTGGCTGCGATAATACGTAACCGCCTTCTTTGTTGCGGTGTAGCTCCTTCTGGATACGTATGGTCCATGATATAATTAATGATATCAGTGTACCAGGGACACTCAGAGATAGAGGGTCGGGTTTCGATGTAGTATACGCACTCATCTGGAAAATCTAAATCTACTAAATTGCCTCCATCTAATGGGTTATCAGCTAACCAATCTGCGATGATTTGTCCTTTAACCGACTTCTGATTTACAAATGTTAATTCGAATTCCCCCATTAAGGTTATAAAACATCCAGCCTTTTTAGACAAGGATCCTTGTGTGAGGAAAGTTCGTAAATGGTCCGTTTTTACCATGACCCTTGTTTCTTGATTCAGCATATAGTGTCTTAAGCGTTTAGTAGCAAAGACTATGGCAAGGCATTCTCATTCTGCCTGTGTATAACGTGTTTCATAGTCAAGTAATGTTCGACTAATGAAATAAATCACGCGTTCCCTCTTGTCATCGTCTTCTTGGGCCAACATACAGGCCAGCGAGACATCGGTAGCTCGTGAATACAAAATTAACGGGCGGTCTAGCTTAGGTGGCATTAGCGTAGGTGGTGATAACAGGAAACGCTTAACTGCATCAAAGGCTTCATTGCAGTCTTCGGTCCAATCAATGCTATAATCCTTCTTGAGTAAATTGTTGATTGGATGAATGGTGAAACTTAAGTCCGGGATGAATCTCCGGATTGCACCAAGTTTTCTGAGAAATGACCTGATTCCAGATTCATTCGAAGGTGGGACCATTTTGAGGACAGCCCGAATTTTGGTTGGATCAACATCTATCCCTCGTGACGATATGATGTAACCTAGGAGCTTCCCTCCTGTTACACCAAAGACGCATTTCTCTGGATTTAGCGTGACTCCGTATTCTATTAGGCGTGAAAGAATGATGCGGAGTACTTCCAGATGGTCACAACGCTTCTTGGCCTTAGCCAACAAGTCATCTACGTAGGATTCCATGATTTTATGAATTAGATCATGGAATATATATGTCATAGCTCGCTGGTACGTAGCACCAGCGTTCTTGAGACCAAATGGCATAACAACATAACAATAGGTTCCCCAAGGAGTTATAAACGTGGTTTTAGCTTGGTCTTGTTCAGATATTCTGATTTGATTGTATCCCGAGAATCCATCCATGAGAGACAAAAGTTCAAATCCAGTTGTTGCATCAACAATGACATCTATGGATGGTAATGGGAAATCGTCCTTAGGACATGCTTTGTTAATGTCTCGGAAATCTATGCAGATGCGTATCTTCCCATTCTTTTTGAGAACAGGAACGATGTTAGATACCCATTGAGAGTAATCGACTGGTTTGATGAATCCTACTTGTAGGAGTTTTATTATTTCCTCTTTTACCATGAGAGCCACCTTAGGCTTCATGGGTCTTGATTTTTGTTTAATCGGTTTTGCATCTGATTTAGTGACGAGGTTATGTACCGCAATGTGTGGTGCAACACCTGTCATTTCCTTATAATTAAATGCAAAAGCTTTCTGATGTTCTTTGAGGATATGAGTGTGTGTTTCTACTTCTTCCGGGGTTAACGAGGATCCTAGTTTCAAGATTTTTGGTTCATCCTCCGTTCCGATGTTAACATCAATTGTTTCTTTGATTAATGAGGCATTACCCTCTTCAAACTCAGGTGGGGCTGGAGGTAAATCTAAATCATCCCCACTTTCTACTGTGTATATGCTAGGTTCCATCATGGGATTTCCAAAGTAGGAAGATGAATGTGGGATTAAGGACAAATCTATCATATGATAGGAGAGATGTAATGCCGCATAGGCGTTTAAGTAATTCAGAGTGGTCATATCACTATCAATGTGGTCTAGGATAATAGATTTGTTTTCATTTCCGTTTAAAAGAGAATTTGTCGTTGCTTTTATCAATGGTTCATCACGAAGGGATACCATGAAACGGGTATCTTCTAACTTACTGTTTGGAGTAAAGCGTGATGCTGAGGTTGCTATAGAATCGGTGAGAAGATTGTGTTCTCGCGGGATTGCTTCAATTGATATGAAGTCAAAGTCCTTGCTTAAATCTAATACAACTGTTTTGTAAAGTTGTAAGTGCTCGGCTTTGGTTTCATATACCTCAGAGACTTGGTTTGCTACCAATTGTGAGTCTCCTAACACTCTGATGTTATTAACACCAAAATGATCCAATTCTTTTAGCTAAGATGAGGCCAAGGAGGAGGGCTTCGTACTCAGCGCCGTTGTTTGTACATTCCTCTGCTGGAAAATTGAGTTTGAAGGCAAATGGTAGGACCTTTCCTTCAGGGGAAGTGAAGATTACACCAGTTGTAGGTACCCCTGCTCCATAACGGCATTTAGCTCCATCAAAATGGAGAGTCCAATATTTAGCTGGGAATATGGATGCTGGGATATTTTGTTGTATTTGCGCATTCTACTTCCACCATACAGAGATCCTCTGTTGGAAGAGAACCAACACCTAGGGAATATCCCATGCCTACAGAATCAAATGGTAGGAACATTGGTAGATCCTGTTCTAGTAATTCAACGATTTTTGCAGTAGTTCCTAATGATATTGTTTCTACAATGTTAGCCTCATCTTTTAAGGCTGGGATTGTCTTGACTAGATTCATAGTCTCAAGATCCGTTGTAGGTACCAACTTCTCCTCTGGTTTTGCGTCAGTGGGTTTATTAAGTTGGTTTGTTGGAAGTTCAAATTCCGAGTGCACGCCTGGTCTTTTCTTTAAGTCAGCTAGGTGTATATCGAATGGCTTTGGATCTCCTTTGGCTACAAACACCTTTCCTAGATGCAAGAATCTTACTTCTTGGAATAACGTAGAAGGAATTGCCTTCATACGGTGTATCCATGGTCGGCCGAGGATCATGTTATAATTAGTTTCCCGATCTATAATATAAAACTCAGTCAGGATTGTTTTGGGTCCTAAGGTGACCGGTAGTATTATAGTTCCAATCAAAGTGGCCTTAAGGCTATCATAGCCTCTCAGTGTATTTCGAGTTGTGGAACAATTTGTTTCCCCATATCCTAGTTTTTGAAGGAAAGAGAAGGGGACTATGTTAACTGCGGCCCCATCGTCAACCATTGCTCGTTTTACGTAGTTATTATAAACCCATACTTGTAAGTGTAAGGCTGGATCACCCCTACGTGCAATCTTAGCATCTGTAGGCATTTTACTTATTTCAAATATGAATTCGACATCCTTATCCGGCTGCCCCGGAGGGTGGATATCAAAGTCCACATGGTTTACTTGTGTTTCAGGAGGTGGAGTGATATTGATTAGATGACCTAAACCTAATGCCTCTAGAAGAGCAGCCCTGTGGGCAGGAGAATTCTTCAGTAAGTCCAAAAATGAAATGTGTGAGAAGGTTTTTGTTAGGTCGCTTAATTAAATCATAGGCACCTACGGGTTTTTCTACTATTTGTTGGCTCTTATCTATTTCTGGTAGGTGACTTGGGCTTGGTTGAGAGAAATACTCTCGTGTTCTTGTTATAGCTTCGATGGGTAGTTCGGCGTCTAGTTCTACTAAACTGACTATCTTGGGTCTCGGCTGATTTCCTAATTGTGGCGCAACTGATGGATTTAGTGAAGTCGAGGCTTCATGATCATTGTTTCCCGTCATTACGCTTTTGTTTGTCCCATTTAGATTTAGCCTATTGTTATCGTGATTTGGGAGTGGATCGTTAAAGATCTTGAGGGGAGCATTCTGAGGGGAAACTGCCCCTGCGAGCGTGCCTGGTGGTGGTGACACAGGATCTGCCAAAAAAAAATCTGTGAAGAACTGTCTTTGTTCTTTCTGGCAAATGTTGCATGAATTTATTGTAGTCACGGCACGTTCTAGTGTCATGACCTTGAATTTTGTGGAAACCACAATATGAATTGGGATTGTAATTCCTGGTTTGTTGGTTTGGTGTATATTGTGGCCTAAAATTCTGATCAAACTGTTGCCTATTAGGATTAAAGTTTTGCATTTGTTGTTTCTGGCTTTGATTTTGGTTTTGATAACCAAATGAGTTTTGGCTTAGACCCTGTGTGGGATTTCACCGTTGTTGTTGTTGTTGAGGATGATTAAAATCCACTGTATTGATTGTGGGGGTAAAGTTATTGTTTCATTGATTGTTCATTGGTAGTGAAGTATTCACAGTATTTACCTTTTTAGGTTGATCAGTTACTCCATCTGTTGTCACCCCGCGATTTTTGTTAAGGATTTTAGGTCCTTGATTGACATTCGTGGTAGTAGGATAAGTTGTAGTGTTCTGGCTGGAGGTGATTAACCTCCCGTTTGTTCCATATGTCTTACGAACCACTATCTATCGCTGCTTGATCTATTCGAAGAGCGCTCTCAAGTACTTCATCGTAAGTTCTTAGTGGGAACTTCTGGACTTCTTCCTTCACCTCTCTGCTGAGAGAATGAAGGAATAAATCACATAGTTCCATCTGATCCATATTTGGAGCACTTGCCGAAGAATAAAGAACTGTACGCCACCTTTGGATGAAATGGGCGACAGATTCATTGTGTTCTTGTTTAATGTGCAAGAATTCCCTGATTCCTGTTCTTAACAGTTTGTTCATGTCGAATGCTTTGATGAACTCTGAAACGAGTTGTTTAAATGAATGGATTGAAGCCTCAGGTATTCTATAATACCAATCAAGAGCGATGCCTTCCAAAGTTTTTGGGAATATTTTAGCAACGACCCCATCCCAAGGGAGTAATTCTCGTATGGCTGTAGCGTAAGCCTTGATATGTGCATTTGGATCTCCCTCACCTTTGTACTTGGGTAAATCGGGAAGGGGTCTTGGAAGCATGACGCTTCATATGGTGAAGTCTAAGGGCTCTTTCAAATATTCTGAATAAGTCCCTATCGCATAGGTTTCGACCATTGATGGTGCTTGTTGAGGGAGTTGTGGTGGAATGGGTTGTTGATATGGCGCAGCGTATGCATTGGTAGGGGCATAAGGAAACACCTGTGTTTGAGAAAGCATGCTGGGAGAGGAGAACATATCTCCTTGTGGTGATTTGGAGTACATGTTTAAGTATGACGGGGTATTGTCCAGGAATGGATTGTTTTGTACTAGACCGGGAGGAACGGTGTTAGAGATGATGGGCCTAGTTGGTGTTTGTTGTGGATATTGAGGAGGCATGCCTAACGTGCCTATTCCTGTGAGGAGGTCTACTTGGCTAGGATGGTGTGGGGGATTGGAACTCCCTGCTTGCATGAATTGTGAATTTTGACTTGCTTGAGCAAGTTCTAACCCTCTCACTTTTTCTACTAACGTTGAAATGACTTCATTTGGTGAAGTCACGGTGTTTTGCCTTAGTGGCGTTTGTTGTATACCCTGGTGTTGTATAGGCATGTGATATCCTGCTATGAACTGATCACTATCTTGCCAAGTTTCTCCGAGAGTATTTCCTATATGCAGTGGCATAGAGGTATTTTCTTGAAAAGAGACCTCAGGTTGTGGTTGTAAACCTCCTACAGGTGGGTACATACCACGAGAGCGTTGTTCACTCCTAGGATAACGTATTGACTGTTCATCATCTAAGACCAGGTATGGATCTGATTGTCTACTAATTTGTGGTCTAAGTAGCATCTGAGGAGATGAACCAGATTCTCCGGTAAATGTCATATTATTCAAGCTTGAAGGCTCTGTTTGTTGTTTTTGAGGGAATTGATCTAACTCCTCAGTTTGAAAAGATGAATTATATCTAATTTTTGGAGTTTGTGTTGATAACTGATTAGTTGAGTAGTTTTCACCCCATACCGAGAGTGAGGGTGATGATTGCCTATTCTGTTGGGCGTAGTATGCCTCAAGACCCAAGAGGGGTCTGCCATATGCATCGAATCCCGACATATTCGGGGGGTATATGAATACCCGCAGAATAATGGGAAGGAGTGAAGGTGGATGAGATAAGATGAAACTCTCAAAGAGAAGGTGAAATAGTTGTTGGTTTCACGTGTCGGGTTCACCAATTTTGTTGGTGAAGCTGATGTGAAGGCTAATGAGGTATAAAAGGTGAAAACACCAATTTGTTTGTTTCAATGTCAGAAGGTGGTTCACCAATTTTGTACGCCGGAAAAGCAGACAAGCGAGCGTGGGAATCTACAAGTAACTCTTCCGCGTACCCGACCTCCCGAGGTCATGCCGAGACAGCCGGTGGGGATGGGATATGCGTGGGATGCAGACAAACTAGTTAGGCAATCTAATGTCTTCAATACGCACTAGTGGAATTTGTGAATCTAAGGCAAAGAAGGCCCTTCTAACCTGAACTGGTGTGATAGATCGGTCAGCAAGGATGACTACTCGAAGGCTCCAATCAATATCGAGCTCTGGCATGATTCGATCTATGGGTTGTGGAATACGTGGAAAATGACCTGGGATAGTTTCATGTATGTCTCCAGATAAGGTCATATGGTGGGTAGTGAATACAATCGACTCTACGGACGATTCTCTGGCCTAGTCCAGAACTCTCTAGCTTTGTTAGCTGCTATATCTAGTAAGGATAACTGTTCAATGATGATAGGTGGAAGTGGGGTAGATCTGAATACTTGTGTGCATAGGCCAGCATGTCTATGTCTGATTGACTTATGGGCTTCGTTAGGTTACGGGATTTGTGGATCACAACCGTAGACTCTTGGTTGTTGTGGTCCTACTATGGTCATGTACAAAATCAGTCCCTGATCCCTAGTATCCAATAATCATATGCTTTCTTCAGCCTCTATATTTAAAATTAATAGCTGTGTGATCTTCTCAGAGTACCTCACAGGCATTCTTGCAACCTGAATTCTTAGATTAGTATCTATGTCTAGGAGAGATGTCTCCTGCATCTGGCTGTGGGACCAAAGGATCACAACCAAAGGTTTGTTCTCTTTCAAACCCTTTCTATAGTCATATGAATGTTTTCCTAGGGTAATCTGTAGTTCGGTTGATTTGACCAAAATGTGTGTGCTTGGTCGTCTTCTATATTTAATCCCCTCAACTGAGAGCTGATCTATCGTAAATCTGTTGTTATTTGGAAGATTTAGATTCTAATATTCTGGTCTATGTCAACTATTGTTGTGACAAGATTGGGTTGACGCACAATTGGCTCAAATATGTATTCTCTAGGTTCCCTAGGTCCCGTGATTGTCATACAAAAAGCAATAATGTAAATCTAACTGCAACACAGTGAATTTTAACTACGTGGAAGTAAATCTAGAACATATATAAATTCTATTTTTGTATTTTCTAAGAAACCTTAAGAATTTAAGAAAGCAGCTATTTAAAATATCTAAAATTGGCAACTAAAATAACAACTTACAACAAACAAAATAACCGAGTATAGCTATTTTTCTATGCAATTTGTAGATCTATTCTAAACAATGAAATAACTTTCCTAATCTATTTTCTAAACTCTCGATCCTACCTCAAAAGTGAGGGAGTGAATCATAGTTTCTCATAAACTAACAATCCCCACAGCTTCCCTGGCAATATCAAAAGTAAACTTGACTGAAAAGAAGTGATTATCTACTCTATTTGATATGTTTCTAATTTAGAACTTTGAAAGCTAGAACCTGGATTCTGCAGAACAGTGACGAATCCAATGGTGTGTGTGATCTTGTCCCCTCAGTGTGATCTCCTCGTTCTTTCGTGTTCACATGGATCCATAAAAGCATGTAATGTTAGCATCAATAGAAGTAGATATTGGGACAAAGCCAGCTCAGAATATAGACTGAAATATAATGCGAGTAGGAGAGGGATAGCGCAAGAGTACAGAGCTTGGATTATGTAATTCCTAGCGGGATCTATTGCGAGTCATGCAACATAAAGCATCCAGAACCTAAAACTATCCTGTTTTGAGGAGAAAAAACTGAAACTTTAATGGCTTCCTAAGCTATTCTATTCTCAATAGATTGGATAAAATAACAACAGTGCTTGCACAAGATGGATATGTGGCTTGCCAACAGCTGAACAATGCTAATTAAGCATGCAAATGAACTGAAACTATGGCTTCTAAGCAAAATAATAGACTGAACTAATTAAATGAGAAGATGAGAACAAAAAATGAGAGGCCATTTTCTTGAGCAAAAGCCATCTATTTATAGCATTTCATTCACCCAAAGATCAAAACCAAACTAAACTCTAAAACTATAAACAATGGCCAAACACTATTCTAGGGGACCAAAAACATAAATGCAAGCCCAATGCGGTAAAAAAAGCTGGTGAATCGTTGATTTTTACATGATTCGCGTTAAAAACACTTTCTGGAAAACACGTAAAGGACCACCGCTCTGAGCAGGGCAGCAGTTACAGGACCGCCGCCCTGATCAGGGCTACGGTCACGAGACCACCGCCCATGCAGGGCGGTAGTTTTGTAACTGAAGGGCAAAAGGGGGCAGAAAAGGGGAAAAAAGATAAAAACAAAGGATGCAGGGGCTAAGCGGGGCATGCGGGATGTTAACAGCATACTTGGAGATCTTTTCCGGATCCCGAACACCTTGCGAGGAGACTTGTATCATCATTGGGGCACTTGTTACGTTGTTACAGTAGTACAGTACCTACCAATTTTGGGTACGTACAGGAACCAATAACTAGTCTTGGGTTTCGAGTCTTCATGTTGACCTATCTTCAATATTATGAAAAACCATTGTAGGATTCCTTCAAAAAACCAATCTATACATCATATCCAACCTGTCGAGATCATAAATTATGAAGTGAAATTCCACAAGTACAAGACAGTTTTAGTCTTCTTATCAAGAGATGATCATGATAGTTTAGGATCAAGGTAGACTAAAGTCACATATAAACCTCACCAAATCAAATGTGAGCTCCAAAATCTCATATTAAACCTATAGAGGGTGATTATCACCATTTCTTAGCTTAAGTGCATACTCACACACAACTTCTTTCTTCACCTATAATGATAGGTTTAGGTTTACTGTCCTTTTAACAGTAGGAGAGAAAAATGGATGGAAAAAATAACAAATATGTAATAAAATTGTATTAGTATTCATGAAGAATGAAAAAAACTCACATATTGTATTTCACAATAGAAAATTCAACTTGGAACATTCAAACTTGCACTATATAGCTAAAAACATGCGCAACAAGGTCAATTATGTATGGACTGGTTTAGCTTGAAGAATAAGAATAGCTCCATTTTGACCTTGGAAGAGATTTATATAATTATGAGAGGTTGCAATATATTTCAAAACTTATTTTGAGTCAAAACACCTCATGTTATACCTATCACTCTGGAAAGGAGTTGTAGAGAGAGAAAAACATTGTTACTAGAATGAATAGAATTTTTTTGTTTCTTACCCAATTGTCATTATTTTTTTTGAAAAAGTTAAGTATTGGAGTGATATTCAAAAATTAATTCTATGATATATCTGAAGGAGGCTTCATATATTTTTTTTATGCTAAGAAGATAGGTTGCTCAGTTTGCATTTCTTAAAGACCTAGTTTTGGTCAAACTTGAATAACTTGAAAATCCCATTTCAAAATTGGATGAAATTTGCAACAGAGTACCAAAACACATCCCTATATATTATCCATATATTTTTTCCCATAAATATGATTGTAAAACCGAGACTAATCTCATTTTCCTCATCTTCCACTACTATTTCTTAGAGGAAGTTTTTGTGAGAACTTGAATTTTTCCTCCAAAAGCTAAAGTAAACATTATATATGCTCATACATGACCTATGGAGTGTTCCTAAGATTATACCATGATTACCTAGGCTTTTCATGACCTGCATTGAGCTCTTACACGTCATTAAGATCTAGAACTAGGCCTAAATGAGCTAATTTCAACTATGCACCATATTACCTGATGATCACCCTAGAAGCTCTTGATCATCCTAGAAACATCATTTCTGATTTGTGGGACACTTGATCTAAGCACACCATGCATATCCATAGCTCAAGTGGGCTCCTACCACACTGACCAAGCTTGCAACACAATGTAGTCATCTTGAAACCACTTTGAATCCACTCTGTAAGCTCCAACCATCATTGAGAAGACATTACCAATCAACCTTCATGCCCCTGATTGACCCTCACTTCACCACTTACACCTTTGTCATAAATTCCACTTCACATTAATGACAACACCAATGACTAGGGTTCAACCTTAAAAAGTGTTTTATTTAGAGAAAGATTACTTGATTCCATCTAATATCATTTATGATAATTAATGATTTCATTATTATATGATAATTTCAGATATGGATTCGATTTATCATTAACTTATTTAATATGATTTCTCATTATAGGAAAGTATATTAAAAAATTCTTATGCTAAATCCTCTACTTATTTATTTAGGGGTTATTGATGCTTTCTTCACTTACATATCCATCTAAAGGTGGTTTCCAACAATGCATAAGGGAGAATCATTTTTTGATTTATTTATACGAGAAATTCTGATCATACACAACTTTCCAGTTTCTTGCAACATATGACGATCATGAAGTTGTGATTGTCAGATTAGCTTCATCAACCAAGTACAACGTAATGAACCAATTACCTTAGTACTTTTGAGTTTCCCAGCTACATATTCAATCAATATCACAAAAGGCCTTAGAGTACTTAACATTCCATAATATGATATACAATGAAACATATATAAAGGTTCATTGTTTAGACAACAACTTCATGGTTACATTTTAATTGATTGTTTTTTATGTTTTACTTCCTGGTATTTTTAAAAGGAAAAAATACATGGAGTTTCTTATGGAAGGATATGAAAAATTGAAGGAAATTATATTCAATTTGTGACCCACATTCTATGATAGATTTCATCTAGCATCTAGTTTAATTCATCAGGAACCCTTCTACCAAATGTAAAGTATAAACCACATTTGAATATTGTTTTTTACATGATTTTATATAGCCTCATGTTCAAGTATATTTTTCATGGGATGTGCATATATAGGATCCTATCCATCATTATTATTTTCTAGGTATGAGAATTGGTGAGCCCCATATTGATATATAAATTTTCACAATGTGTTGATAAAAATATATCTCTAATCCAAATTGTGTACCAATATTTAAACTGTATACTTTCTAGGATGCACTTTCTCCAGGTTCAAAGGTTGTTACTTCTTAGTGTATGGTATTTTGATCTATTTTTGACTGGTTCATGTTAAATGGTTTAAATTTTTATAATTTATATAATTTTATGATTATTAATGATAGTGAAGTCTTCGATTATAGAAAATTTATGTATATATGTCAATTATTAATAACACGTTTAGGTAATTATAGTTATATTCCAATGTAAAAGAATTTACAAAACCATTCTAATAAATATATAGCCCATTGATGTTTGCAAATAATTTTTGAAGTAAATAATATGAAACAACATACAAATAAATTCAATAGATATTAAAATATTAGTGTGTGTGACTTGTCTCATCCTCAGTTGGGGTCTTGTCCACATCCGGTGGTGAGTCATATCACTTAGAGAGATCATAGGTGTTAGGAGTTATATGACACATGGAATATTCTGTCACTGAATCTGTCATTTTCATATGTGTCAGTGGTGTCATAGGAGTTAAATTCCTTTTTGGAATCATAACTCTTCTTTCCCTCATAGAGGGAATGACTCTACAGGCATGGGAGTTACACAACACTCCCATATGTACCCTCTTACTTCGATATAGTAGAATGAGTAAACATGTTTACCTTATGTGTGATTTTCCTTGCTTGTTCAATTTATTGCTTATTACTTGGATCATTCACATCACCATTAGAGTATAACCTCTTGGATGTGTACGGGGTTCCATACTGATCTTTGCAGAACAATCTCACATGATATCAAAGTAGTTGTTTGGTAAATGTGCACTCATTTATTTCAGTTTCTAATTAAATCCATTCAGATTCACATGTTTCTCGTCAAGGAAACTTTTAGTGGAGAATTTTTGTAAACTCGTGAATATTAGGGATTTTGGAAATTAGAAATGGTGAATTTTCAGCATTCGATAGCCGCCTAGTTCACCAAAAATTCTTGCCAACAAGTCACTTGTATGGATTAGTTCACCTAATATTTATATGTAAAAATTAACTTATGCATGTATTCACCGAGGTATAATACATAGCTTGGGGGGTTCCCATTTAATATAGAAATATAATAAAGATAATTTTTCCGTCAAACTTAGGTTGGATGATAAATTATGGATGGCCATTCAACCTAGGTTGGACAGTCATCCATTGTTTATCATTCAACCCAATCGTTTAACCTGGGTTAGAAGAAAGACCATGGAAAACCATCCAACCTAGGTTAGACGGCTGGTTTTGATGGTAGACAATGGATAACTATCAAACCAATGTTGGAAAAAATACAATGGAAAACCGTTAGACACCAAAAAATGGATGATTGTCCAACCCAGGTTGGATGTCTGGGTTAAACGAAAAACAAAGGATGGCCTTCCAACCTAGGCTAGATGAATGGGCTGGACGATATAAAACAGACGACCACCCAACCCACGTTAGATGGCTGGGTTAGATGGCAGATAATTGATGACCATCCAACCTAGATCAGACAGTTGACCATCATCTTCCATACAACCTAGTTTGGATGGGGTTCAGATGGCCCTCAAGCCCAAGCTGGCCGGCTGGATTGGACACCAGAGAATGGATGACCATCTAACACAGGTTTGATGGCCATCCATCCTCTACCGTACTACCTACATTGGACCCCATCTGAACCAGGTTTTACGGAAGATGATGGTTGACTATCTAACCCATTTAGATTCACCACAAAAAGGTTTTTTAGAAATTCACCATTGAGGTGAAATTTGATTTTGGAGATTCTCCACCAATTCTAAACTAATTTTTCAGAAGGGGGGGTCTTAAAATGAACTATGCTTCTCATGTAATTTTTTGTTCATTTTTTAGAATCTTACTAATTGGTTTAATAATTTTTCTTTTTGATTTTGTGTTGGTTTTTTGGTTGTGCATATGCAGTTTTAAGGGTTTTCATTGCCATATTTAGCTAGTTGTAGCTAACTTTGGAGAGAATCTCTATTAGAGGTTGGTACATTTTTTGGTTTTATTAGTTTTATTAATTTTCATTATAATTTAAAATTAATTAGTGACAGATTTTTGGGTGGAACCCTTCCTTCCTCCTTCCCTACGATTTTTTCCTTTAGTTTACCCTGATGCTCTTTTCTTCCCCCTTAGCTCAGTCGAGCTCATTCCTAGATTGGCGAGCTCTACAACAAGTTGTTTGTCTGATAGCTCTCTTAATGAGTTGAGTTTTCTTCCGAGTCATTATTTTTCTTGTTTACATGTGATTTGGTTTTATTTACATTGGGTTTCTTGCTTTTCTCTTGCGTTAAGTTTTATTCCATATTTCAAGCTGGTGTTTACATGCGAGTCAATTTTTCCTTATTTTTCATTGTGGGTTGTTGTGTTGTTTTCTTTCTCATTATATCCCTAGATAGAAGCTCAGTTTTATCACGTCATCCTGCTCACGTTGGGATTGTCTCAACCCTGATCAAGCTTTCTCACATTTCCAATGCATGAGGTGGTTGTGTGGAACCCTATATTCTTTCCTCTAGTGTCGGCTTTATGTCAATCTGCGTCTCCTTGGCTTTGTGCCCCTACTCATGTTCACCCATGCATGCCCTTGGTTATTACTTTAAACCAATATCATACCCTTCCTACAACCCTACGAACTCACCCCGTGTAATTGCACCTATCGTCTTATTGCCCCTACTGGCAGTTACTTCCCAGCTCACCCTACCAAGTGTTTTACTTGCCTTCACCTTTGTTATCGAATTGGTCACACTTGATCCCACCGCCTTGGTCTCATCACACCATGTGGAGCCATATTTTTCCACCTTGTTGAGTTGGCCACTGATCCATGACCGACCTCATTCCCTTTCAAACTCATTCGACCACCCTTACTTTTTAAACCTAGTTTTTTTACAAGCAGTGGCAATATTTTAAAAGGTAAGGTTATAGTTTAAGATGGTTAATTGTTTATTAGGTGGTGGTTAAATTATTAAAGGTGGTTAATCTAATTAAGGGCTTAGTTTAGTAATGGGTTAATTAATTAATTAAGAACCTTAATTTAATAATCTCTTTGATTTAATTCAATTATTAGTTTAAATTTAATCATTTTAAAAATGTTTTTAATCATATTTTTTTAACTTTTTGATCTCTAAAATTAGATTAATTGGGTAAACCAAAAGTGTGATTTTTAGCGTTAGTAGACATATTTTTTCTACTATTTTTTTTGGAGTGTGTAGTACCTCTCCTAGCATTTTTTCTCCTTTTGGGAGCATTTTCGCTGTCCTAGAGGCCCCTTAAACTCGTTTTGAGACCTTTTTTGCATTGTATCGCCCTTGTTATTACTTGTGAGCTAGTGAGTGTGTCCACCAATTTCTTGCAGAAAGGGGGTTTATGCTGCGACATGAGATTATATTGTCACATAGGATTGTGTTTTCTCCCCTTCTCTTGCTTTTAGTTCATTTTGTGTTTTCTCACGATGTAAAATTTTCACAATAAAAGAAAATTGATTGTGGTATCCACTCTTGCACATTATTACGTTGATTGCAAGGCGAGTGAAAAAATGTTTCACGATACACATTCGTACTTGATTGTAATCAAAACAATAAACTATGAAGTGTCAAAATAGTGGGGTGATAATATATTTATGGGGTAGTTGTGTTTCATTTCTCTTCCTTATGCATTCATTCTTTTTTTCTCTTAACGATGGATGGATCTTCAGTAAATTTTCTCACAACGTTCAATTTCTTTGAATGGAGATCTAAAATTTCTATGGTATTACGTAGTAAAGGGTTTTTCTATGTCACCATGGGAGTAGAGACTGAACATAAAAATGAAATTGAAAAATCTAGGTGGTTTAACCGTTGTGATGAAGCATTGGTTATTTTGTGTATGTCCGTCTCTCCTGACTTACTTTTCTACATCGAAACTTCCATAGCACCTGATGGAGCTTTGAAATTTCTTGATGATATGTTCAGTAAACAAGATGACATGAGATTGAATGAGTTGGAGAACAAACTACTAGGATTAAATTCTAGTGACTTTTAAAAGAATGTAAAGTGGAGAAGAAATATTCTCAGTCGATCTTTTCGATTCTTTCTGAATTAGGTCTCAAACACTCCATCTCCATTTCAAATTTCTACGCCACAAAATCCGACTTAGGCAATTCCTGGAAAATTCCCTAGGACAAACTCATTCAAATGGGGACTCTCAAATCCATGTCACATGCCCTTGTATAAAGTAATGGTAAGGGAAAGAAAATGACAAGAAAAAAGAGAAAGAGGTGAAATCCAAGTAGGAAACATAGAACGACCAAAATGAAACCGATCCTAACACGAATGCTCAACTTTTGAGGCCAAAGAAAATAATGAAAAGTGTAAATGTTCCTATTGTAATAAGTCTGGACATAAAGAGGATCAATGTACGAGAAAAAAATTTGATCACTTAACACATTTACTTGAGAAGAATAAAATAATTTTTCTTGATTATATAAAACAAAATGCTTCGAAGGCCGAGTCTTCTAAAGCAAAGGAGTATAAATCTGAGAAGAAAAAAGGAAAGGCCCTTGTAGCTAGAGCATTTCCTTCATCAAAATGCATTATCTATTTCGGTTCCTCACAGTACATGGCCTCTTCACATTTTGAGTTTTCCATATCGAACCATGTGGCATGTCCTACATCATGTTGGGTGATGACACTACAATGTCATTTTATAGTAGTGGATCAATAGAGATGGATGGTGGAACATTTAACCTAGTGTTGAGTGTTCCCAATATCTCAACCAATCTCCTATTGGTTTACCAAATCATTAACCTTGTTGAAGGAATGTGATTGGAATTTATTCCTAACTCGGTGATTATTTGGGAACTTCACTCTAGCTCCACAGTGGCTAAGGGAAAGGGAGATAACCATTTATGGTTATATACCTTCTCCCACTTTAGTTCTAATTTAACACCCGCTTCCTTGATCACTCATACAAATGAGGTTAGAAAGCTATGTCATGAGCATTTTAGCCATCTTAACTATCCTTACCTTGAATAATTGAGACAAAATGAAATGGTCAACGGGTTACCTGTTGAAAATTTTTACACTTTTGCAGAAATGGGCAACTCGAAACTTCGTTACGATGGATAACAAAAGAATGAAGTGAACCTAAGCTAGGGGAGTTTCTTTCAATATATATTGTTTTTGTTGATTAATTAATGATTACATGAAATCTGTAGCTATGTGTTCTATTACAAAATGTAACATATCACATAGTGTCCAATTTCATGAATATCTTCAAAAAAAGAACACAAAGCCCCGAAGGACAGATGTGTTATCCTAATGAATACATTGAATTGCAGAAATAATGAATTGTTAAGATTTAGAAAAATAATCATAACTACAGATTTCCACAATCAGAGTTTAGTACTAGATGTTACTGGTATTCTTTAAGGTTATTTCCTTCATGATTAAGACATTTAATTATATTATTGAGTTGTTTAATTCATCATACAATCCATATAGAAAGCTGAAATGTAGAAAGAAATACACAACTCAATTTCATAATTCAATGTTTTATTCATAAGGAATTTCAAATGTTCCCACATAAGCCATGTGATGTAACTGAAAAGTAAAATACAACTACTTAAATAAGAGGTACATATGCGTGAAAGAGAAAATAGAGGAGTATGAATGAACCAATCATTGCCTTGGGGTTTTCTTTTTCGGTTAATGCATCTCCAGCTCCAGCTTTACTCCATCTCCATCTTCACTCCTCAAAGCACTATAGAAAAGAGAAAACTGTCAGCTATGAGCTCATGGTTAATCCATATTCCCATACTATCCAAATTCGTGCAAATGGATCTCTTAACAACAGGAGATATAAATTACATGAAGATAAAAGGCACAACTAATAAAAGTATTTTTCTATAACAACATACATGATTATCCACTCATAAGTAAGAGGAGAGAGAAGGAAAGAAAGAATATGGAACATAAGAGTGGCCAAAAATCCTAAATATTTTCTAACTATTTTCTTAAATGTGCAGGTACAAGTTGTAGTCAAGAAGAAATAAAATCATGTCTTACAGTCTACACTATTAGATAAAGATTGAAGAATTCAATAAACTCTATCCTATGATACATATTGGAGTAAGTCACAAGTACATATTGGTATGGAGGAAGAATACAACTCAAAGGTGAAGTAGAAGAATCAAAAATTTAAAGGCTGAAGTTAACTGGAAAGATAAGATTACAGCTGAAACAAAATGAGACAAAAATATGAGAAAATTTTGACAGGGCTTCACCTTGTAAAATGGACATTTACATATTTTCATCATGTTGTTTTTTAAAGTAATACATGCTTTAAAACCTGTATGTAAATCAAATAAGTAATATAGAAAGTTGAAAAGCATGGCATGATCAAGATAACAGTTATCATATTTCAGTTTCAATGGAAGAAGTGATACATTCTATATTTTGAATCAAGAAAGTGAATTTATTACAGATGAAACATAATAAAAGGAAGAAATTTGAGAAAAATTTGACAAGGCTTCACCATGTAAAATTTACATCTTAAAATTTTCCAGCATGCATACTAAAGTTGTAATGAAGATCAAATGTAGTATTTAACTAGAAATAGAAAGATTCAACGAGCTTCAACGGAAAATGAACATCAACACAGTAGATGGTGAAGAACATATTTTTCTGTCAATTTCAACAATTGCAGAACTGAAATTATCTAAGAAGAAAGGAAATTATTTGTATAAATATGCTTGAAGTCTCATCAAAAATATCATAATAGAATGAATGAGGGAAAAATGAAATAGAGTTTTCTCATCATGAACTCAAAAGGAAGCTATACAGTCAATGTTACATTAACATCTACAAATTCAAATTCTTATACAGTATCAGAACGATTGTATAATCAAAGTATATTGACGAAAACAAGTGTTTTCAATTCATAAAGACAAAGTCACAACCTATGCTAAACAAACCAACAAAAGAGAAGGATGATGATATAGAGTATACAATGCAATCATCTTAATGAAATAAAAAATAAACCATACTTTGAGTTACAAATGATAGCTATCAAGATACAGTTTAAAAGACGTAACTATCTACAAAGTACAATTTCAAGGAATGGGAGTTGTATTCAACATATGGTAGCAAAAAGTATAGAATATGGTTAGGGTTAAATAGAAAACAAACCCTTATGTACAAAATCAGGATGATACAAAAAAAATGGCTAGCAATGTAGATTTCCATCAAAGAGTCATTGTACAGTTGAAGCATTAATTGAAGATTTGATCATTCCAAGTGACCATTCAACCTTAAAATATAGTTCAAAACATCATTCAAACGAGCTCATGAAGTTCATATCGGGAGAAGTTCAAGTAACATCTACAGCTATGGAAAGCTATGAAAAGTTATGATAACCCAAATTTAAGGTATAGTTGTAATTTCAGATAAAGTGCATCAATTCGAGCTCAGAGTAAAGGAGGTGATAATAACTCAAGACCCATAATCAAAGAATGCAAAATTTACGGGATAATCGAAGACCCTACTGTAAAAAAATCAGCATTATTATTATAAAACCCCATCTCAAAGTGATGAAGCACAAAATTCATATAGAGAAGAGGTCAAAAGATCAAGTGAGAAGGTGTAAAATATTCGATAAATATCTCTAATCTAAAGAAACACACAGTGAGTAAATACACAAGTTCCAAGATACCAGGAAACCGTTAAAAGAAATGAGTAGTGGGATAATAAACTTGAATACCCATATCTCGAAATGTATAGATCTACAGTTTTAGAGAGTCAATAATCAATAAACAGTGTCAAGTATTTATTGAGAAACCACGAGTCTACCTTCTCCTGGAGATTTCAGTGAATACAAATGGAAATCAGAGTCATGAATTCAAATAAGAGCCTTCTAAATGGCCCAAAACAAAACCTCAGTACAGAAGATTATTTCACAGAGAAGGAGTTTAATGAAAACTTCAAACCAACGATCACACCATCATAAAGAGTACATGGTAATAAGGAAACCAATCTCTAAAGTCTACAACAATGACAGCTAACATCCACAATGCTTCACCTGAAAAGCTCAGGATCAAGAAATCAGAGACCTCACAAGGTACACATAGCTCAAAATGATCAAGAAATGGTGGTTGCTTCAAAATAAAACTCACAAAAATCCAAAGAATAACACTGTCCTGAGCTTGAAGAGATCAACCACAGTGGAAAACATCCAACAACCTAATGCAAAAATCCCATAAAGAAGCTAAAACAATGACAATATAGATGCTTGAGAGAATAGAGATCCATTTTCGTAGGGGAGACGAGCTCAAATAGATCAACAATGGCATCGACCAAAATTTTTCTAGGGCTTTGCCCACAAGCCAAAAATCCAAAATGAAGTGATCATTAAGGTCAAGTGACCTTTACCACGCAAACTCAAGAGGTGAGTTAATTAAACTCAACCAAAGTCATATGATCAATGATAGAGAAGAAATAGTACACAAAATCAATGTCTTCAGATCGAACTCTGAAATCAATGCAAACCACTATGGTTAGACACCACCGACCACTATAATTTCCATGTTAGAAACCCTAACCAAGAGTCAAAAATGACGGCTTGAGATCCAATAGTTATGAGATCAACGACTTGAAATCATTACAACTTTCAAAGCAAACTCGACTTGGGTTTCATATGCCACCGAAAAAATGATAAAGGGGTGAGTCATCATCACAAGGGGGCCAACCCATTTTATTTTAAAATTATTGCATTTGACATATAAAAAGGGGATCTCAACTATAGTTCGAGTGCCGAACATTCCAAAAATACCAACCAAATCATGTTCAAGAATGATAACCCAAAAAGTAAGGGTTTTAAACTATAAATCAAGTGTTATCCAAAATGCACAAGATGACAAGAAAATTGCAAGGCAGTGATAATGAAAAGGTGGCAGACTATATAGTAGGTCATGTGTGTATACAAAGGGGGCCAAATCATTAAACCATGGTAATTTTCTAAGTCCACAAGAGTGGCCAAACCCAACAAATACAAGTTCTCACAACCACAGGTTGTCCCTGTTATCACCGAATCAAAGCACCCTATTGTTTGTTGAAGTGTATGTGCTTGAGATCACAGTGTGATTGGATAACATGGGTACTATCTCCAAGTTATGGGACTTACTAGTTGAGATAGTCCTTGTTTGGATTCTTCTCATGAATCTGCCAAGCTTGGATTGCTGAAACCGATGGATTCTATTTCTTAGGAGTCACCAGATGTGTAACTTCAAAGCTTCTTACAAGCTAGAGACTTGCAACAAGTGCACATCAATCTTGCTACAATTAAAATGAAGACCTCTTGTCCCACTAGGCATGCCAGAACTGCTAACCAACCCGAATCACAACACCCTATTGTTTTCATAAGTGTGTGTCCTTGAGCTCATAATGTGATTGGATAACATTGATACTATCTCCCAGTTGTGGGACTTGCTACTTGAGATAGACCTCTAGGGAAAGCTGGTTCTTACTCCTAAAATAGATGCCACAATCTACTCTAATTTAGGAAAAATTATCCACTCCTAATTTAACCTTCCAAGGGACTAGGGAGAGAGAGTGCATGAAAACAAATCCTACACTAAAGTGGTGATACACCATAAAAGGAGAGTGAGAATAGTCTTTCAATGTGTGAAAAGTAGGAGAAAAATGCATACTAGAAGGGGTGATGATAGTTCTCCACAATCTAGCAACTGCATTCACGAAAATATTTCATGCACACACAGTGATAATGGATCCCTACAAAAACATAAGATAGACATAATATATATGCAATAAGATTAAAGGGGCAAGAGGAATGCAACAAACACACCAGGTAAGATACATGCATAAAATTACATCTATTGCTTGATGAGTACGCATAGTCCAATATATTACAAGATAAGGGCCTGGATCACCATGCAAGGAGTCCAATACAAGGGCTTGTAGCACATTAGCTTCAAAAAATAAAATTGATATATTTTTGTTACACTAAACTATCTCCCTTACAATGAGCCCAACACTCCAATTTATAGGAATTTGAGAAGAGAGGGAGAGAGGAAAAAATGAAAATCCCAAAATCTATCCTTTAACCACTTGCAAGATGTCATAAATGGATTGAAATAATGGTATGTTGCTTGCAAAAGGCCTCCCATACTACCCCATATCTTGCAGCAATGAGAAATGTCAACCCATGCTTCATTAATGCATCCCAACTACCAAATAAAACACTGTTCTGAACCTGGACACGTTTTTTGAAAAATATCCATTGATCCCTCATCAAATTTTATATTTCTTGATTTTTTTTGTTGGTATTGGAAACACAATTCCAACAGTACCAATTTTATGTGTTTTCGTTGAGAAATGTAAAAGCTATGGCCTTCTAAGTGTGGGCAACTATTTTGGGTCTACCAGGCATTTATGTCATTTGATGGGAATTAGCATCTGGTTTTATAGATCTAGAGATGTTTCTTTTGTTTTTATATATCTACCCTCATTAAAAATATCATGCCCCATTCCAGAAAGTCCAATTTCATGAAAATCAAAGCTCAGGTTCAAAAGTTATGGCTATTTGAAGTTCAGGGTCTGATTTGCACTATTTTCCTTTGTATGTGGGCAGGTGTTTCAACTATATTGGATTGTTTTTTCCCGAGTCTCCTAGAAAAAAACCTCCGATCCACCCGCAAGCCTCCTTTCACGATAAAAGTAGGAAAATAAGGAAAATCGGGTCCTTGGCGAACAAATGTCCCGTGTGTCCGGCCGTTGATCGGGCCGTCGAGGTTGTTGACCGCCACATCACCCATATCTCTTTTGTAGTCGGCTATTTTGGGCTCTCAGATCCCAGACGTCCTACACGTACTTGTGTGGCAAGGGCTGTTTTTACCTGACTTTGCCGATTTTCTCTTGGTGCGGCAATTTCAGCCTTGTGGTGAACTCGCGTCCCGACGTCTTGCGAACCGCGTGGGACAAAAACTTCCATTTTTTTTGATTTCTTTGCAAATCAGAAATTTTGACCATGCGGGTCCCAGATGTACCACACGTACCTATGCAACCTGGGCTCCAAAAACTTAAATTACCCGCAATACACTAGCACAGGCTGAATTTTCTTGCCTTTTACAATTTTTTCAACTTCCTGGACTTTTTCCTTGGATGGGGAAGTTAGAGAGAAGCTGAACGGACCCATAGAACCTAAGTTTATGCGTTTCCATATTTTCTACTTACTCCAACAAGGGGAAATTATGCAAGTTATCCCAAATTACCTCAGGGGGTGAATTTGAGATAACAGTCCCCACTGATTGTGATGGATTGAACATGAATTGAAATGTAAATTTTTAATGTGGTCATAAGGGATAGAGCAGGGGTCAACATCAGAATGCAAGCAACCTTTTGAAGAATTGATTACCTTTTTTTCACAAAATAAGAGTTGATTATGATTGTGCATGTGCTACCCAGTGGTCCCCACAGTGAGGTGAATAATATTTGCTAAGTATTGGAGACCAAAAGTATTTATTTTCTTGCACAGGAGTATTTTTACATGCCTTCACAAAAGGATAGAACAAACAAGAAGACAAATTCACATGCAAAAGGAAGGAGACTTGCTCACCAAGCAATATTTATTATTAGTAAATTATTCACTCATGCTTTTCTCAAAAATAGAATAGTCAACTTCAGTTTGACTGAGATATAACTAGTGGCTAGTAATGCCTCTTGTATTAGCTTGCTTTGTTTTAAAATAGAATGCATGGGCATGTAAAATTTTATCCTATTTTTAGGAAGGGTGGGTGAATTAATTTTTCTATATATTGTGTGCCTTGACAAAGCACAAAAGGGGGACTTTTAGATATAGGAGTGCTGAAGCAGATTTTGCCAGTTTTGCCCTCTGACTGAGAAGTATTTTCTGCCTTTCCAATTATTTGCAATCTCGTGTATGTTCCATTAATCTTGTGAATGTTTAATTCCATTATTAATCATCTCACACTTTTGAAAATTCAATAATTTCTACATGATATTAATGTGTATGTTTAACTTAGTGGTATTTTTGTGATATTTTCCCTCAATACATTAAAGTGTTTACCTTTAATTTTCTGCAGAAAGTTGTTGGCTTGTGCATCAAAAATTCATTCCCATATCAATTGTGCATGTACCCAGTCAAAGACCTCATACAATTTTGGTGTATCACCTCAGTTTTAAATCTTTTTTACAGTATTATTTTACCCTCAAACCCCAGAAAATTAGTTTAGGATACAACAATAAGGAACCAACCTTGATACCAGAGACTCACCTCAAAATAGGTATACGCACAGACCTGAGGTGTTCCATTGTATCTACGAAAGAGAGAGATAATTTTTGCAAACTTAGAACACCTAGATCCATCTCTCTACAGGGTTCAATTTCGAGAGATAATAGTTTTTGGCATGCCCAATGGGACAATGAATTAGATCTGTAGAAAATTATAGCAATTTACAACAAATTTATAACAAGCAAAAGTTACTTTTGGATCAACAAGCTGCAACAATTATTATAAATATTTAAGTATCTATTTGGCAACTCCTTAAAGCTGATTTTAGATCAGTATTACAACATGTTCTATTCCTAAAGTGACTACAAGATCATCGGTAAGAGGAATTCCTTCTGAGTTTATTTCTTTACCTTTGAATTCTGCAAGAAGGAGAAGAGTTAGTAATACTTTGCTTTATAAAAGACCTTGATTTGGTAATCCTCCTCCCAATCTTCCTTCACCACGTGTCAATATTTTCATTCAGATCTAAGTTTTTCAAATGGCTATTAAACCACCTAGGAATTTTGTGACCTTTTCCAATGGTAGCGCATTAGTAATCCCAGTTTATCATGATATCCCCAATGCTGCCATGAAAAGCTTGCCTATATTCACAGGTGAAAATTAGGTTACACCTACAGAGCACATCAAATATGTTGCAGCCATATGTGCAGTCCATAATATTACTCATGAAGATGTGGCTTTGAGACTTTTAGCTGCATCCTTTAAAGCGTAATCCTTGCAATGGTATAGGAATTTAGAGATTGGAAGCATACAAACTTGGGATGAGTTAGGTGGAAAATTGATGAAACAATTTCAAGACAATTTAGATCATTTATCTCTCATAGAAAAGTTGTCTACCATTAAAAGAGCTCCCCATGAATTTATGTGTAGTTTCAACATTCGTTTTGCCAAAACTTGGGAAATAATCCCAAGTGTTAAGACTCAAACTAACCATGCTTTCCTTTATTATCTTAAAGCATTATACAATGATATTTCAACTATGATTCAGTCTATGGGCAGTGAAACTCTTCTGGATGCTTATGATATTGCTATACAAGTTGAAAACAAACTTATTCAAGCTGAAAAATTAGCACCTGTTAGGTTGTGGAGCTATATTTCTTCACAATAAGCATGATTTTACATGTTACTGGTTCTGACTGTAACTAGTGTTGGTCAAGGTGTAACTGACGCCGGTCAGGTCAGGTCAGGATGTAACCGGTGATGGTCAGGTATTAACTGGCAACAGTTACCTGTGTGACGATGTTTTAATTAACTCTCGGGAATTAGATCTATTTTTAGCATTAAAGTAGATTTATAGTTTGTAATTGCATGGCTAAGTGCCCTAAGTTTATATACGACTATATAAGCATAAAAGCTAGGGTTTAAAAGGATAATTAAGAGAAGTATTGACTTAGATACTTGATTCTCCTAGATTGAGAGGATGATGATAAATAAAAAGAAGAGAAAGAAAGAACATGTTATATGAAGACAAAGTCTCCATGGAAAGGATCTAGACAGAAGGAAATAACAGGTATATCTGAATGGTGAGAAGAGGGTAACATATTTTATTGTATTTTCTTTGTATAATTATTGTCTCATTGTAATGGCTTGCATAGTATGCAAAGCACATAGAGTTTCTTCTTGTAGATCCACATGTTGGTGAGATCTTGTATTGTAGATTCATGAGATCATGATGTATTGTTGATCCATGTAGATCTATTATTATATTGTTAGATCCAAAAGTTGTTGTGAGATCTTGTATTATAGATCCATGTAGATCTAGATATTGTAGAGGAGGTTGTCTTCATGTTTACACAGGTTATGCAGTGATGGAGAGACAGACTTACTTCTTGGTGCACAGTCATAGTTACACATATGGTAGACCCATGATGTGAGAGGTCTTGTTGCAAATCCATAGAGAACTTGGTAGTAGTTCAGAGATGCAGTAGTTCCTGGTTATGTGAGATCTATTGGTGGTGTTTAGAGGCACAATTGTAGTGCACTCATGGAGATCCGTTTAGAGATTTAGAGGAGAGGAGATACTCTTGGAGAGATGCATTATACTCTTGTATTGAAGAGTTGGTTTGTACTCTTGTTGTATTATATATATGAGATCTCTATATTTGGTGGACATAGCCCATATTGGGTGAACCATAGTACATGCTGTGTTATGTGTGTGTATTTTGTTTTGATTTGGATTATTCTAGTTTATACTTCCACTACTGTAGATTCTGGGGAATTGTTAAGATACTGTGTGCATGATTGGGTTTTTTATTTAATCATAGCACTATTCCCCAGTCCCTAATTCCCAACAACATGTATCAAAGCTAGGTTTGTTAGCTTATCTGATACCAACAACTGGTATCAAAGCTTAGTTAGGTTGGTTATTTCAGAGAAAGGTTTTGCTTCAGTATATTGTTAGTGGTTTACTGATAGGTTTATGTGAGCAAGGTTTGTTTATTCTAATGTGGAGATCACAAGAAGAGATTCAATATCTAGTGGGAGTTGGAAGAGTAAGGTTGCTTGAAAGTATAGTGACCGGCGTCAGTTTAGTGGCAACTAGTGTTGGCAGAGTGTGACCGTGGTCGGTTACAGGGTGACCATAGTTGGTTACTGGGCAGCCTAGTTATAAACAGAAAATCACATATATGAAGAATTAAGAAGATGCATGGAAGGTATCCTATTTACAGAGGTGTCCTTGGTTCTTGGAGGCACAAACATATTGGTCAAATTGCAGATCCGGTTATTGAGGTATGGTTTTATCTTGGTATTGCAAGTGCTTATATTATTTTGGTTGCACATGCATGTCTGGGATTGCAGATCTAGATCTGAGAATGAGAAAAGGAGTAGTTATGCATCCTTTTGTGTAGTTAGATGCATGGAATTCATTAGAGAAGATAAATATAATAGCGTAGAACGAAGACAGGGTTTCCATCAGAGAAGCATGTTTTTCGGTTTTGAGATGCGGTTGAGTATTTTGGTGTTGGTAAGGTGATGTGTTTCATCTTGGTGCAATTTTTATTGCATGTATGTTTTTGGTTAAGTTTTTGTGCAAGGTTGGGTGCTTCTTGAAATGACTGGCTCAACACAACTATTGACTTTGGTCAGAGTAGGCACCTAGTTTGGTGACCTATGCCAATTTTTGGCATTGTGTTAGTTCCAGTAGCACCAATGTTGATCAGGGAACCATGATAGGTCTTTGTGAAATGATTTTGCACATGGTTTCTTACAGTAGAAGAGGGCATGATTGATTTAGTGACCTATTTTGGAGGATCAGTTTTCTATTATAGTGTGTACAGATAGAAACGGTGCAGATCACTTCATGGTTTGGATCAGAAAGAGGACAGAGTTGGCTTAGTTAGTCCATTGAGACTTTGGGTTAGGTATCTCTATATGGTTCATGTTTTATCTCTTTCATTTTAAGCAACCGATATTAATTTATGATAGTGTGCACAAATTTACACCATGTTTTGGGTGTTGTTTGAATTTTATTTCCCGGTTGTGTGGAATCTTGAGGACAAGGATATCTAGTCGAAGGATGAGATCTTTAATGAAAATTCATGGTTAAACACAGTTGCAAATAATGAAAGATGTTGAGTACATAGGATTAAAATAAGTTGATTCTCCTACTTCACAAGATTTCCAAACTTCTGTGATGTAGAAGTATTCTGTAATAAGAAAGGGAATCAATTTTGTAGTTCTTTCATCTAGTTTTATTTCTCACTGACATATTAGCTTTTGAGCTTGGTATTAGAGGAAGTGTAGGGAATTTCATGTTCAGTGGGAGCAAGCCATGGTTGTTGGCATTACAATATTGGATAAATGATGCACACGCAGAGTGAGAGGAGATTTCTACTATACATAGTGGCAGAGGCACTAGTTGGTTTTGGAGGGTAGTCACGGATTATGTAGGTATATTGAGTTTATTACTTTCTAATGTCACTTCTGGATTATTTTATGGTGTTTGGATATTCCTTAGGGATGGCAGTTGATGGTTGATTCAGCTGGTTTTAGATGATAGATTAATTTTCAACGTTTGAAGGGTGAAAAAGGATAAAATATGTTAGTTACAGAAACTGGTGTTGGTTATGGTTAACTGTGGTCGGTCATCTGGTAGCCATGGTCAGTTTGGTCATAGGTTTGACAACAGTTTTTATTTACCATTTGAGATGGTGCCCTTGTTTTGCTTTCATCTTGGTTGGTTTGTGCAGTATGTTGATGACATGTATGTTGGTATTTGCACTTGGTATTAGTTGCATGGTTTAACACGGTTTGTTTTTATTGACATTGATGAGCACAAAATTTATATTCGGCTTTTGGAGTTAGTCGGTGGTAGACTTGGAGCTTCTGGAGAGCTGATGATATGGATGGATGTATAGGTGAGTTTATACATGTGGATAGATTCAATTTTGTGAGTCTATGATGATGCAAATGTTTGATTTGCACATGGATGCCTATGAACACAGTTTAGATGCCTTGAGCATGATTAGAGGATGTTTGTATTTCCTCTTATTACTATGTTACTCCTTGATACGTATGTTATATACAGATGAATGTCTTAGACATGATAGTTTTTTATGCAGGGTTAGATTTATAGAATGCAGTGTTTGGATTTCTTTGAGTTATGCAGGTGTTTGTGGATTGAGCACCCACTGTTGCATGTAGAACTCATTCAGGGCTGTTTTTACCCGAGATCTTGTTTTACTTTCACATATTCCAATTTGATTTGTCTTTGGACATTTTCATTGATGGCTACATGGAGACATGGATAGATAGATGGAGAACATGGTTGGTTTTACAGGTATGGATATGGTTGCAGTTGAAGCTTAGTACTTCAGTTTGAGTGGGAGCTCTTGCATGTGTGTTAGTCTTGATGGCTTAGTTACATAAGGAGCTTGGTTGGATTTATTTCCTAATACCAACAATTGGTATGGTGTTATGATTTAGTGGGATCTTGTGGCTTAGTTTCACGAATCGGTTGTAGCTTTGTGTAGGTTTGGTGAGTCTTGGTTTTATCTTCTTGTTTTTAGAAGATAGTTTGATCTTCCTAGTTTTATTTTTGAGAGAATTGTTGAAGAAAAGAATATATGGTCCTCATGGTGTGTAGAGGACAATGATGTACAGGTATAGGTACATAGGTTCTTTAATTTATCTCCAAGTGGGAGATTATTAGGATGTGGAGCTAGATTGCTTCACAATAAGCATGATTTTACATGTTACTAGTTTTGACAGTAACTGACGTCAGTTAAGGTGTAACTGGCACCGGTCAAGTCAGGTTAGGATGTAACTAGCGACAATCAGGCGATAACTGGTGACGGTTACCTGTGCGATGCTGTTTTAATTAACTCTTGGGAATTAGATCTATTTTTAGCATTAAATTAGATTTATTGTTTGTAATTGCATGGCTAAGTGCCCTAAGTTTATATACGACTATATAAGCATAAAAGCTAGGGTTTATAAGGAGGATTAAGAGAAAGATTGACTTAGATTCTTGATTCTCCTAGATTGAGAGGATGAGGATAAATAAGAAGAAGAGAAAGAAAGAACAGGTTACATGAAGACAAATTCTCCATGGAAAGGAGCTAGACAGAAGGAAATAGTAGGTACATCTGAATGGTGAGAAGAGGGTAACATCTTCTACTATATTTTCTATGTATAATTATTGTCTCCTTGTAATGGCTTACATAGTATGCAAAGAACATAGAGTTTCTTCTTGTAGATCCACATGTTGGTGAGATCTTGTATTGTAGATTCATGAGATCATGATGTATTGTTGATCCGTGTAGATCTAGTCTTATATTGTTAGATCCACAAGTTGTTGTGAGATCTTGTATTATAGATCTATGTAGATCTAGATATTATAGAGGAGGTTGTATTCATGTTTGCACATGTTATGTAGTGATGGAGAGACAAAATTACTTCTTGGTGCACAGTCATAGTTGCACATATGGTAGACCCATGTGAGAGGTCTTGTTTCTGATCCGTAGAGAACTTGGTAGCAGTTCAGAGATGCAGTAGTTCCTGGTTATGTGAGATCTATTGGTGGTGTTTAGAGGCACAATTGTAGTGCACTCATGGAGATCCGTTTAGAGATATAGAGGAGAGGAGATACTCTTGGAGAGATGCATTATACTCTTGTATTGAAGAGTTGGTTTGTACTCTTGTTGTATTATATATATGAGATCTCTATCTTTGGTGGACATAGCCCACATTGGGTGAACCATAGTACATGTTGTGTTATGTGTGTGTATTTTGTTTTGATTTGGATTATTATAGTTTATACTTCCACTACTGTATATTTTGGGGAATTGTTAAGATACTGTGTGCATGATTGGGTTTGTTATTTAATCATAGCACTATTCCGTAGTCCCTAATTACCAACACCACCAAGGCCTTCAATGCCTTTTTTGGTAGATCTAACACCTATTCCACAACCTATCATGATTATAGAACTTAATGTTGTAGCTCCATCAGATGACATGTTTAAAGCTTTCCATACTATGGGAAACAATATGACTTCAATTGAGAATAGACTCACATTACCTAGCAGGCCTTATCAGGCTCTTTATCAGCAAAACTAGCAAAATAGGCAGCCTTACCAGCAGAATGAAAATTATAGGCAACCTTATCAGCAAAGGCAGTTTGACCCAAAGGCTCCTAGTTCATCTAATGCTTTAGTCCTAGTTAATATGGTTACAAAAGAGTGGTGTCAACCTTGTAACCAACCTCATTCAGCTGTAAGTTTCCCAAATGCTTATTTGAACATAAGTCTTGTCGCATAACCTCAATATGAAACATTGTTCATGCCTCAAATAGAGGGTGGGCAGCAAGAAACTCAGGTTCAGAAGGCACCTGAATAGAACTTAGTCAGTTTTAGTGAGGATGATTTCATTGCAGTTACCACTAGGGCTTAAGAAAAAGCTGTAGAAATTAAAAAAAAGTAAAACATGTTTGTTCTGCCCACTGTCACTGAAAAAAACAACTACAAACCCAAAACCAGCTAAAAGTTTTATTGTTCCATAAAAAATAAGAAGTGTTTCAGCTGGTAAAGAGCAGAAAAAACAACTACATCCCGATCCAAGAAGGTTATTTATACCTCAGATATCAAAAGTACATTGAAGCAGAATAAGTTTTTGCCAAAGCCTATGCTAAAACAGTAGAATCTATCTCTAAAACTGATGCTTCTTTTAACATTGTTGATGTAATGAAAAATCATAATGTCAACATTTCAATGTGGGATGCTCTAAGTATTCCAAGACAACAAGATTTATTTTCTCATGAACTTTCTAACCTACAGATTTATTCTAAAACAACAAAAAAGGAAGTTCAGAAAATAGATATGGTCCTTGGAACAATAGAACAAGACTGTGTTAAAGAAGTTAAATGGATGGTTTAAAAGGTTTTAAATTCTCATGACATAAAGAAGCCAACACCATTTTATTTGTCACTGATTATTGGAGAACATATTGTTCATAACTATATGGTGGATAGTAGTGCAAGTAGCACAATTATCCCAAAAGTAATTACAAAAAAATTGGGTTTGCATTATGAACCTATAGATAAGAGTGTGCTACATCTTGATGGAACAGCAATGAATACAATTGGTGTCATAAAAAATCTGGAGTTAATGTTGCATGCTTGTCCAAATGTTTCCATTCTGCAAGATATTACTGTTGTGGATTTACCTCCTTACTTTGCTATATGCTTATCAAGAGATTTCACAGCAAAAATAGGAGGTTATCTCTATTCAGATTGGTCCTTCTTGTTTTTCAATACACGTTATGGAACCAAATTTACTATCAATTCTGAACCACTGGACAGATTTCACATTGAGCCTCATGCTTCACATTTGATTTTGATAATACAACTCATGTTTCAACATTAAATGGTGTTTCTAACCTTTTTATGGATGAAAAGACACATAAAGAACACGCTCATGATCCTTTCAAGGAAGTTTAAGAACATGTGTTTAGTGTGCATTTTTGCATGAAGAAAACACACCAATTCCCTTGTTGTCCAAAATAGAAAATATAACAAAAGGGATTTGGAAGCTTCACTTTGATGGAGCTAAGAACAAGAAAGGACAAAGAACAGGTCTGATGCTCACTTCCCCCAAAAATGAAAGGTATTTTTCATCTTGGAGTCTACAATTTTTATGCACTTGTAATGTGGGTGAATACGAAGCATTAATTCATGGCTTACTTTGGGCCAGAAAGAGAGGTATTAGCATGCTATAGATTTTTGGTGATTCTGAGTTAGTTATCAATCAAGTAAGAAATTTTAATGTTTGTAATAATCCATTAATGAATTCTTATAGACATAGAGTTTTAGACTTAATGGAATATTTTGAAGCTATTAATATCTAGTCCATTCATAGATTAGAAAATAAGCATACAGATAGACTTGTAGCAATTGGTGACAGTTTTGAAGTGCTGGAACAGATTAAAAACAACGAGATTCAGCCTCACATACAGCTGATTGTAAGGCCTTCGATAATTGATAATGATTTGAATTGATAGTTTTTTGAAATTGATGAATAGATCTTGAGGTTTTTGCAGCAAGAAGCTGAATTTTCTATAGTAAATCAAGATAAATTACAACACTTAAATGGTGACCAGATTGTTTAGTTAAAGACGAATAAACTACCTCTAGGCTTGGTCACATTAGAAGATATCTTCAACATTGACAATCAGTTAAGGACAAAACTAAGATGTCAACAAATGATGATAATTATGAAGAGATCTTAGTTGATGAAGGAAAAAAATTGTTTCTTGGAAAGGTATGTTCTCTAGCTTGAAAAACATTCTTTTATTAATCTTTGCAAAGAATTTAAATATGTTTTTGCTTGGAAATACCAAGACCTGAAAGAGTTTGATCCTAGTTTGGCACAACACACTATTGAATTACATCCAAATTCCAAGCCAGTTAGGAAAAAATAGAGACCTGTAAATCCCAAAATAGAGCCTTTAATGAGGAAAGAGTTATCTTAGTTGATCGAATCAGGTATTATCTTTCCAATTAAGCATTCATGTTGGGTAGCCAATCTTGTTTCGGTTAGGAAAAAGAAAGGAGAAATCAGATTAATGTATGGATTTCAGATATCTTAAGAAAGCTTCATTAAAAGATCATTACCCACTTCCAAATATGGATCAAATTTTAAGAACAATTTCTGGTTCAGATAGACTATCTCTTCTAGATGGTTATAGTGGATACAATCAGATTCTATTCCAAGAAGAAGATAGGTACAAAACAACTTTTACCACCAAGTGGGGTACTTATGCTTACAAAAGAATGCCTTTTGGCCTTTCAAATGATGGTGCAATGTTTCAACGTGCAATAGACATGGCTTATCATAGCTTGTTAAATAAATGCATCCTAGTTTATTTAGATGACGTTACTGTATTCTCATAAAATTCAGAAGAACATCTAATACATCTAAGGCAGACTTTTCAGTTATGCAGACAGTTTTGGAATATCTTTGAATCCGCTAAAATCTATCTTTTCAGTACATCAAGGTAAATTGCTTGGTCATATTGTTTGTAATTGTTTAGCAATTGACCATTTCAGAATTGAAGTTATATCACAACTATCATTACCTCATCAAAAGAAGGCATTACAGACTTTTCTAGGGAAAATCAACTTTGTTAGAAGATTTGTTCCATATTTTGTAGCATTGGTGAAATCATTGACATCTATGTTAAAGAAAGAGAAGACCTTCTCTTGGACCATCGAAGGGAGAGAAGGGATTGAAGCAATTTAAACAACCATATCTCAAGCTCCTACTCTTGCAAATCCAAATTTTGATAAAGATTTTACAATGTATGCACTTGCAGGAGCTGAAACAATATCATTCATATTAACTCAGGTTAATGATGAAAATGTTGAGCAACCAATTGCTTTCTTTGGAAAAAGTTTACATGATTATGAAATAAGGTACACATTTCTTGAAAAATAAGTACTTTCAGTAGTTAGAGGACTAAAGAATTTTAAGTACATGCTTTTAAACGACAAAATTCATGTTCTTGTTTCTCATCAAAGTGTGAAAGCTTTCTTTTTGAATAAAGAATTGAATGAGAAAAGGGTAGGCTAGATAACTAAGGTCATGGAATATGATGTTGATATCTAGGTTGTGAAGATAGTTCGAGGTAAAGGTTTATGTGAGAATCTAATTGCTGATATGGAAAAACAACATGCTAAAGTTATGTATCAACAATCAGACAACATGGTGCAGCTAGAAAATCAACAACCTAAACTTACTCAAGAATTTCAGGAATCAAGATGGATGACTGATTTAGTTATTTATCAATAACATGGTATTTATCTGGAAGGTATGGACAATAATAAACTAAGGTATTTCAGGTTACAAGCTATACCTTATGTCTTTATTAATGGTGTGTTATTTAAAAAAGATATAAATGGAATCTTGTTGTGATGTGTTGATTATGATAGAATTCAAAAATTATTATCATAATTCCATGAAGGACCTGTAGGAGGTCATTTCTACAGCACGTACCACAACCTTAAAAATTATGAAATCTGGTTACTATTGGCCCAGCATATTCAAGGACTATTTGGAATGGATCAGAAAGTGTAAGAAATGTGCTTTCTTTGTTGATAAATAACGTTTAGCTTCACTTCCATTACAACCTATTTCAATTGATCAAAATTTTATGCAGTGGGGCCTTGACTTTATTGGCATGATAAATCCACCTTTGTCATAAGGACACAAGTGGATCTTGACTACTAAAAATTACTTTACATGTAGGACTGAAGCAATAGCCTTGAAAGATGCTAATGAAACTTCGATATTATCCTTTTATGAAGGTATAGTTTGTAAATTTGGTGTTCCAGCAACTATCATTTCAGATAATGCTTTAGCATTTCTTGGTGTAAAAGTAACAGATTGGGCTGTCAACCACAAAATTTATTTAAGTTCGTCATCCAATTATTACCCACAAGGTAATGGGTTAGCTTAAAGTACTAACAAGAATATTTTAAGGATCATCAAAAGAACACTCAAAGATAACCAGAAAGCTTGGCATCTAATTTTGAATTCAACACATTGGGTTGACAAAGTGACTCCTAAAATATTAGTTGGCAATCTCACCATACAAACTTGTTTACGGAAGAGAAGCAAGAATGCCTATTTCAGTTGAGTTACCTGCACTAGATTTGCTGCATCAAATGGAGCTACTTGAGAATGAACCATTGGAGGTTCATTATGCAGAATTAATGGAGTTACAAGAGCTAAGAGATCAAGCTCACGTGAACATGGAAAAGAATAAGAAAAAGATGAAGAAGAATTTGATAAGAAGGCTAAGTTAAGAATTTTCAATGAAGGAGATATTTTGTTGAAGTGGGATGCTGATCCTGCAAAGCCAGGAAGACACACAAAGTTTGATACAATATGGAGTGGTCCTTACATGATTTTATCTTGTAAAAAACACAATGCATTTCATATCTCAAGGTTGAATGGAGAGGAACTTCCCATTCCTGTGAATGGTATGTTTCTCAAACATTGTTATTGAAAATCCAACAGTGTCTGTTTAGAGTAGGATTTTCCTTCAATAAGTGTAGTTCTTGCACATTACAATTTCTTTCAATTCAATAAGTGCATTCATGAATGTGATCTGGTTTACCAGATCCTTTCCAGTTTTAGTTCATTTTGGAAGGGTTGGACCTTCAGAAAGACATATTTTGGTAACATGTTTTGGACTCCATGCCCAATAGACAAAAGCAAGGCACTGGTTTATAAGCTAGCAAGTAGTTTTCCCCACAGGATCACCAGACATTGTTGACAATTTTTTCACTTGTGCAAAAATAGGCAACTTGAAACTTCATTACGATGGATGATAAAAGAATGAAGTGAACCTAAGCTAAGGGAGTTTCTTTCAATCCATATTATTTCTGTTAAATTAATTAATGATTACATGAAATCTGCAGCTATCTGTGCTGTTACAAAATGTAACATATCACATAGTATGTAATTTCATGACTATCTTCAGCAAAAGAACACAAATCCCCGAAGGACAAATGTGTTATCCTGATGAAGACATTGAATTTCAGAATAGATGAAATGTTAATCTTTGGAACAAAAATCATAACTACAGATTGCAGCAATCAGAGTTCAGTACTAGATTTTACAAGTATTGTTTAAGGTTCTTTCCTTTATGATTAAGACATTCAATTATATTATTGAGTTGTTTAATTCATCATACAATCCATATAGAAAGATGAAATGCAAAAATAAATACACAACTCAATTTCATAATTCAATGTTTATTCATAAGGAATTTCAAATGTTCCCACACAAGCCATGGGATGTAACTGAAAAGTAAAATATAGCTACTGAAATAAGAGGTACATATGCATGAAAGAGAAAATAGAGGAGTATGAATGAACCCATCATTGCCTTGGGGGTTTCTTTTTCGATTGATGCATCTCTAGCTCCAGCTTTTCTCCATCTCCATCTTCACTGCTCAAAGCACTGTACCTGAAAATAGAAAAGAGAAAACTGTCAGTTATGAGCTCAGGGTTAATCCATATTCCTATATTATACAAACTCATGCACATGGATCTCTTAACAATAGGAGATATAAATTACATGAAGATCAAAGGCACAACTAATAAAAGTACTTTTCTGTAACAACATACATGATTATCCACTCAGAAGTAAGAGGAGAGAGAAGGAAAGAAAGACTATGGAACATAAGAGAGGCCTAAATCACTAAATATTTTCTAACTATTTTCTTAAATGTGTAGGTACATGTTGTAGTCAAGAAGAAATAAAATCATGTCTTACTATCCACACTATTAGATAAAGATTACATAATTAAATAAACTCTATCCTATGATACATCAGATTAGAATAAGTCACAAGTACATATTGGTATGGAGGAAGAATAAAACTCAAAGGTGAAGTAGAAAGAATCATAATTTAAAGGATGATGTTAACTGGAAAGATAAGATTACAGCTGAAACAGAATGAGAAAGAAATTTGAGAAAATTTTGTTAGGGATTTGCCATGTAAAATGGACATTTACATATTTTCATCATGTTGTTTTTTAAAGTAATACATGCTTTAAAAGTTTGTATGTAAATCAAATAAGTAATACAAAAAGTAGAAAAGCATGACATGATCAAAATAACACTTATCATATTTCAGCTTCCAACAATAAATCATCTTCAATAGAAGAAGTGATACATTTTGTATTTTGAATCAAGAAAGTGCATTTAATATAGCTGAAACAAAATAAAAGGAAAAAATTTGAGAAAATTTTGACAGGGCTTCACCATGTAAAATTGACATTTTAAAATTTTCCAGCATGCATACTAAAGCTGTAATGAAGATAAAATGTAGTATTTAACTAGAAATAGAAAGATTCAACAAGATTCAATAGAAAATGAACATCAACACAAAAAATGGTGAAGAACATATCTTCAGTCAATCTCAACAATTGCAGAACTGAAATTATCTAAGAAAAAAGGACATTATTTTGTATAAATCTACTAGAAGTCTCATCAAAAGTGTCATAATAGAACAAATGAGGGAAAAATGAAACAAAGTTTCTCCATTATGAACTCAAAAGGAAGCTATACAGTCAATTATACATCTACATCTATAGATTCCAGTTCTTGTACAACATCAGGATGATTGTATAATCAAAGTATATAAGCATAAACAAATGTTTGCAATTCATAAAGACAAATTCACAACCTATGCTCAACACAACAACAAAAGAGAAGGATGATGATATGGAGTATACAATGCAATCATATTAATGAAATAACAACTAAACCATCCTTTGAGTTACAAATGATAGCTATCAAGACAGTTCAAAAGACGTAACTATCTGCAAAGTACAATTTCAAGGAATAGGAGTTGTATTCAACATATAGTAGAAACAAGTATAGAAGATGGTCAGGGTTAAACAAAAAATAAACCCTTATGTACAAAATAAGGATGATACAAATAAAATATGGATAGTAATGCAGATTTCCATGAAAGATTCATTGTACAGTCGAAGCATTAATTGAAGATTTCACCATTCGAAGTGACCATTCAACCTTAAACTACAATTCAAAACATCATTCAAACAAGCTCACGAAGTTCATATCAGGAGCAATTCAAGTAACATCTACAGCTATGGAAAGCTATGAAAAGTTATGATAACCCATATTTAAGGTATAGTTGTAATTTTAGATAAAGTGCATCAATTCGAGCTCAGACTAAAAGAGGTGATGATAACTCAAGACCCATAATCAAATAATGCAACATTTACAAGTTAATCCAAGACCCTACTGTAAAAAATTGAGCATTATTATTATGAAACCCCTTCTCAAAGTGGTGAAGCACAAAATTCATATAGAGAAGAGGTCAGAAGATCAAGTCAGAAGGTGTAAAATCTTCGACAAAGATCTCTAATCTAAAGAAACACATAGTGAGTAAATACATAGGTTCCAAGCTACCAGATGGCCTGATTAAAAGAAATGTGCAGTGGGATAACAAACCTGAATACCCATATCTGGAATTGTACAGATCTACTAGTTTACCTTCTCCCGTAGATGTCAATGAATCCACATGGATCTCAGAGTCACGAATTCGAATCAGATCCTTCTAAACGGCCCAAAACAAAACCTTAGTACTGAAGATTATTTCATAGAGAAGGAGTTCAGTGAAAACTTCAAACCAACGATCACACCATCATAAAGGGTACCTGGTATTAAGGAAACCAAGCTAAAACATCTACAACAATGACAATGAGCATTCACAATGCTTCACCTCAAAATCTCAAGATCAAGAAATCAGAGACCTCACAAGGCACACAGAGCTCAAAATGATCAGAAAATGGTGGATGATTCAAAATAAAACTCACATACACCCAAATAATAACACATTCCTGAGCTCAAATAGATCAACCAAGGCAGAAAACATCTAACCACATAACTCAGAAAGCCTGGACATAAGAAAAAACAATGACGATACAGATGCTTGAGAGAACAAAGACCCATTTTTGTAGGGGATCTGAGCTCAAAGAGATCAACAACGGTGTCAACCAAAAAACTTCCAGGGCTTTTCCCGCAAGCCAAAAATCCAAAATGAAGTGATCATTAAGGTCAAGTGACCTTTACCACGTAAACTCAAGAGGTGAGTTAATGAAACTCAAGCACAGTCATATGATCAATGGTAGATAATAAATAATACTTAAGATCAATGTATTCAGATTGAACTCTGAAATCAATGCAAACCACTACGGTTATAAACCACTGACCAATTTAATTTTCAGGTTAGAAAACCTAACCAAGAGTTGAGATTGATGGCCTAAGATCCAACAGTACAAAGATCAACGTCTTGAAATCATTACAAATTTCAAAGAAAACTTGACTTGGGTTTCATATGACACCGAAAAAATAATAAAGGGGTGAGTCATCGTCACGAGGGAGCCAACCCATTTTATTTTAAAATTATTTCATTTGACATATCAAAAGGGGATCTCAACTATAGTCTAAGTACCGAACATTCCGAAAATTCCGACCAAATCATGTTCAACAATGATCACCCAAAAATTAAGGGTTTTAAACTATAAATCAAGTGTTATCCAACATGCAAAAGCCAACAAGAAAATTGTAAGGCAATGATAATCAAAAGGTGGCAGACTATATAGTAGGCCATGTGTGTATACAAAGTGGGCCAAATCATTATACCATGGTAATGTGCTAATTCCACAAGAGTGGCCAAACCCAACGAATACAAGTGCTCACAACCACATTTGGTCCCCACTAATTGTGATGTATTGAACATGACTTGAAATGAAAATTTTTCATGTGATCACAAGGGATAGAGTAGAGGTCAACATCAGAATGCAAGCAACCTTTTGAAGACTTTATTACCTTTTTTTCACAAAATAAGAGTTGATTATGATTGCACATGTGCTCCCAGTGGTCCCCACAGTGAGGTGAATAATATTTGCTAAGTATTGGAGATCAAAAGTATTTACTTTCTTACACAGGAGTATTTTTGCATGCCTTCACAAAAGGACATAATAGACAAGAAGACAAATTCACATGCACAAGGAAGGATACTTGCTCATCAAGAAATATTTATTGTTAGCAAATTATTCACCCATGCTTTTCTTAAAAATAGAACATTCAACTTCAGTTTGACTGAGATATAACTAGTGGCTATTAATGCCTCTTGTATTAGCTTGCTTTGTTTTATTTAAATAAAGTATACAATAGAATGCATGGGCGAGTAAAATTTTAGCCTATTTTTAGGAAGGGTGGGTGAATTAATTTTTCTATATATTCTGTGCCTTGGCAAAGCACAAAAGGGGACTTTTAGATACAGGAGTGTTGAAGCAGATTTTTCTAGTTTTACCCTCTGAATGGGAAGTATTTTCTACCTTTCCAATTATTTGTAGTCTTGTGTATGTTCCATTAATATTTTGAATGTTTAATTCCCTGATTAATCATCTTACCCTGTTGCAAATTCAGTAATTTCTGCATGATATTAATGTGTATGTTTAACTTAGCGGTATTGTTGTGATATTTTCCCTCAATACATCAAAGTGTTTAGCTTTAATTTTCTGCAGAAAGTTGTTGGCTTGTGCATCAAAAATTCAATCCCATATCAATTGTGAATGTACTCAGTCAAATACCTCATACAAGTTTGGTGTATCACCTCAGTTTTAAATCCTTTTTACAGTCATCTTTTACTCTCAAACCTCAGAAAATCAGTTTAGGATACATCAATAAGGAACAGACCTTGATACTGGAGATTCACCTCAAAATAGGTATACCCACAAACGTGAGGTGTTTCCATTGTATCTACAAAAGAGAGAGATCATTTTTGCAAACTTAGAACACCTACATCCATCTCTCTATAGGGTGCACTTTTGAGAGATAACATTACCCAACGTCACATTTTCTAACGGTCATTGTGAGGGTTGTTCCCTCTGAAAGCACCCTAAAGAAATTTTTGGGAAAGGGAAAACCCTGGAGAGTTACTCGTCCTTTAGATCTTGTTCATAGAGAAATTTCTTTCCCATTCTCATCTCCTTCAATTAATAGAGCCTTATATATACTTACCTTCATTTACGAATTTTTGCGTTACACTTGGGTGTATTTTCTTAAGCTAAAGTATGAAGTTTTCTATCACTTTCAAGAATTTAAGGCTCTTTATGAGAAATAATCTTAAAGGTTTATCAAGGTTATTCAAACCGTTAATGGAGGTGAGTATGTGAGCAACAGGTTCAACTATTTCTCTACCTCCAAAGGGATTACTTTTCAGCAATGTATAGATGCTTACATCCCTTCACAAAATGAAGTTACATAAAGAAATAACCAAATGCTTAAGGATATTTCCACTTGTATGGTTCACTTGAAATCCCTTCCTCATCAGTATTGGATCGAAGTAGTCAAACATACTTGTTACATTCAAAATGATGTTCCACATAATTCCATAAGAGGGATGAAACCCTTTGAAGCTTGGTTTTGATGCACATATGATGTTGAGAAATTTTGTGTCTTTGGATCCAATGTTATGGCCCAGATTTAAGAAAGAAATGAAAGGCATTAGAACCACAGTCCAAACCTTTTATTTTTGTAGGGTATCTTGATGGCATGAAGGGATGTATATTGTTTAACCCTGCTACTCATGATATTTATATTGAGATAAGTGTGAAGTTTGACAAGTCATCTTTGAATTCTACTTCTGCACCCTCTAGAGTGCTTGTGCTCTCTAATTCTGATTCTAATTATTTAGATGATGATGATGTTAAGTGTGTTCCTCTTCCTATTGATCTTCCTGATCCTCCTACTCCTCCTAACCCTCATGCTTTAGAGTATTTTAATTCTAAAAGTGGTGATGAAGAGGGATTTCTCCCTTCTCACTTGAGTGAAGAATCTACAGACTCTAAGCCTAATCTTCATTGTCCTCTCTAGGCTAGGAAGACTTTGGATAGTGCTAGAAAATGTATTGGGATCCTTTGGATGAGAGAAATACTCATTCAAAGTTCATTGGATCCCAATCCTTATTTTCCTCCACTTCCAACCCCCAGTCTTTATGGGAGGCTTCTAGGACTCCTGAGTGGGATTATACCATAGATGAGGAGTATTACTCACTCATGAAGAATGATACTTAGGATCTCACCCATATTTCGAAAGGAAGAAACATTGTTTGGTGTAAGTGGGTGTTCCGAACAAAGTATGATGATGATGGTTACGTCGAGAAGTATAAAGCAAAATTTTTAGTTAATGGTTTCTCTCAGGTAGATGGGGATGATTAATCAAAAAACTTTTCTTTAGTTGCAAAGATGACTTCCATTCAACTGACCCTCGCCATCACTACCATGAATAGATCGGAATTCCACTAGTTGGATGTTAATAGTTCCTTCATGGGGACCTAGAGGAATATATTTACATGGACCAACCTATGGGTTATGTCCATGATTCCTCCCTCATTTGGAAGTTAAATAAGTCTCTCTATGACCTTAAACAAGCTCCTCGGGCTTGGTATACCAAACTGGACTCCTTTATTCTTGAATCAGGGTTCACTCGGTGTCACTCCTACCTAAATGTTTACATTTTGTAGCAGGATGAATCCATGTTCATCCTCATTTTATATGCTGATGACTTGTGGGTCATGGTAAACTATCCCTCTATCATCGATTCTGTGAAAATTTCCTTGGCCAACAAGTTCTCTATGTTAGACTTGGGCTTGCTTCATTACTTTCTTGGGATTCATATTTCATAATATGACTCAGGAATTATAAATTTACAACTTAAGTACTCACTTGATTTTCTAGCTCAGTTTCACATGTCTAATTGTAAGACTTCTCCTAATACTTTCCTTTCTAGGGTTAAGTTGATTTTTCATTTCTATACTCCCTTGGTTGATGGTACCCTTTATAGACAGTTGGTGCGGATCTTGATTTACATGACTCACACTCAGCTGGATATTTCATATGATATTGGGATCATTTCTAGATATATACAAGAGTATTATGAGTTTCCTTGGAAAGCAACGAAGTATATCCTTTACTTTGTTTTTATCACTCAAACTGATGGAATTCATTATCTATGAGCGATAGAGATTGACTTGGTTGGATATATAGACTTTGATTGGTCTGGTGATCTAGATCATCAGAAATATACCATAGGATACATTTTCTCTCTTGGTTTGCGTCCAGTCAGTTAGTCTAGCAAGAAGTAGAATGAAATTACCATATCATCTATAGAGGTAGAGTACATAGGAGGAATTAACACTTCTACAAAAGATGTTTGGTTGAAGGGTATATTGACAGAGTTTGGTATTCACTTTTGGAGGCCTATCATCATCTACTGCAAATCCAATTCAACATAAATAAATGAAGCACATTGTGAATAACATGGACTTCATATGGGAGGTGATACATGAAGACATCATTGCCTTGTAGTATTTTCATAATTTTGATTAGGTTAAAAACATTTTCACCAAGCCTTTCACTGAGGTGAAGTTTCTTTACTTTTGGTTTCTTCTTGGGGTGAGGTCTTCTATAGATGTCAATATTTTTCAGGATTTCTATTACTCTTCTCTTCTTCTTATTTTCCAAGAAGAATTTTTTTATACATGGGTAAATTATCACACCTTTAGTTTTCAGGCCCCATTGACACATCTTTCTTAATTGTCTAGGGGAGTTCTCTTTCTGTTTTGACTTGCCATGACTTCTACCCCAACTTTGAAGGAGGGGGGTATTGGTGTCTATGAATTTCCTTGTCATCACTTGGGATCTTGTCTACAACACATGGTGAGCCATATTTCTTAGTGAGATCATAGGTCTTAGGAGTTATATGACACATGGAATATTCCATCATAGAATCTTTCATTGTCATATGTGTCAATGGTGTCATATGAGTTACATTCCATTTTGGAATCATAACTCCTCCTTCCATCGTGGAGGGAATGAGTTTCCAGGAACATGAGTTACATAGCACTCCCATATGTACCCTCTTATTTCAATCTATGGGAATGAGTAGATTTATTTATCTTATGCATGATTTTCCTTTCTTGTTAAATTTCTTTCTGATTACTTGGATAATTCACATCATCAATGGAGTGTAACCTCTTTGATGTGCACATTGTTCCATATTGAACCTTGAAAAAAAGTCTCACATACAACTGACGATGTCTCAAAATATATTTTACTTCTTTAAAAATGTATTTCATTGAAAATATCATAACTAACAAAATGAATTTATAAAAATAATATTTTCAAAGAAACTAATATGAAAAAACATCTAGATAACTGTAATATAGATTACAACCCATGATGTATTAGAATATATTTTCTTTCTTTAACTATCTACTTCATTCATAATATCTTAACTTACAAAATGTATTATGAATTTCTTGTGCTTGTTTCATTCCATATACATAGGTAATGTCCCATTTCAAGGAACTATAAATTTAAAAAAGTAATTGAACATGTGCTTATATTTATGCTACAATATAATTATGTCAATAATTCTTGATTTGATTGATGTGCGCTTGCATGATGTGTTATATATGATTTTTCATTGACTGCAAAATTAAACACCATAAATGTAAGACACATAGAATAATATATGAATTAAACACCATAAATCTATATCCAAAAAATTTGAGGGAGATATCATACCTTAATTTTTGAGTCTAATTAAGTTATTATTTAACCCAATCCTCTCTTCATGGCCAAATCATCTATAAACATCAGTTATCTATCGTACTCTCTTCAACAAATATTTATTATTAACAACCAATTCCTTTACACATTGTTAGAAACTAATCTTCATTTTTGTTAAACTTCTCACCCCTTATCTTCAAAACCTCTTCGTTATCATGCATCTCCTAATTTTTTTCTGTTTGAATAGAATATTCCTTCTTTAATCTAGTTACTGTGTAATAGAAAAGATCTACCAAAGAATGAATATGCCATATAAGGTATTTGTTTTCAGAATCTTAAATGGATATCATGAATTATAGAAGGGATATGTAATCTCAAACATATTATTCTTCTACTTCCTTTCCATTTTGGGAAAGTGTTAGAGTAGCTAGTTGTTTATTGACTTTGGAGATGAAATCCCTATAATATTTTTCTCTAATTAATCCTTCATTGACAACTATTCCAAATCCCATGGATCCATTTTTCCCTTGCTTGGTAGCCAATTCAAATCCAATGGTTTAAATTTCCTCTTCCATGACAACCACTTCAAATCCCCCATTGTTTCATATCTCCCATATATAATCATCACTTTCTCTTCCAAATTTCTCATCATATTCCTAATTTTCTTCCTTGTCCTCTTCCTCTTTGGATTTCAGAGTGCGTTCTCTATCTTTAAATGGTTAATTATTTTCTATACATAGTTCCTTTTGGGTTGGTTATGGGTTAAATAGAGAAAGTATTCCCTACTAGTTATCTTCTCTTATTGGAATGTTTTATCCCTGTAAAAAATTATTCCTTTCCATTATTTTCTTCCATCTTTTCCCTCATTTTGGTGATACATGGATATTCATTACAATTCTTGGCACCTTCATGTTATTATTATGCCCTTTATCCATCATATATTTAGTACGATCATTACTTTCCTCCTTATTTTGGTTTTAGAAATACTCTTTGAGAAATATCACGCCTTCTACGAATTTAGGGTCACACATGTCCATAGGATTAGGGTATTTTGTGAGACCTAAGTTTTCTTAGATATAGTAAGTGTTTGGGTTCAACATGTCCACTGCATAACCAATGACATTTTCCTTTATATATAGAAGGTAATGGTTATCCTTCACATGGTTTATTTATCAATGTATATTAAATAATGTTTTTTTTCTCTTTGTTTCCATCTAAAGATATCACGGTCTATATCCCTGTATAAGAAGTGAAAAACTTCTATCTCTTCACTATATTTCCGTTTACATACTACTATAAGTTGGTATGTAAACAAAGGATATTATTTCAAATGGAGAATTATATACTTTATTTTACAATGTCTCTGGTTGATTTCCATAGATTAGTAATTGGTGTATTCTCGTACTCCCCCATTTTTGTATAGATAGACGCAAATTCTTATGGAACTAGATGTAAGAGAAAAAATTAATTCATCTAGAGGGTTCTTCTTTCCATGAGAGAAATTATAGCTTGAGTTGGGAACCCCTAGATCTTTTTAGATGGGTTCTTTACACATGTTTATTTTCATCCTATCAACATTCATCTTCATCCCCTGTAATTTTGTATAAATTGATAAACTTGGTCCTTATTGTAGGAACCGGATTTAGTGAAAACTTTATACATACCCACCCAAATTATTAATTATTTCACCTCTTTGTTTCTCTCAATATCCTATGAATAGTTGATGCCTACTTTGAATATAATAGTTGGTTCGATTCCAAGAGGTGTGTATAATTTTAAGGGATTATAGATGACCCTTATTTTCCTTGATGGTATGGTAATTATCTCCCCTTCATTGTATAATGATAATTTTTCTTCACCATTTCTGGGAGCGTGACATGATATGTATACAACTTTACTTGTTAGTGAATGCTAGAAACATGAATTTGACATGGGAAGTATATTATCTAATGAAAAGGATAAAACCATAATCCCATCAAATCCTCATCTAACTTTATTTAATTTATTATGGGTGCAAGCTATAATATACAAATTTATTTATCTTATTTGACTAATAGAGTGAAGATCACCCCACAAATAATCAAAATGGCTCATACTGACCAGCCACACATGTTTGTGGATACAATATTTCTATACATGAATACCCAATGTATATTCATGTATATCCAAGATTGATCCTGAATACCCCATTTATTTTTGAAAAATGGATAGTAGCTAATGACAAGGACAAAACCCTAACCCTTAATTATTTATTTAATTTATTTAGGGTGATTTATTTAATTCACATATTTTCTATGTACCCTAACTAATAAATTCAAAGGTTTTCCCATGAACAACTGATAATGGATACCCCCATATGTTATCAAAAAATGGAAATTAGATAACGGTGGGGACATAAACCATAAAATTTATTTCATTATTTTGGGTGATTTATTTAATTTATAATTTTAATCCCCTACTATAACTAATAATCAAAATAGATAATATCATTAGACATCATGTGGTCACGGATACCGTACACTTATTCATGGATACCCAAAGACTGAATATGGATACCTCCATCTACTAAAACACTATACACCACCAAAAGAACAATATTTTTCAAGCAATCCTAGCAGAACATAACTTTAAGAGGAAAAACATCTCTCATTGTAACTCTTTTCTTTTTATTGAGATTAACTAGAGAAACATAGAAACACTAGATTATAAATACATATTTGGATTGAAATTAATTGAGATACTAAAAAACCCTAACCTTTATTTATTTAATTAAATTATGTAGGGTGATGTATTTAATTTACAATTTTTTCTTGTACTTAGACTAATAAAGTCAAGGTTACCCTATGAACAACTAATTGTGGATACTCGTATTTGTTATCAAAAAATGGAAAGTAGTAAACAAGAAGAAAAAGCCACAACCTTTATTTCATTTATTTAGGGTAATTTGTTTAACTCATTACAAATTTGATCACCTCTTGTGACTAATAGAGTCAAGGCCAACCCATAAACAATAAAAATGGATCATACCTTCAAATAATATTTTCTCATGGATATGATATGTCTATTTATGGATACCCATGACTGATCATGGATACCTTCATCTATTAGAACCCTATGCACCACCAAAAACCAATATTATTTTTAACAAACCTTGAAGAATGTAACTTTAATAGAAATATGTCTCTCTTTGTAGTTTTTTTCTCTATGTCAAGTTTAGCTAGAGAAGCATATAAACTCTAGTTTATTAAAAAATTCTAAGCTTGGAACTTATCAAGATCCATAGAAAATATAGGTTAAGATATAGTTAATTCAAGACCACAATTTGAAACTTATAATAGGTAAAAAGAATGTAAATACATTTTTCAAATCTCTTCTATGTACCTCATGACGATCAATTGCATAACGAATTGATTAAATACTTGTATTATCATCACCCATCTTAAACCAAACACATGTTATTTTCATTGTTATAGAGTGGATTGATTTTAGGACAAGGTGGCCGAACCATATGTCCAAGATCGTTAATAAAAAATGCTAAAAAATCAGTTGAGAAGTAACTCAAGCCCAAAATTCATGATGATTTGGAGCATAATTAAAATTCATGGTCATTCAATATATATTTCCACGGAGAATTTTATTAAAAGGTTTGGTTTGTGATCACCACACACTTAAACAAATGTGCCTGATGATTTTTAATTATTGCAAAGTGGGTTGGTTATCAATAAAAGCCTTCAAAACATGCACATGATGAATCTCAATCCTTCAAAATGTACACTGATTCATTTTATATATCCATAGTTGATTTGATTTAAAGGTCTGGATTGTGATCAACCCACTCTAGAACTATGCACATGATGAGTTTTACATTGTTGTTGAGTGGGTCCATCAACGAGCCAAGCCTTTGAACCATGCACATGATGGATCACAAGACTTAAAAATGCATTTTCATTTATTTCATATATCCATATGAATTTTATTATAAGATTTGGATCATGATATCCCCACTCTAGAACTATGTAATGTAGCCAAATTATGAACAAAACTTGATATACTGCAAATAATATGAACTCCAAAAGAAAATAGATCTCCTTATTTGTTATTGAATAATGAATTAAAATGTTTCCTAAATAGGAAAACAAATCCCAACTCAAGTTTCTACACAAAATCTAACTAACTTGACTACATCTACTCTAGGTGGCGGAAATTACTATTTTTAGCATTTTACTAGAACCTGCTATTCTTAGTAAGTTCGCATGCTTATTCGTAAGGGCAAAAAAATATATTCTACATTCCTAAATTAGAGGAATTTCCAACTTTCTAACTCATAATGCAACTAATAGACTAAAAATAACTAATGCCCAAAAATAGGAAAAAACCAAACTACAACTTAAATCCTAATTTTCGGCCTTAAGATGGCAGATTTAGGGCTCGAAAATGTGCCGAAATTCACCCTAAATAGTAGGGAATATTTCCATTGCGTTCATCTCATCAAAACATGTGGTTCTAAAAAAAACATAGTCAAACAGACACCTGGAGCTCAAGTTATAACCTTGTCAAGTTCCTGCTAATTCTGGCACATCATTCTCCCCTGCTTGAAAAAAACGTAGCTCCTACAAGTTGTCTTATTCAAACTGCTTCCATTTATCTACATCAAACTTCTTAATCTCCCACTCTATGACCCAAGTATTGTCATCTTGTTCCATCCTTTCCAATGTACCAAATATTTGTTGTATTTCCCATGTCATGTGTCCATTGTTTTCTTATCTAGAATCTGATCCACTTCTTCTTTCTTCTTTAACGGAACTTGCTACCTCCAATATAATACTTCATCAATAACATCCCCTTTTGCACCATCCCCATGAAAAGGATACAAATCTGAAACATTAAACATTGGAGAAATATCAAAATTCCCTGGCAATTCTACCTCATAAGCATTATCGTTTATTTTTTTTCATGATTTTGCAGGGATCAATATTCTTGTACTTCATCTTGTTATAGGTTCCTTTTAGAAACCTTTCATTCTACAGATATATAATAACCAACTCACCAACTGTAAATACCTTTCTCTGTCTGTGCACATATGTTATTTCCTTATATTTATCATTACTATTCTGCAGCTTCTTCCACCCTTCTTCCTGCAATTGTTGTATATGTTCAGCAAATGCTTCTATATCATCACTGAATCTGCCATCAATTGGTAGTTGTACCAAATATAACACCCCATTTGGATTACTCCCATACACTATTGAAAATGGAGACTTTCCTATGGATCTGTATATGGAACTGTTATATGTAAACTTAGCTTGTGGTAATGATAAGTCCCATTGTTTCAGATTTTCCCGAACGATGCACCTTAAAAGGTTTCCCAAACTCTGATTTACCACCTCTATTTTCCCATCAGTCTGAGGATGATAGGCACTGCTGAACTGTAGTTGAGTTCCCAATTTCTTCCATAAAGTCTACGAAAAGTGACTTAAGAACCTTGTGTCCCTATCTGAAGTAATAGTTTTTGGAACACCATGCAAATGAACAACTTCTCTAAAAAAAATCTGCTATGTCTGTCACATCACTTGTTTTCTTGCAGGAAATAAAATGAATCATCTTAGAAAACCTATCAAAAACCAAAAAAATTGAGTCATTACCTCATTGTGTTTTTGGTAATCCCAAAAAAAATCCATACTCAGATCTGTCCATTACCTTTTAGGAATAGGCAATGGCATATACAACTCTATATTTTGTGCATGGCCTTTTGAGACTTGGAAAATTCAAAATCTCTCCACATATCTTACCACATCTCTTTTCAGCTTTGGAAAATAGTATTTCTCTTCTACCAAGGCTATTGTCTTATCTTTACCAAAATTCCCAGCCAATCCTCTACTTTGAAAATCTTTCACTATATTCTCTCTCATAGACCCAACTAGAATACATAGTTGGCATCCCTTGAATAGGTAGCCATCCTATAAAATGTACTCATCCAAGACATCTCCTGCATTGTCGAACAATGGATGAATTAACCTTTCACCAATATCCTTGAAATCAAAATCAAAAGAATACAAACCCTTTATTTCTTCAAAACCCACCACCTCATTTTCCATAGTGGTAAACAAAGTCACATGCCTACTTAGTGCATTTGCAACTTGATTCTATTTTCCAGATTTATGTTTCAGAGAAAAAGTATAACCTTGCAAAAATGATACCCACTTTGCATGCCTACTATTCAACTTCTTTTGGATATTCAGATACTTTAGGGCTATGTGGTTTGTAAATAACACAAAATCCTTAGGCACTAAGTAATGCCTCCAATGCCTTAATGATTTTACAATTGCATAAAATTCCACATCATAAGAAGAGTAGTTATTTCTTACCTCATTCAGTTTCTCACTAAAGAAAGCTACTGGCTTTCCACCTTGACTTAGAACAACACCAATACCCACATGTGAGGCGTTACAATCAACCTCAAACACTTTATCAAAATATGGTAGTGCCAAAATGGGTGCCTCTGTCACCTTCTTCTTCAAGAACTGAAAACTATCCTCAGTTGCCTTTGTCCACAAAAACTCCCTTCCTTTTGTGCAATTTGTTATAGGTGCTACAATACTACTCAAATTTTTAATAAATTTTCTGTAAAATGTTGTTAGACCATGAAAGCTTCTTACCTATGTTATACTTCGTGGAGTAGGCCATTCAATAATTGCCTTTATCTTTTCTGATTCCATTTGTACCCCATCTGCTGAAATAATAAAGCCCAAGAATACTAAACTCTCTTGCATAAATGTGCATTTCTTCATATTTACATAGAGTTTCTCTTTCCTTAACACTTCAAATACCACCCTTAGATGCCTCAAATGTTCTTCTTTAGTTTTACTAAAGATCAAGATAAATAAACCACAACAAACTTACTATTATACTCCCGTAGCACGGTGTTCATCAATCTCATAAAAGTACTATGTGCATTGGATAACCCGAATGCTATCACCAACCACTCATATAATTCATTTCCTGTCTTGAATGTTGTTTTCCACTCATCTCCTTCTCTTATCCAAATATGATGATAACCACTTCAAAGATCAATCTTGGTGAAATACTTAGATCTGGAAAGCACATCCATCATATCATCAAGGTGAGGTATTGGGAACCTATAATTGATTGTAATTTTATTGATTTCTCTGCTATCCATGTACATTCTCCATGTTCCATATTTATTTGGTGTTAATAAAGCTGGTGTTGCACATGGACTCATGCTCTCCCTTACGAGCCCCTTTCGCACGAGCTTTGCCACTTGCCTATTCAACTCTACATGTAATGTGAGGCTCATCCTATAAGCTGCTTGATTTGGGAGTGAAGACTCTGGAATCAAATCAATATGGTGTTGAATATCTCTTTTGGGTGGTAATCCATCTAGTAGCTCATCAGGAATAACATCTAAAAATTCTTTTATTAATTCTACTATTTCTATTGGTATTTGTGCACTTACACGTTCATCCTAATTTGTGACTAGTGCATAATAAAAACCAGTTACCTTTGCCCCCTTAACAAATTCCTTTGCAGAAAGCATATTTTCAGCCTTCCCCTCTTCCTTAAGAGGTAGCAAAACTATTTTTGTGTCATCCTTCCAGAAAGTATAAGTATTCTTTCTCCCATCATAAATAACTTTTCTATTAAATTACCATGGTCTTCTTAGCAGCATGACATGCATCCATAGCAAAAACATCACACCAAATCTCATCCTTATAATTGTTCCCGATAGAAAATCTTATTAAACATCTCTTATCAATAGTAACTTCATTACCCTTCTTAAACCATTCAATATGGTAAGGGTTAAGATTCTTCTCATAATGCAGACCCAATTTATTGACCATCTCATTTGAAACCATGTTCTCACAACTACAACCATCAATAATAACATTACATACCTTTCCTCCTTAAGTGCATCTTGTTTTGAAAATATTTTTACGCAGCCATGCATCCCCCTTGATCACCTTTCCTGGAGTAATCATCATCCTCTTGATCATCAGATTTTCTCCAACATCTGGTGGAATTTCCAAGTCATGTTCATCTTCTAGTTGTTCATCTTCAACAAGATTTACTCTTGGAGCATCTCCTTTCATTTTTTCATGTGTATAAGTATGCGGGCATTCAAAATCCTGATGCCCTTGTTCACCACATCTGTAACAAACAAATGGTCTTCATGGAGCCTCCCATCCTCTATCGCCAACATATCCTCTGCCCCTAGAAAATCCTCTGCCTCTTTGTTGATTCTGGAAATCTTTTCTCGTATCCTCTTTCTTTTCCAATCCACGAGATGATTCTCCCCTACCTTGGCTGAAACCAGCTCATCCACGAAAGGAAGATGAGGCCCCCCTATTCATTCTAGATGATCTCCTAAAACTTTGATGCTTTTGTTTTTCCTTGGCCTTTAAGGCTAATTGATAGGCATCCTCCATGCTTTTAATCCTATGCATACTTGCCTCATCTTGAATAGAAAATTATAATCCATTTACATACCTTACAACCATTTTTTCCTCAGTTTCTTCATGCTCTACATGAATGGACGACTTGTAGAACTCATTTGTGTATTCTTGCACTATTTGTAAGTTCTATCTAAGATTTTGAAACCTCATGTAAAGGGTTTATGCATAATCCATAGGGAGAAATTTATCTTTCAGCTTCTTCTCCATCTTACTCCACGTCCTAATTATTTATTTCCCCTTTATTGACCTCTCTTTCTATAGGTGATCCCACCATAACATAGCATGACCTTTCAATTTCGTGCATGAAAATTTTACCTTCTTTTCTTCTGACATAGCCTTCCACTCAAAAAAATTTCCCATGCTAGTCAACCAGTCTATCAACTCCTCTGGTTTTATACTACCACCATACTCTGAAACATCAACTCTTATCCCATCATTATTTCCTTCTAATGCTTGAAGAAATCTTTCTTCAAAAGCTAATGGTGGTGTTTGTGTTTCCTCCTCTTCACAAACTTCTTCTTCATCTGTGTCATCTCCACCTTGATTTCCTCTCTGGGTTATCATTGCAGCAAGTTGAACAACTTGTCTTTGTAGATCTTGCATATTTCTGTTCATCTAGGCAATACTTCCTCCTCTTCCTCTTCCTCTTCCTACAATTTTTTTTAAAAATACTTAAAAACTTTCTTTGATACCAGATAATGTAGCCAAATTATGAATAAAACTTGATATACTACAAATAATATGAACTCCAAAAGAAAATATATCTTCTTTGTTATTGAATAATGAATTACAATGTTTCCTAAATAGGAAAACAACTCCCAACTCGAGTTTCCAAGAAAACTCTAACTAACTTGACTAAATCTACTTTAGGTGGCGAAAATTATTATTTTTAGCAGTTTACTAGAACCTGCTATTCTTAGTAAGTTCACATGCTTATTCATACGGGCACAAAAATTGCCATGCATCTTCTACATTCCTAAATTAGAGGAATTTCCAACTTTCTAACTCATAATGCAACTAATAGACTAAAAATAACTAATGCCCAAAAATAGGAAAAAACAAAACTACAACTTAAATCCTAATTTTTTGGCCTCAAGATGGAGGATTTAGGGCCCGAAAATGTGCCAAAAATTTACCTAACTAGTAGGGCCGATTTCTGCAGTGTTCCTCTCATTGAAACATGTGGTTTCAAAAAAAAAAAACAGACTCAAATGGACACCCGGAGCTCAAGTTATGACCTTGTCAAGTTCCTGCTAATTTTGGCGCATTATTGTAGTGTGAAGCAATCTACAAGCCAAGCCTTTAAACTATGCACATAGTGGATTGCAAGACTTCAAAATAAAAATTCATTCATTACATATTTCCATAGTGGACTTGATTGAATATTTTAGCTGAGGATTTTGCCACTTTGTAACTATGTTCCTGAAGAGTTTTGCATTGTTGTAGAGTTGTTCAGTCCATAATATAAGTATTTGAATCATTATAAGGTAAACATGTCAAAAATGGATGATCAGGTGAATCATATATAAAATGCATGGTCATTTAAGGAAGATGACAGAGCTCAAAAATCCTAAAATTTCTAATCATTCATAACATATTTCCTCATATTTTTTTTCTAGGATCTCAAAAAAGAGCAGAAAAGTTACAATGCATGGTGATACGAGGTGTTAAAACTTTGGAGAGCTATATTGGCTTAACTATATCACCTAAGCCTATTTTTTTCCATAGACATATCATCCATCTAATAACAAAACATATTTACATGTATGTTCATAGGATCGTAAAAAAGGGAAAAAACATTATAATGCATGGCGAGATGAGATGTCACAACTTTAGAGAACTACTTTAGATTGACTATTTTCTATATACACGTCTATTTTCCATATATGTTTCAACCATCGAAAAATTTATCCTAATCCTGAGATAATGAAGGAAGCTCATAATTAGTATAAGTCTAAATTAACTCAGTCCAAAATAAAAAAAAGTAAGTTGTTCACAATACTACAAGTACACTGATTCACTTTCGACAAAGTTTTCTTGACCACATCATTTAATTAACAAATACCCAATAACTATGTGAACCAAGAATAAAATATCTCAATATTCCTACCTTCAAAAATAATAATCTTAGTTTAAACTCTTCATACCCACTTCAATAATAAGAATCACATGATTTAGTAGGAACTAATAAAATCATATGCAGGAAGTTGATATTTTTTTACATGTAACATTTATCTAACAAAACTTGGTAAGAGTGAAAACTTGAGAGTTATTTTTTCTTATATTTTTTTTCTAATTCTATGAAGCCATTTGCAAAGTAGTTAATTATGTGCTACATGGTTAAAAATAATAAAATTTGATAAAATTTGGTAAATATATACTCATTGTTAAAATGATTAAACCATTCAAGTGGGGAAATATGTTCAAAGAGGGATTGATTTTATTAGTTTATTTCAATAATGATGTAGAAAGTGGTTTAGTAATAAAAAATTACTAGATAATTTATTCATGTTTTTTATTTGAATTCATTTTTAGAAGGCTATGCTTGTATTACAACCCAACACCGATTGATGAGGCATTATTGTATAACAATAATCATTGTATATGCTAAACATGTCTATAATTATTTGACTATGCTATTATAATCATTTTTTAGTTGATATGTAATATGAAAGGATCTATAAGGGCCCTCACCCTTGATGATTTTTTTACAGTAAGTGAATAGTTAAAAGTATGAATATTCTCAGGTCATGTATGTATACTATTTGTCATACAATCCTTCTTAATCATAAAATTTTATCCTTGTATGGTTATGAAAGGAACAATAACCAGATCGTACCAAGCCAAGAACACAGATGCTAATCAAACACCATGATCAATAAGATGAAAGAAATTTTCCAGAATAGCTTTACATAAAACCTTTGCAAACAAATGAGCAGGAATATCATATATTATTATGGAACTCAATGCAATACATTGAGAATGGGCCTTGCTTAAATAGGCAAGGAATAACAATCTAATAACTAGTCAAGGTCGTAGATCAAGCCATAAATTAAGGAAATAACTAGTCATCAAAGAACTAGTCAAGACCATAGATTTAGTCAATACCGTAGATCAAGGAAAGAACTATACCTAACGACTAGATAATATCTCCTAATATCTAAATAAGATAAAAAAAATATATACACACATAAGTGGGTGAGGATAAATACAATAAAGGTAAATAAAGTACCTAGGTGAACATGAGCTAAGGTAAATACCTACTCTAACAGGTTACACTATTTCAGAGGCATGCGACATCAACCACATTAATTACATGTCAATTATCATTGAAATATTCACATATGTTTCCAATATAGAAATGTTTATCAACATGAATAAAAGTAAAAAAATATATATAGATATTACTTTTCCCCCCTCAGCCACAATAATATTTCTCCATATTTTTTGAGATCATAGCATATATCTCACTATTTTGTTCAATGTTATATGCAAAAGTTTCCATTTCTCATATACTTGTAGATAAAAAAATGAATAAGCCCTTATTTACATTTTATCAAGGTGGAAAACATAAAACACAAAAAACATTAAAGCTCACATTTATGTGAAAATATCCAAAGATTTATTTTTGATTCAAGAAAATTAATAAAGAAGTATTTGATAAAAAAATATAAGTGATAGTAATAACATAATAAGTTTAGAACCACCCAAAATAATATATTTTCAAATAAATGTTAAAAACATTAAAAGTTCTATGTAGATCCATTAAGGTTACAATTTTTATCAAGGACACACAACATTCAATAAAATGGTCAATTCCTCTAAGCACGACTCTTCGTGATACCCAAAGACTAATCTTAGGATACATCATGACTAATCATAGGATACCCCATGACTAATCAAAGGATATCCCATGTCTAATCCTGGGATCCCTAAAGACTCATCCTAGGAACCTCAAGAATGATCATGGGAAACCCAAGAATAGTATTGGGAACCCCAAGAATGATCCTTTGAACCCTAATATTGATCATGGGAATCCCAAGCCTCATCCTAGATACCCATAAAATCATACACAAATCATGTAAATTTGATATAATTATCAACATATAACTAAAAATGTAAAGATAATGAAAGGAAAGATAAGAAGATCATTCCAAGATGTGAATATATCAGATGATCATAACACACCACATTTGATAAGCTGAAAGAAATTCACGAAAATAAATTTATAAAAGAATTTGCAAACAAAGAGAAATAATATCATATATTATTATGGAACTCTCATATATATGAGTCTTACTTATATAAGCAAGGAAGATCAATCTAAGAACCAGTCAAGGCCATAGATCAAGCCATAAATAAAGGAAAGAACTAGTCATAAAAGAATTAGTCAATACCATAGATCAAGGAAATAACTATAAATAAAAACTAGATAATATCTTCCTAATATCTAAATAAGACAAAATAAATATCCACACGCATAAGTGGGTGAGGATAAATATAATAAAGGTAAATAAAGTACCTAGGTGAACATGAGCTAAGGTAAATACCTACTCTAACACACTCCTCAAGTGAAGCTAGGGGCCCAAAATAAAAGTGGCATATCTATAGTATGACTCTCAATAAGTAGGCCCGATGAGGTACTCATGTACAATAACTAGGAAAAAGAGACATTGCAAGGTACCCAAAACCAATAACAACAAACTATAGAAAGAAAAACTTGCTACAAGGAATCCTAAGAAGCTCGACTAAAAAACATCATACAATGTTGAAGAAGTTTGGTGTGTAGTGTGGTCTGAATCCATTGCTCGATCACAAAACTCAAAAAACAACTAACACTGGGATTCACCAAAATAGCTCCATACAAGGAGACTGTCAATGGAGTGGTGTCAAAAGTGCAAAAAAACACCAAACATAATTCGATGAACTTCCGTAAATAGGTGTGCCACGATCCAAGAATAATAACCAAGGAAAAAAGGAAAGGACACACAATCAAAAGAAATATGAGTGCCACGATCCAAGAAAAGCTAGGGTAACAAGGTAATGCCACAAAACCCAAATAAGAAGAATCAATACCACACCCTCTCATGTTGTTGAATGGGTGGAATGACACTACAAATCTGTATGAGTTGTCAAAATAATTACTTGAACACTAAAAAACTAACATTGGGCTTCATCAGAATAACTCCCCCATAAGAGAGATCGTGAACATGCCAAAAATGAAAAAAATACAAATATAAAATATCTCAATAAACAAGAGAGATACACTACACTTGCTAATTTTTTTTTCTCAAAACACGGAGCATTACAATGCAGAAGGTATAGAAATATGAGCAAGAGGCTAAATGGTGGAGGAGTCGTTCCTGTAGAGTCCTCTCAATGAATTCCTATGTCACCACCATGAGTGATCAGATATCCATCTAAAATCAACATGGCTGGATAAAGAAGATGTCTTCATATGACTTGGTGCAAAATGAACAATGGGTTCATGCAAAGGAACATCGGAATGTGTGTCAGGTCGATCATGTCTGATAGATGAAATCTCATGTTTCTTAAGCTTGAGTGAAGGTGAAAAACTCATCTGTAGCTCATAATGCTCAGAAAGAGTCGAGTGAGAAAAAGTAGGAGCTATGTCAATGTGTGATCCCAATGAAGTATCTATCAAAAACCAATGCCATGGTGAGAATTCCACATAACATGTGGAATATGGGAATCAATACCCTAATGTCAACCAATACCTCCATCAGTGAAACCCATAGAACGGAGCATGCGAGAATCGAATGAAGTTTTATGCTTCTCAAAATATCTATGCATGTGAGTAGAAGGAGGATACACATCATGTGTTACTGTAATAGGCACAAATGTGGAAGAGTATGCAATAACAAGCCTCATAGGCTTAGGAGCATCAGGAGTAGGAACATGCTTAGAGACTAATAGATCAAGGTCAGTGGGTGTCAGAGCAATAGCTGCAACTGGACTATGAGCATGGATATGACTGTCCACAATATCAGGTTGATGCAGTAAGTGAGAAAGTGTCATCTGTAGGGAGTGTATTAGTGTATTCTTATCATGAATGAGTGCTTGTAGAAGATAATTTATATTCTTGAGCGATCTATTTTCTTCCACAAATTTTAAAATATCCTCTTGAAGTCCACACTTTTCAGAGAAAAAAATATCATTCTCAAAATCCATGATAGATACAAGAATTCAACACCCGCTAAAAATTTTTAGAATACTGTTCCAAGCCGTGAAGATACAAGAATGTAACACCCAAAATTTTAGGACATCGGGATCAACCAAAATTGCATCCACAAGTGATTACAACACCCCCCAAAAATTTGACACTTTATAATTGAGTGCATGTAAATACTACAGTGATTAAAATTACCTTTTTCATTTGAAATATGTGTATAACAATGTCACCAATGCGCAGATCTTGAAAAAATACACAATTTCAAAAAAATGATCACCTTAATCTGAGCTACGAATCAAAAGTTATTAGCTCTAGAAGGTTTTGCTATTATAAAATAATATTTTAATGCTGATTTTTTTTAAAAGGTACACGTGACACCCAAATTTCCAAAGGGTAAAAGAATGCACCCAAATGATATAGGCTTGTGACCAAAGGATAAAAGTCTACATCCAAAACTTAAATGTCTAGAGGGTAAATCATTGCATCCAGAGGGTACACGTTTATATCCAATGGATAAAAGAATGCACCTAGAAGGTATAGATATGCCTCAAGTGGATAAAAGAATGCATCTAAAATAGAAATATCCATAGGGTAAAATAATGCATCCAGAAGGTACACGGCTAAATCCAATGGATAAAAGAATGCACCCATAGGGTACAGATCTGTGTCACGTGGATAAAAGACTACATCCAAAAAAAATATCCATAGGGTATAAGAATTCATATAGAAGGTACACGCTCATATCCAATAGATAAAAGAATGCACCTAGAGGGTATAGATCTGCGTCCAGTGGATAATAGAATACACCTAAAAAATGCAACACATATCTCTTTTTGTGGCACCTATATCAAAACATAGAGAGAAACCTAGAAAGTTTCTCCAAAACCCAGAAAGATGATCTAATTCATTTTTTTGTACATAATTGTATGGATTTTTTTGAAAATTTTGCTAAAAAAGCCTTAAAAAATATCCAAATTTGACTGTCTCAACACATGGTTGCTTGTTTACAGTCGATTATAGGGTTTTGGCACCTTCCAAATCTAATGGCGCACTCCGTTTTGCATAAAATGCATGTTGCAGAAAAGTGATAACAAATTCCGAATACATGAAAATAATAAACCCTTTCTTGCAAAGAAAAACTTACATATGGATGTCTACATCATCTATCGCTCTGATAGCATGAAATGAATGATAAGAAGATCATTCCAAGACATGCAGCTCTCAAATGATCATAACACACCACCTTTGATAAAATGAAACAAATTCACGAGAATAACTTTACAAATGAATTTGCATAAAAAGAGCAATAATATCATGTATTATTATGGAACTGTCATATATATGAGTATAATGAGAATGAGCCTTTCTTATCAAGGAAGATCAATCTAAGAACCAGTCAAGGCCATAGATCAAGCCATAAATGTAGGAAATACCTAGTCATCAAAGAACTAGTAAAGACCATAGATTTAGGAAATAACTAGTCATCAAAGATCTAGTCAATACTGTAGATCAAGGAAAGAACGAGACATCAAATATCTAGTCAATACCATATATCAATGAAAGAACTATACTTAACAACTAGATAATATCTTCCTAATATCTAAATAAGATAAAAGAAATATCCACACATATAAGTGGGTGAGGAAAAATACAATAAAGGTTAATAAAGTACCTAGATGAACATGAGCTAAGGTAAATACCTACTCTAAAAGATAATAATTTCCAAATTAATTGTAATGCCTTTGATACCATTAGAGAAAAGTAGATAGTAATAACAAAATAAAATGAGAAAAATAACAAAAACATCATGGATGTAAATAAAGTCCAAAATTGTTTTAACACTATGAAAACATTATAACAATAACAAAGAAATAACATATATAATATTTTAGACAAAAAGTGGTGTTAGTTGTAAATGCAAACAAAAAACTAAACCAAAATAGTTCCTACTATAACACACATGTTATCTGCCTCTGATTGAGCATGATAAAATGGAGAAAATATTATTATACCCGCACTTACATACAAGCTCCAATGTTCTTCCATTTTTACTTTGGATGTGCTCAAGATAGTTGTTGTAATGCTTCAGATTTGTGGGATGAGTTGGAAAACAGATCCCCTTGTTGAATGATGATTTTTTTTATGGAATTCTTGAAGATTGAGAGCTTCTCTTAGAAGTATTTTGAAAACATATACTTGATATTTCATAAGTTGCTTTCCATGGAGGGTGGCATTACTATTTATAGTTTGAAGAAGGAATAATGAAGGGTTGAGATATTTCCATGTAGATGGTAGATCAATGATAGAGAATTGGTGAGAAGGAGAAAGATATAGAATTGGAGAATTATAGAAAAAAGAAGCCTTTATTGCATTGAATTCAATGTGTTGGTGCTCAATTTGGTCTTGCCCCATTTTTCCTTAAAATTCTCTAGTTTGCGGTGCTCTGTCGTCTTCTCTATCTCCCCCATATTTATGCATGAAAACTATGTCCTTCATTTGGTTGCTATGATCAGTCCCTTCCTTTCATCAAGGATCACTTTAAATCTAGAGTTTGTTTTCCATTCCTCTATCCATGTGAAAGATTTTTAACTTGGGTGTATAATTGGGGTTTTTCCCTTCCTTCCATTTTTCCACAGTCATGTTTTGTGGCACAATAGGATGTACGTGGGCATGCAAGAGGAAGAGTAGGGATGGCCAATTTTAAGGTGTCTACAGAAATGCGTTTAAGGAGGCCATGGGAGGATAGAAAATAATGCACATGCACAGGAAGATGGGAAGAAATCAAGCGTGCGCGAGGAGGGTGTGAGGGGATAGAAAAGAAGGCACATGTGCAGGAAGAAGGGAAGAAAGTGGGGGAGGATCGGTGATCATTTAAGGATCCACCTCTAGGTCCTACCTTAGAAATGGTGCTAGGGAGACACGTGGTGAGCCCGCGCTTGTTCAGGGTCTCTGTTTCTGGGCACCATCTGGAGGCTTCTGTCGGATACGCTCTATACTTCAACTTTTCAAAGAAATTTTCAAAGGCCTGGAACACATGGAGGGACCGCACTTGTTTGAGGACTGGCCCCTAAAACTTATTTTAAATAAGCACCAGGAGGACACTTGGAGGGTTCCACTCACTCTGCCCTTGCTTGGAATTTTCAATGGCCGAGGTAAAATGTCTTAGAACCTAGACATATGGCGCCTTCTGTTGGTCTTTCAACTTTTCAACAAAGTTTCAAAGGCTTGGACAAGTGGTGAGTCCGTGCTTGTTTGGGGTCTCTACTTTTGGGCACCATATAAAAAGTGTGCTAGTGAGACACGTGGAGGGGGATTCCACTAGCTCCTTTTATACTAAGGATTTTGAAAAGCCAAAAAGACGTTTTTCTTGGGCCTACGACACATGGTGAGCCCGCACTAGGATTTACGGTCTCTATTTTTGTATAGACCATACCAAAGGTGCATTACAAGGTGACACGTGGAGGATTTTGATAGATACTTTTTACTGAGACTTTTTCAAAGTGCCAAAAGGCATTTTCCTTGGGCCCAGGCCATCGTGGAAGGCCCGTGCTTGTTTGGAAACTTGCCCTCATACTTATCCTTTTTCCATATTTGTGCTAATAGAAAACATGTGCATGGCTATGATATATTAGTAGAAAACGGGTAGAATCTAACGGTTGGATGTGCATTTCACCTGTTTTATGCCATTTTGTACTCCAAGACTCCTCGAAATGTGAATAAGCACTATTTTTCAGGCATTTTTGATGAAATTCCTTAATCGTTTTTGTCACGTGCAAGGTGCCATTGAATTGATTTGAAACTTAATTTGTGAGTCCAAGGATTGTTAAGGTTGATATTTTTAAGTTGGAATTTCTCAGGCACTTGCACCTCCATGGGAATTACCAAAGAAGATGGATGCAGGGTTTTGCAATTGTAGATTTTTAGAGAGGTAAATGGATCAAATGATGAAGGTTGCAGGCGTAAAAGATTGAAAAAGGTGTTTCCTCGAGAGAAAAAAAGGATTACCTGTCAGATCTAGCTGTGCACAAAATTTACCTAGAATGATTAAAATGAGGGTTTCTCACATAACAAAATGAGAATGATTAGAAGGATTGCAAAAATTTGTGGCATGGCATCCTATTCAACTAGTCGAGGGCCCACGAAACATGATCAGTTCATAATTGGTCCACTTGGCAGCTTTTGGATGTGAATTTGTTAAAATTCACTTTTTGAGGTAAATTGATAACAAGCAAAGGTCCCTCGAATATTCTTCTCTTTTGGGGGAGAAAATTGACTGAAAAAAATGTATAAATGCAATGAGAATACTCTTACAAATGTTCGGGGGTTGAATTCTTAAGAAAACATTTGAGAAAGCCATCTTCCTGAGAGAGCAATCTGAGATACCTAGTTAATTCCTTCTGTGTTAGATTTTCTATCATGTCAAGTTGGTTGCAGATGTATAGCCATTGAAAAGCACTGAGATTACTCTAGAAGCTTTCCCCTGTTGATGAATCTAAGCAATTTTGAAATTAATTTGTGTTCAATCTCTAGCAATTTTTGTCTGCTTTGTTTCAGAATGTCTATAAATAGTATATTTTCATTCCTATTGCAATCTTACATTGAAATATTTGTGAAATCACATAGGATCTCATCCCTATGATAATTTAGCGGCATTTACAATTTCATTTCAAGAAGAGCCTTCATCATGTGATGAGATAAAAAAATTTAAAATCACTCCACTGTCATTTGTTGATAAGGATTGTCTGTAAGTCTTGGGGTGTACCTTAGGTGTGATTGATAAAAGATTTTTGTGTTTAATTGAGTCTTTTAACTCGAGGATTCATGTTAGATTCTCAAAGATTGTGTGAAAACATGTTGATTTGGGAATCCATTGAAGCACACCTTCTGGTTGAAGGAATGTCTTCACCCTATATTATAAGCTTTAAATGTTGTTGAGTTGTTCATTGTTGTGAAGTTTCTCATAGATCTGGTATAATCAACTTTATCCAGCTTAATCTCCCACCAAAAATAGATTCAAAAACCATGAATCCATCTTAAACTACCCCATGTTTTCCCTGTATATCAACAAAGGAAAAAAAATCTATTTACTAAAATATGTAGAATAATCAGGATTTCATAATGTCTTCAAAGTAACATTAGGCTTATTTTGAAAGTGTCTCCATCTTTTAGAAGTGACAACTCTTAAAAGTTAAATTATGGAGTATTGGCCATAGTTTCCCAAGGTGTTCTTCATACCAAATTTATGCAAAAGAAGGATATCTCAACATCTCCTTCATCAAACAGATGATATGGGTCCATGAATCCCTAGTCAAAATTCACGTCACCTAAAGTAGTGATAGGACACGGATTTTCTTATAGAAATTCATTTTGAAGGTGATTGCATCAACATTCTTTCCCAAAGTGTAGTGACATTTGCAAGGGGAAGATTCCACAAACTGATCTCATCTTCCGGATAAACTATGATACACAGTTCATTGTCTATTATAAGTGCAGGAGCTCCGTGTCAAATCTATACCTAATGCTCAACTTCCAAAGGAGACAAGAATCTGGATACGAAAACAATTTTGGTAGAGACAGAGCCTACCTCTAAAACTTTTCTAAATATGTACCAGAGTATAGGAAAGTTTTGACACTCCACTCTATGGGAACCACATGAGAAAGTTGAGAAGGGAGAATGCTGGAGATTCTTCCAAATTCGTTCTTTTTGTAAAAGGGAGAAAATTTATAAGATGGCATTTTTGAGTGGAATTTGATGTTTCTCCTTGAAATTTACTTGTTTGCGGGATCTAGCCCCTAAAACTCCCCATATTGAAGCATAGAGAACATTATGTCCTCCATTTGGTTGCCATGACTCATGCCCTTAATTGGTTGAGGATCAATGGCCAAATAAAAATAAAATCTGAACCAAAGATGGACACATTTGTCCATTGAAAAAACTCTTTCAACTTTTCTAATGAAAATTCTTGGAATTTACACAATGCTTCCATTTCTGCGCATGTTTGGGTTGTCTCCTATCATTTTTGGCCCACAATATCCAATGGTACCAACATGATTGTGTGACATCGTGGAGGATTCAAAACTTGCTGGCCTTTTATACTCAGGCTTTCCAAAAGCCAAAAGACATTTTTCTTGGGTCCAAGGCACAGTGGTCAGCCCATTTGTCATTTCATGGGAATCGTCCATTTTTTATGGAGCCGAATACGAAATGAGTGCACTAAGGTTTGACATATGGTCTACTTATCATCAAATTTAATCTGAGAATCAGAATGGCTCGTTCCAGGTAAAGTCCAATTTCTGGAAAACTCTAGAGCTCGGCACGTGGAAGGGCCATTTGAAGTTTCCGGAAAAATTGGCCTTCTTTTCAACTGAAAAATTCGTGCATTTTCAGCATCCAACGCATCCCTTTAAACATTTGCACAAATGTTGGCAGAGAAAAGTTCCGAACCGGGGAGAAATGAATGGTTTCCATTGTCCATTCCTGCCTATAATTTTTTGCCATGATCAGATTGGCTCCATATTTTTGGCTATATGGAACATGCACTGATTTTGTCATCATTTAAAATTGAAGTTCCTCATGTAGATTTTCCTGAACCGGGTTCCACTGAACAATTTCAAAAATCTGAGCTCCATGTGGATTGTTAAGGGATATTTTCAAAAACATGAAGATTACAAAAGAGGACGGATTAGGGCAAAGTTGCAAACTGTCCGTGAGGTGAAAAGTTGAAATGATGAAGGTTTAGGTCACAAAATATGAAAAAAGGTATTGCCTCGAGAGTGTCTCTAGGATTACCTGATTCAGATCTTTCTATTGGTCAGATGTGGTTCCAGAAGAATGAATTAAACTAGTTCGGATTTTTCACATGACAGCAATCATAATGATTAAAAGAACTTCCAAATAGGTTGCATGGCATGGAATCCTAGTCACTAGTTCGAGGGCCCAAGAAATGTGATCAGTTCACAGTTGGTCCACATGGACTTAGCCATTTTTATGTGAATTTGTTAAACTGGCACTTTTTGAGGCAAATTTGTAACAAGAAAAGAAATCCCTCAGATATTGCTCTCTTCTTTTGGACAGGGGAAAAAAATTTGATGGGTGAGCCTAGAAAATGTATAAATGCAATGACTCAATACTCTTGAAAAAATGGTCTAGCTGTTGAGATTCTTAATGAATGTTTTTGAGAAATTTAGTCCATCCTGAGAGACCAATTCTGAGATACCTTCTTGTTAATTCCTTCTAATGTTAGAAGCCTTTTTATCATGTCAAATTTGTTGCAGATGTATAGCCCTTGAAGAGAAATGAGATTACTCTAGAACTCTTTCTCCATGCTAATGAATCTAAAAAAATTGAAATTAACTTGTGTTTAATTTCTAGCAATTTGTGTAAAAATCCTATCTTGCAGAATGTCTGAAAATTTTGAATTTCTTTTGTTCCTATTGCAATCTTACTGTTGAAATATTTGTGAAATCACATAGAAGTCTCATTACCTATGAAAGTTTAGTGGGGCATTTTGCAATTTTATTTCAAGAAGATCCTTCATAGTTGAATGTGATGAGATAAAGTAAGGATTTAAAATCACTCCACTCTCCTTTGTTGAAAAATATTGTCTACAAGTCAAATTTGGGTGTCACGTCTCACTAGTCGATTTGATTGATCGGCCTAAAGATTGAGGACAGGTTAAATCCTGATTAACTGCTATCCATCTCTCCATACCAAATCTGAGTGATAAATGTTCTAACTTAGATCTCAACCCCAACTACAAAATGATACACACTATGATCTATCTTATCTAAGCTCACTGTTGGGAAAGATTTGTGATGCTGCTCAGCCTATATCCAAGGAGAATGAATTTGCATACCAACACTAGTGGCGCCATTACCAGGGATCTCTTTGAAGTATTTGAACAAAGGTGTACTATGTACAAACCTATGGTAATGCTTTTTACATATGTTATTAAGGTGCAAATACATTGTTAAAACATCATTATTTGTTCATATTCTGAACTATGTAAGAATTGTTTCAAAGTTGTGAGTTCTGAGTGTAATATTTCCAGCTTCTACAGTTATTGCACTAAGATTTGTATCATCATTGATAAATTTGGGTAAAAGAAGAGTAGATCTTGTAAGCTTTGCATGAATTTGGTATTGACAGACATTTGATAGGTCTTTCATAGTGCATTTGCACAAACTAAGGTGAAAATCCTTAGTGGCAACTCCATGTTGTTTAAATTCTTTATAAATACCAGTGTCTTAACATATATCAAGTAATATTTTTCATTAATATCTACAAAGATGGAAGGAAGAAGATCTTTCTTCACCAAGGACTCCTAGTAGAAGGTTGTTTCAAGAGCTGGGAAAGTCTAATTCAGAAGGAAGAAGAATTTGGAAGGTTGTTGGAGATCAAGCATCAAGAAAAGAGATCTCCATTGGTGAAACTGATCAGCCTGTGATTGAATATTTCATACTTCCTCAAGTGCTTCTGAATCAGGTAGTCTCTTTGTTGAATTGAATTCTCCATCTCGAGAGAGTCCATCTTTTGTATTTGAAACATTTGATGCTTCTCAATCTGCCCCTGTATTTTCCAAATCTAATAGAGTTTTACCAAGAAAGAGAGCCTTTAGAGGGAAGTCATTCTGAAAATTGTATCCCTGTACTACATAAAAACCCTCACTCCTCATCATTTTGTTTCTCCTACTAAGATCACTTCCTCAGAATAATATGGCTCAGCCTCCACTCAGACCTCTGGTTGTTGTTAATACTTTTGGTCCCATCAATTTTAGAGGTATGGCTGGCTATCCAAATGTTGTGCCACAAGATGTAAGAAATAGATTGCCTAAGTTTCAAGGAAATAATGCAATCAACTGGTGATTGCACTAGACTTGAAACTCTTTGTCAATATGATGGAGGAATTTCAGAAATAGAATTTGAGATGTATACATTAAGATTTTTGTCCATACTCTAGAAGAAGATGCAAGGGACTGGTATAAATCTCTTGCTAGATAATTCCATTGACTCCTGGACAGAGATGAAGAATGCTTTTTTTAGAATGTAGTATGGTGATAAAATAGACCCTAGGTTTCTTTTACCATAATTTTAAAATATAAAAAATAATCCTAATGAATCAAGTTCATGATTTCAATACTAAGATTTAACAAAACATTGAGAAGAGTGCCTGTTAATTTTAGGCCATATGATGAATAATAGTCTAGATAAAGTATTTAGATCCATTTAATAAGAAATATTTCTTACTATTTGAGGGATAAGAACCCTTTGGAACATTGTTGAGAGGCCTTCACCATGGCTCTAGAAAATTGAGAACAACATTAAAGTAGTGGGAAAACCTCCTAAGAGGGAGGGTGTTAAATGATCAACCTTGAGAAGCATCAATCAAGTAAGGTTATGAATCTTTGAGGAATTGTAAAGGACTTTGGCCAGGAGCTATCAAAGAAATCTCTTATAAACTATTCCGGATAGAAAAAGGAATTGGAAAAGGTTCTCAATTGGTCAGCATAGGAAACAAGGACAAGACAGATTTTGAATCACCTAGAAATTATCAGAGCCTGATGACAGAGGTAAAGGACCCATGAGCTAAAAACCCCAAACTAGAAAGAATAGAGTAATGCCTGATCCTCTAAATGCCAGAGTTGTATGCATGTTGAAGAGACAAATGAAATTGATCGGTGTCACAAATGCTTCTTACCCCACCTGCCATGTTAAGAAGATCAACAAGTTGAAGAATCTTATGATGTTGATGACACTGATGATGATGCATGCATGGTGGACTGCTCTACAAGCTCACAGTAAGGAGAAACTTCAACTGAAGTAATAATTGCAAGAACTACTACAAGTTTTTGGGATTGCATTCACTAGGTACCTCTTCTTCCTCCCTCTCATGCTTTAGAAATAGATATGGTACAATATTTTGAACTTCCTAATAATGATTTTGAGTACCTAAGAGCTCTAATGATTAAGAAGTATGATGGAGGAATCCCATCAGAAGAGGATAGACAGTTGTTAATGAATGGTTGTTGTTGCCCAAGAAAAAGAGTATAGCACAAGAAGTAAAGTTGTCAAAGGGGCAGGGCCTCAAGCCAAATCAAAGACCCTAGTTCTCACCAATGTCCTAAAAGAAACTCCAAAGAAAGATGCATCTACAAAAGGCCTTGTTGTCTCAAGTAGAACTGGTGTTCCCACCCATGCCCAAAATGTGAAAAATCTTGTTCCATCTAATGAGTTTATCAATCTTTCTCCAAATGATTGCTTTGCCCAAATACATTCCCTATGACATTGCCCAAGTCTTGAGTCAGATCAAGATTTTTGTCCCAATTGTTGAACTGCTTAGGATTCCTGAGCACAAGAAGAGGGATTTTGAGTATTTGGGATTGGCGGGAAGATAGGAGTTCCCAAGGAATAAATATAAATAATGTAAACACTCCTCCTTCAACCATTAGCAGACCTAGAAAACCCACCAACATTGGAAGAGATAGGTGAACCACCTGAAGTTTACTTGGGAACATCTTTGGTTGAGTCTTAATTAAATGTTGATCCATTTTTTACAACACTTATTATTACAGGACAGAATGTTGCACAATTGTATGTTTGATTCCAGAGCATCATGTAATGTTATGCTTCTAGAAGTCATGAATGAATTGAACATTAAAGTGACAGTAGCTTATGGGAAGTGTACTGCAATGGATTCTAGAGAGGTGTCAGTTGTAGGGTGTGTAAAAGGTTTGGTGGTACAACTTGTAGCTTATCTAGGTAAGAACTTGAAACTTGATGTTGTTATTGTTGATTTCCCTGTCAAATGGGGCATGTTGTTATCAAGAAAGTGGGTTGTAAGTGTTGGTGGAAGTGTTCAGATGGATATGTATTTTTCCACCATTCCAATTGAAGGAATCCTTGTAGTGTTGTATGGAGAGAAGAAAATGTTGCACCTCATGAAAGATCCAAATAATTCCTCTTATGAAGTGGTATATGCTGATGTGGATACTAATAACTTTGTGGGTTTTGCTGATGGCAAAGAGCATAACATTGATTAGTGGAAATGTCTTGAACAAGTTGTGGATACCTTAGACGTTGTTATTTGATGAAGCCTATTCCAAGTTTGGAAATGGTGTTGGAATTGTTCTGATCTCCCAGGGCCAAGAAGAGTTTGTATTTTCTTTCAAACTCAAATTTGAATGGAATAACAACATTGTATGAGTATGAAGCATTGTTATTAGGTTTGAGAATTGCTTGGAAGTATTATATTAAAGGATATCATTGTCAAAGAAGACTTCAGAACTAATTATCAAACAGATTAGAAAATTGTATGCTACTAAAATTCACAAAATGAAACAATTTACAAGCATGTAGATTTAGGATTTGATTGAAATATTTGAATCATTTAATATTGTGCATCATGATATAAATTTCAATGATGTTGCAGAAAAGATTAGTAGTGCTTGGGATCTCAAATTTGATTTTTTTTCAATATCCCCCAATTTTTGAATATAATGTTGAAGTACTAACAAGGCCATCTGTCCCCTGACAACATAAAAAATTAGCAAGAATTTGATGATGATGCCCAGGTGAAATGGTTTCTGTAAAATAAAGGGGATTTTTCCAACAAGTTTATTGATTGAGAGCTATTTGTGTGTGCAGCAGAAAGAAAAGAAACTTTGTTTAGAAGAGACATTATCCAATTGAAAACTAATACCATGATTCCTAGAGGGTTGGTTGCTCTTGAATCAAACTTTGATAATTTTGATTGCGTTCTTAATAAACAGTATAGTCAGTCTCATGGTATGTTGAAGAGGATGAAATTGGGCACAAAGGAGAAACCAAGGAAGATTTAGTTGGGAAGTAATCTGAGCAAGGAAGAAAAATAGTCCCATGTCCAATTATTGAAGAAATATCAAGATTTCTTTGTCTTAGTCTTATTTTGCGATGAAAGCATACAGAGAATGATTTGTTTTGACATGAAGTTCTTCTCAAAACAAATGCAAAACCATTTAGAAAAAAGAAAAGGATGATTAATCCACTCCTCGCCATGAAGATGCAAGAAGAATTGAAGAAGCTAAGGGATGGAGGGATTATTTAGCCAACAAGGTATTATTCTTTGATTTCAAACTTAGTGCATGTTAGAAAAAAGAATTGTGATATCAGGCTATCCATGGATTTTAAGAAATCTAAATAGAGCATCAATGAAAGATAATTATACTCTGCCAAACATGGAAAATATGCTGCAGTTAGTGACTAGATCTGTTCAGAATTTCTTATCTACATTAGATGTTTTGTCTAGCTATAATAAAGTTGTTGTAAAGGAATCAAAAAGAATTAAGACTTCCTTTACCACTTCTTGGGGAACTTATGTCTATGTCACAGATTCCTTTTGGCTCTAATGAATGTTGGAGAAAATTTTCAAAGAGAAATGGATGTAGCATTTGTTGGTTATATTAATGATTTCATTGTTGTTTATCAAGATGATGTAACTATGTTTTTCATAAAAAGAAATGATCACTTGCAACACTTGGATAGATATGTTGTTAAGGTGTAGAGAGTATGGCATATCATTGAATCCCAAGAAGTTCCATTTTGGAGTGCAAAAGGAAAAGCTTCTTGGTCACATTGTATCAAAGGAATGTGTCATGATTGATCCAGAGAGAGTAGAAGCCATCATCAAGGTTCCAATTCTGAGAACTAAGAAGGGAGTTCAATCCTTCTTTGGAAAAATAAACTTTATTAGAATATTTTTGTCTAACTTTGTTGAGATGACTATCCCCATTACTAGCATGCTGAAAAAGGACCAAATTAATCAAATGGGAAGAAGCTTCCATTCAAGATTTCAATGGGATCAAAGAAGCACTAAAGCATGGCCTTGTTTTGGCAGCTCCAATTTACAAGAAGCCATTTCAATTGTTTTCTTTTTCTTCAGAAAACACCATTGCATCTGTTTTGTTGCAAAAGGATGATGAAGGGGCTGAGAGACCAATTTACTTTTTTAGTAAGGCATTACAAGGAGAGCTGATTTGAAGTACACCATCATGGAGTTCAGTAAGCATTTTACCTTGGTGAAAGCAACAAAGGTTTTCAGGACCCTACATCTTGAGCTTTAAAGTTTTTGCTTATGTTCCCCACACCATGGTGAAAGAAATCTTATCAGAGATGGAGGTCTCAAGAAAAATATGTAGATGGTGAACAAGTTGTAAGAATATGACATGGATATCCAAACCACAAAATTGGTAAGAGGTTTGGGCTTAGCTAAGCTTATGGCTGAGAGCAACTTGCAAACTATTGAGGTAAATGAAGTAGAAGGAGAAAGGGTGGATTTCCTTGAAAAGTTGGTAAGCTTTGAATGGTACAAAGATATAATATTTTATCTCAGACATCTATGCTTCCCTAAACATTTAAGTAAAAATCATAAAAGAGCTCTTAAGTTAGCCTCCCAAAAATATGTCATTACTGATTTTGTGTTAGCTTGGAAGAACCCCGAGGGAGTGCTCTTGAGATGCATTACTGAAGATGAGGCCCCCAAAATAATTTTTAATCTCCATGGAGGAGTTTGTGGGGGAAATTTTGTTGGAAGAGTTACAACACATAAAATCTTGAGGGTTGGTTATTGGTGGCCAACTCTCTTCAAAGATACAACTCTATTGGTTAGGAAATGTGAAAGTTGCTAGTGTTTTTCTAGAAGAATGAAAGCTTTCAGGCTCCCTTCCTTTATAGCCTGTGTCAATTGAAGCCCCATTTTAAGATAATGGGGAATGGATTTCATTGGAAAAATTTCTTGATCCTTCTAGTGCTGGTCATAAATGGATTCTTGTAGCCACTGATTATTTCACTAAGTGGGTGGAAGCAATCCCACCAAGAAGTCAACACACCAAGTTATCATGGAATTCATGCTTGAATCAAATCATATGCATAAATTTGGATTAGCTAGTTAAGATTGTTGCTGATAATGCCATGAGTTTCAGAGCCAAACCTTTGGTGGTAATGTGCAAAGAGTATGGAATCAATTTGACATATGCTTCTAACTACAATCCCCAAGGAAATGGACAAGCTGAGTCCAGCAATAAAAACTTGTTGAAGATCATTAGAAGAACCTTGGAGCTGAACAAAAAGAAGTGGGGTGAGCAACTGAAGTTTGTTATTTGGGTTGATACAGAATCACTATCAAAAGAGCTACTGGTAAAATCCCGTTTGAGTTGGTATATGGAACTCAAGCTTTTCTTCCCCTTCATTTGCAATTGTCTTCATTTCAGTTTGTTCAATAAATTGAAGACCAAGAAGTTAGTCCATATGATGCTTGAATCAATCAGATTATTGAGTTAGATGAAGAAAGAAGGGCATCCCATCATTGGCATGTGAAGTTCAGAGAAAAGTTGAAGAAGTTATTTGACAAGAAGGTGATTCCAAGAGCTTTCAGCATTGGGGATCTTGTACTATTATGGGATAGTAGGCATGAAGATAAGGGAAAGCATGGTAAATTTGATGAATTGCGGATGGGACCTTATTCAATTGACATTTGAATTAGTGAAAATACCTTCTTCCTAAAAGACTTAGACGGGGAACTACTTGAATTTCCTATTAATGGCAGGCATTTGAAACATTTCCTTGATTGATTTCTTAGAATCAAGGTATACTCCATTTGTACAGTGTATAGTCTTTTGGTTTCTTTCATGATTTCATGTTTCTATTTTTTTTCATCCTGGTCCTTGGTGACCTTGTTTTGCTTGGTTTCTCGGTTTATCCTTGGGGAGTTGGTTATTATTGTTCTACTCTGCAAGCTTATTCTTTGACTCTGTTTCCTAATGGTTTGGTTTTTGGCACTTGGTCTACTTTAGTTTGTTCTTGTGGACACTCATAGGGAGTGCCCATCCTCGAGTCAGAGTTGATGTTGGCACTCAATTTGGATCTTGCCCCATTTGTCCTTGAAATTTACTCAGTTTTTGGGCTCTGTCATGTCTTCTCTATCTCCCCCGTATTGATGCATGAAAACTCTTTCCTTCATTTGGTTGCCATGATCAGTCTCTTCCTTTGGTCAAGGATCACTTTAAATCCATAGTTTGTTTTCTGTTCCTCTGTTCCTATGAAAGATTTGTAACTTGGGCGTAAAATTGGGTTTTTTCCCTTCCTTCTATTTTTCCACAGTCACGTTTTGTGGAAAAATAGGATGTACACGGGCGCGCAAGAGGAAGAGCAGGGATGACCAATTTTAAGGAATATACAAAAAGGAACTTGAGGAGGGTGTGAGGGGATATAAAATAAGGCATGGGTGTGGGAAGAAGGGAAGAAATCAGGTGCGTGCGAGGAGGGCGCGAGGGGATATAAAAGAAGTTGCACACGTAGGAATAAGGGAAGAAAGTGGGTGTGCAGGAGGATCAGTGCTCATTTGAGGATCCACCTCTGGGTCCTACCTTAACAGTTGTGTGAGCAAGACATGTGGTGAGCCCATGCTTGTTCGGGGTCTTTGCTTTTGGGAACCATCTCAAAGTTGCACTAGGGAGACATGTGGAAGCTTCCGTTGGCTTTTCTCTATACTTAAACTTTTCAAAGCAATTTTGAAAGGCCTGGGATACATGGAGGGACCACACCTGTTTGGGGACTGACCCCTAAAATTTATTTTAAAGAACCGTCAGGAGGACACTTGGAGGCTTCCACTCACTCTACCATTGCTTGGAATTTTCAATGGCCAAGGAAAAATGTCTCAGACCCTAGACACATGGCACCTTCCACTGGTCTTTCAACTTTTCAACAAAGTTTCTAGGCTTGGACACATGGTGACTCTGTTGTTGTTTGGGGTCTCTAATTTTGGGCACCATATCAAAAGTGCACCAGCGAGACACGTGGAGGCTTCCGCTAGCTCCTTTTATATTGAGGATTTTCAAAAGCTAAAAGACGTTTTTCTTGGGCCCAAGACACATGGTGAACCATAACTTGTTTAGGGTCTCAGTTTTTGAGGACTATACCAAAGGTGCACCAAGGTGACATGTGGAGGATTCTAATGGATACCTTTTACTGAGACTTTTTTAAAGGACAAAAGGCCTTTTCTTGGGCCTAGGGCACGTGGAAGGCTCACGCTTGTTTGGAAACTTGCCCCTATACTTCTCCTTTGTAGTTGTACCAAGGAAACATGTGGACGACTATGATATAAAGTAGAAAAGGGGAAGAATCAATGTTTTCTGTGCATTTCACTTGTTTTTCTGCCATTTTTACTCGAAGACTCATGGAGATGTGAATATGCATTGTTTTCCATCATTTTTGATGAAATTCCTTGTTTTTTTGCTTGCAAGGTGACATTGAATTGATTTGAAAGTTAATTTGTGAGTCCAAGGATTGTTAAGGTTGATATTTTGAAGTTGGAATTTCTCAAGCACTTACAAAAACATGAATTACCAAAGAAGATGGATGCAGGACAAAGTTACAGAGGAAAGAGAGGGAAAAGGATGAAATAATGAAGGTTGCAGGTGTAAAAGATGAAAAAGGTGTTGCCTCAAGAGTAAAAAAGGATTACCTATCAAATCTAGTTGTGCAGAGCCTCTGGATAATGATTAAAATGGGGATTTCTCACATAACAGAATCAGAATGATTAGATGGATTTCCAAAAGGTTGTGGCATGACATCCTAGTCATTAGTCGAGGTCCCAAGAAACGTGATCAGTTCATAATTGGTCCACTTGGCAGCATTCGGATGTGAATTTGTTAAAATTAAATTTTTGAGGAAAATTGGTAACAAGCAAAGGTCCCTCGAATATTCTTCTCTTTTGGGGGGAAATTGAGTGAGAAAAATGTATAAATGAAATGAGAATACTCTTGAAAATGGTCAGGGGTTGAATTCTTAAATAATTTTTTTGAGAAATCCGTCTGCCTGAGAGATTTATCCAAGATACCTGGTTAATTCCTTCTGTGCTAGATTTTATATCATGTCAAGTTAGTTACATATGTATAGCCATTGATAAGCATTGAGATTGCTCTAGAAGATTTCCCATGCTAATGAATCTAAGCAATTTTGAAATTAATTATTTTTCATTTTCTAGCAATTTGTGTCTGCTTTGTTTCAGAATGTCTGCAAATGGTTTCTTTTGTTCCTATTGCAATCTTACATTGAAATATTTGTGAAATCACATAGGATCTTGTCCCTATGATAATTTAGTGGCATTTACAATTTCATTTCAATAAAATCCTTCATTGTGTGATGAGATAAACACATTTAAAATCACTCCATTGTCATTTGTTGATAAAGATTGTCTGTAAGTCTTGGGGTGTACCTTAGGTGTGATTGATAAAAGATTTTGATGTTTATTTGAGTCTTTTAACTTGATCTTTTGTGCTAGATTCTAAAATATTGTTTGAAAATGTGTTGATTTGGGCCTCCATTGAAGCAAACCTTCTGGTTGAAGGAACGTCGTAACTATTCAGAAGCTTTCCATTGTTGAGATGTTCAGTGTTGTGAAGTTTCTTAGGGATATGGTATAATCAACTTTATCCAGCTTAATCTCCCACCAAAATCATTCCAAAACAATGAATTTGTCATGAATAACCCCTGTTTGCCCTGTATATCAACAAAGGAACAAAATCTCTTTACTCAAATATGTAGAACAATAAGTATTTCATAATGTCTTCAGTAACCTCAGCCTTGTTTTGAAAGTGTCTCCATATTTTAGAAGTGAAAATTCTTTAGATTTAAATTATGGAGTATCGACCATACTTTCCCAAGGTGTTCTTCATAAAATTTCTATAAAAGAAGGATATCTCCATCTCCTTCATCAAACAGAGGTTACACTACGGGTCCTCTCACCCTGGTTGAAAGGCATGGCCTAAAGTAGTGAGGATAGGTCGAATCCTCTTAAAGTTGTTATCCATCTCTCCATAAATCTGAGTGACAAAGGGCCAGTTAGATCTCATCCCCAACTACAAAATGATACACATTATGATCTATCTATCTCTAAGCTCCGTACCAAATCTGTGATGCTGTTTAACTTGAAAAGGAGAACGAATTTGGATACCAACACAATGGAGGGAGAGAAATATATTGAAATTTTTAAATATGAAAGAGGGAAATATGGAGACTCTTCTAGAAATAGAAGCCTCTAAATTTAGAGTAGCTTAGGATTAGGTGAGATTAAATGTCATTATGGAAGTGATTATATGGAGAATCTAGGTGTAGGGTAGGTAGGTAGGTGAGTACGAATTTTTGATTCTTAGAAATTTATAATAGGGATTAGTTAATGGGATGATGAGTTATTAATATGATTAAGGATCAGATGAGATTATTGGGTGAATATTGAGAATTATTGAGGTATGATAATTAGGGATAATAATAATTAATCTCAAGAATAATTATTATATGGTTAGTGATGGGGGGATTAATAATGTATAATGAGTATGTTATTTACTAAATGAGCATGTTTGCATTTTACATGTCTACATTTCCCCCCTCTTTGAATGATTATTTTGTAGCAATGATCATTCAAAGAAATAGATATGAAAAGATAGATAGTGAGGGTGATGCCCCCTCAAGGGGTTGGGCAAAGAGGAAACAAGTCGGGTGATCGCTAGAAAAGATGAAAGTACTAAGGGAGCAGATGATTGATGTTTAGAGGATGAGAATATTTGAGGATGTAGAGGATTGGAAGTAGAGACTAAGAAGATTGGAGGATTCAGAGGATTAGAGGAGTAAAGGACTGAGGATTCAAAGGAACAAAATTAGATAATAAGAGGATTAAAGGATTAGAAGATTTGAGGTATTGAATTAGAGGTTTAAAGAAGTGAGGATTCATGGGAATAAGAGTAGGAGATGGAAGGATTAGGAGTTGTTAGATTTTGGAGTAGAGGATTCCCGAGTCAATGAGGTATGAAAAGGGTGGAGATTAAGGATTGTTCGAATTAGAAGATGCCCAAGTCAAGGGGTTAGGGTTGGAGTGATTTGGAATTATAGGATGCCCCAGTCAAGGGGTGTAGATTGATCATAGGATATTGGAATGGAAGGTGTTAGATTTATTTTGGATGAGAAGGATCAATGTTAGATGGTAAGATGGTTGATGAAGTGATGAGAAATAATATTTTATTGATTGATAAGAGGGTATTGGAAGATGCCCCAGCTGAGGGGCGAGAATTGTAGAAGTGGGCCTTAGATTTGATTGATAAAGTATTGATTAGATATGGGATAAGGAGATTGGATAGTTAGTTGAGTGATGAATAGTATGTGCTTAAAAGATGATGATAGAAGGGGGTGTGCTTCCATAAAGTACCCATTGTGATCATCCTTAGCAATGTGATTAATGTGGCATATAGAAAGGTGCACCATGGTATAAAGACTATGGGGACTGAATTGCCAAATGTGCCTTGTCCTCATGTCAATGAAAAAATTAATATTATGATTATTCTCATATCTTTGGACCATTAAAAGTGGCCTCATATCATCGGCCATACAAAAGAAAAAGAATCAAAAGGGGCCCTCATATCATCGGCCAAAGTGTAAATGCACATAAGAAAACACACATACAAACAAAAACACACATTATATTTATATACTATGGATTTTAAAATTGTGGATGGTTTGTTTATTGGAATTTTATAAGTTTGTGATTTTACATTTTTTTTTAATTTTTTGATTTTTTTATAATTTTTTGATTTTTTTGGATTATTTATAATTTTTTTGATATTCTGGGATTGTTTAATATTTTTTGGATTTTTTAATTTTTTTTGGGATTTTTGATAATTTTTAATTTTTGATAATTTTATGTTTTTTCTAATTTTTCTATTATTTTTTGGATTTTTGATACTTTTTGGATTTTTTGGATAATTTTTTATAATTTTTTTGATTTTTTTTTCTATTTTATAATTTGTTGAATTTTTTCATTTGTATAATTTTTTGATAGACTGAGGGGATTTGGTCAAGGTAGAAAGAAACATGGGAGGAAAAACAGACGAATAGGGTGGGAGAATGGGCTCCTAGAAGTTTCTAGGGCATCACAGCGGGTATAAAAGGGCTTTGAGGACCACATGATGAGTCATTTTCACCATGCACAGTAGTGAGAGGTCCCTTAAGAGATAATTATGGCCTACGTGCATGGATTTCTGATCACTGAGTAGGACCGCAGTGAGGAGCTTACCAACGACTCGATAACCGATGGACTTGCAGTGAAGTGCACTGTGATGTTTTATTCATGGTTTTTCAGTTTTACTGATGTTTTTTAAGTTTTAGGGTAATTTTAGGTGCTAAGTGTATGAAGTGGTGTATGCACCAATTGTAGGCACATATGCATCATTTGGGAGGGTAGTGAAAGGTTTTGATGCCTATACGATGCACGAAGCTATGTTTGTGTGCCTATGCACCAAGGGAGGGGTATGGAGTGACACATTTGAGCCATATTGGCTCCTATGATTTGCATGGTGCTTATGTGGGAGGTTTAGCACGTATATCAGAAATAATAGCACTTATGTTAAAGGTGGGAAAAAGGAAACATAATGACACCTTTTACGCTAGGTGGGGAAACGGATAATGGTGCACATATGTTCATAAAGTGGAACCTAGGTTCTGACATGACACCTTTTTATGAAATGGCACCTTTGTATGAAATGATATTTGTCATAAAGTGATCCTATGCCATGGTATTGGGAGTTAGGAATTTTTGAGGAGCAGATTGTTGAAAATAGGGATTAGTAAGATGGGTAAAGATGGCTGAGGGTAATATATGATGTTTGATGTGCCTGCAGGAGTTGTTTTAGCTACTGTACAGGACATGCATCGACATTCAGTTGCCTTGAGGTGATTTATTAGGGGGTTTTGATGAGGAGGCAGAGGAGGATGAGGCTTCATTTTTGGACATGTACTGGGACTATTACATGTAGTGAGGATGTCATTTATGTAAGAGATCAGAGGTTTATTGATGGTACTAGATTAGTGGTGACACTCAAAGATGAATACTTTTTGGCTACCTACAAGAGAGATGATAGTGACATTAGAGGATGTCTACCATATATACTGGTTTTCACGTGGAGGGGGAGCAGAGTGGTATGACATAGGGGGAGGCCTAGTGAGCAAAGTGGAGGCTATTGACGGATGTTGAGGATGCACCCCACTAAGGGTTATAGATAGACTTAGGAGTTTATTTTAGAGAGGGGTACATGAAGCTGAATTATGATGCTACTATTGCTCCTTGATCAGCTATATTTTATTGCTAGATGGTGGAGGTTGGTATTTCACCATTGGATTTATAGATGTGGTGCACACTACGTGGCAGTCCAAGACTAGTATTTACATGGGCTCTCTACAGTATTGGCACATTTATACCGTGACTTACACAGAGTAGCCTACCAGGGAGGTAGCACTATTAGAGAAGACATCCTTTTGTAGATCTAGAGTTAGGACCATATAGAAGTGGGTAGGACCTGATTGACATCTGATAGTAGCGATAGGTTGGGGAGCCTTTTGTATATGGTGGTATATACACATGGGTAGGAGGGAGAATTTAGGGGAGATGGACTGGTATAGGCACAAGATCAGATGAGCTGCAGGAAGGGGATATTACATGAAGACCATATCAACAGTATGAGGCTTGGGAGGGAGACCAGGTTAAATCTGAGATAGGATCAAGACACCATACTATTGGATGGGGGGCCATCCATATATGATAGAGCAATACTGGCCATCAAATCGTGTGTTATGACAGTTTGACACCATTCAGGACATTCCTATAGTTTGTCCATGTGTTCACATAAGCTTTCACGGGAGTCTAAGGATCGAGGTTCCATGATTCCAGCAGATGTGGCAAGGGACCAATTTTGATGATTTATAGGTTATCCCATGGGAACCTTTACCATTTGGTGGAAGATCCTGGTACAGTACAGGGATATGTTGAGTGGTGGGCAGGGTATCATGCTGACCAAATTGACATGACTGCTAGGCGGGATGATATTTGTTCATGGGCACTGATAGGTATATAGAGGGATGCCACAGGGGCAAAGCAATAGTGGTACATAGACCACAGGGATAGGAAGAGGAGGAGTTACAATGGACACCACCTATTATTGTATTTGGTGGTCCTCCAGTATAGTAGCCAATGGCTCACTTCACCCATATAGGATGCACCAGTTCAAATTCCGAATAGGCATGAGGTGGATGTGATGGAGGTGGATGATTTTAGGGGCCATTATAAATGGTTATGCCACCATAGGTGGATATAGTAAGGACCATCTAGGATATGTGTTATAGGTACAAGGGTCTCAAGGTCAACAGGTGCATCGTGGTCGACTGATACAGGTGCCAAGTTACAGGATCGGATTGACATGTTGGAATCATAGGCTCATGTACTTAATATGGAGATAGCAGTTAGGAGTGAGAGGATTATCTCATTTGAGAGAGATATAGTATTTGAGATGATAACCTAGCATGTTGACAGTGTCGTGGGTCAGAGGTAGAGAGGGATGCATATTTCTCACTTATAGGGGGAGTTGAGTTAGATACAACAGGAATTAGAGGGGTTAAGGCATGAGAGAGATTGCACCTTATGACATCGAGATAGGTATCACCACAGTGTGATTCTTATAGGATAAATATGGATTGGATAGCAGCGGAGGGATGGAGACATATTGTTTTTTGATAGGGAGTAGGACCACCATCACCCCTAGTACTTCTCAGGGATACAATATGGATGGCACCTCCTTGAACAATATCATTGTGTCAGTATTAGGTCAGGTAGAGAGATGAAGTATTATGAGGGTCATTGTAGGCCCATCACCTCTCAGAGGCATGTGTTATGCAGAGCATCTAATTGAGAGGATATTGAGATAGCCGATGGCCTCACATTACTATTAGCGTATGTCCGAGACCGGATGGGGCAGGTGATGATTCTGGTAGCTCAAAATAGTGATGAACTTCATATGTGGGTGATGGAGGTCGATTATGTTTGTATTGTATCCATGTATATTTTATTGGACATTTGATGATGACCAGGATGGTTTCATTTTTATGTATATGTATTGATGACACATGATGTTTTTTTTTTATGAGGTACATGATTATTTATGATGTATGTACTTGTTTTCATTTTTTATTGATGATATTTGATGATATTGATGATGACATGAGTTGATGTGGTTATGATTTATGAGTTTAGATGTGATTATTGTGATGATGATGTTGTTGATGAGATGATTTTATTTTATTTTGTGTTTGATGATATATGATGATGGTACATGGTGATGATGTCATAAATGAGATGATGATTATTTACTTTATTTTTATTTTTATGATGATGGTATGATGTTTTGTAGTTTTTATGTTGATGGTGACATATAGTATTTTGTTTGATTTACATACATGTGTGATGGTTAATACATTAGAGGAATTGATATATATAGATGTGATGAATTTATGATGATGATTTTTAATATTGATGTATAAATGATGTGGTTGATGATGCTTATGATGATGATGATGTATTGATTATTGTTGGTGTGGTGGATAGTTATTTTTAGACGTAGGATGATGTGTTGGATGTGATTTATTTTAGGTGGTGTGAAATGATTTGATAATGTTAGATAATGATATGATGATCATGGGATATGGATATGATGATGATGGTGATGATTTGTAGGAATTTTTAGATGATTAGATGTGATAATTTTTATGTATGATTATGGTTTATATGGTGAAGTTTGATGTTTAGATGGATGGATTGTCATGGTTTACTATGAGATGTACTATTGTGTGTATATATATTTGTGGTATTTATTTGTTTATGTGGATAATGTGATGATTTATTTACATATGGTAAATGTGATGGATTTAGTAAAGAAAAGTTAAAATGGAATTTGATTTGTACAAATATTTACAACATAACCGGTATGTGAAACAAAGTAGAATAACAGAGAGAAAGGGAAAGTAACTGTGAAGGGAAATGACTGTGAGATATCAGGTGGATGGGGGAGTTGGTGGAGAGAAATTAAGGCCTCAAGATCTTACAAGGGTTGCATTTCTTGGATATTTGACTTAGATTCTACTTAATATTGCAGTTCCCCAAAATGTGACTATATACAATGACGTCCTTAGATAGGATCAGAATAGTGTTCCTAGTCATGATAGATATATTGCTTCATGGTGAGGATTAGAAGAAGTCTAGATTTAGGAGCGTAGGATGTGGATAGGGATGAAAATATGAGTAGGGATGAAGGGGTTTGTCCCCTAGTGTGCTGAGTGCATTTGTAGGGCACTAGTGGACATAGGATCTAGTTTTACCATAGCATCAGGAACCTGTTTTCACCATGGTACTTGCCCAAGGTGCCACCGAAGTGGTTTTCACCATTGGACAGATTACACTTTATTTTAATTTTTTATTGATTTTTATTTTTTATTTGTTTTTAATTTTTTCTAGTGGTGGGAACTTAGGCATAGAAGCGCTTCAAGATGCATGATGTTTCATGGGCTCATCCAACTCATACCCATCATGAGTAGCAAGATTATAAGCACCCGAGCCAAACTTGGCGATGACGACAGTAAGGTCTGAGCCAGTTGGGTTTGAAAATTTCCTTTCTTTTTCACAATCAACATTAGTATTACACTGGTTTTCTTAAGGACTAGGTCACCAAATTCAAATTTGTGGGTTTTGATGCACTTGTTGTAGTGTTGGCAAGAGATAATTTTGGTAAGATTTGAGGTTTTCCAGGGCATGAAGGCATTTCTCATCTAGCATGCTCGAGCTCTTGTAGGCCATGACACTTGATAGTCCTCATCATCAATGAGGTGTTGGAGAGAAATGGAGGGAAGGGAGCTTCGATCTCAAATAGGCAATATTGCTTCAGTGCCAAAGAATGAGAGAGTATGGAGTGGAGCCAGTGGGGGTGCAGATGGATGTGTGATAGGCCCACAAGGCTGGATATATTTTATGTATTGCAATCTCATCTTGCTTGAATTACAATTTTACCAAGGATGTGCTTTAGCATTTTATTAGATGCTTTAGATTGGCCATTTCCTTGTGGGATAATATGGGGTGGAGAATTTGAGATTGATGTGGAAATGGTCACAAAGCTCACTGAATTATCTTTATTTTTAAAGGATTTTCCATTGTCTGTGATGAGATCAGACAGAATACCATAGCGAAAATGATGTGATTAAAGATGAACTTGGATATTTGTTTGTCGGTAACATAGGTAAGGGGGATGGCTTCAACCCATTTAGTGAAGTATTCCATGTGGCAGTAATGATAAACTTGTGACCATCGGATGAAGTGGGATTTAGCTTTCCCATGAGATTGAGAACCCAAGTGGAAAAAGGATCATGGAGTAGTAATATGGTTGTAAAAGCTTGGGATGGCGCATGGATAAGGTCACATGTTTTTGACATGGGACACATTTATGGATGTACAAACATGCATCTTTCTCCATGGTAGGCCAGTAGTAGCCGGTTTACAAAAAAAAAATTAAGCAAGAAATACCACACCACTAGTGTGAGCACTAAAAATGCCATTGTGAACTTCCTTAAGTGCTAATTCGGCCTCTTGGGAATTAAGGCATCACAACAAAGTTCTGTCAAAGCTTCTATGATAAAGGGTTATGCCAAGGATGGTGAAGCGGAGGCATGTTGGATGAAGGATTTACGATGGTTGCGGGGAAGGTTGGGTGGAAGGGTGTGGTCATGGAGGTAGGTGTAGATGTCATGGTACCATGGGGAGTCAGGACCAACAATCTAACATACCATCTCAAATTCAGGGATGTCATAGGCTCACACCATAGAGTTTTTCAACAAGAAACTATGAATTAGGGGCATCTAAAGGCATGTCCAGTAGAGAACCAATGGTTTTCATTACATCTACTGATTTGTTGCTTTCTCAGGGGACCTGTTTGAATAGATGTGCTGAAAGTAATCCTTGAAACTGTCCACTATTCATTTATAACAACTAATTTTTTCATCTTTGGTAGAATATTCATCATTCACCTGTTTAATTATTAGCTTGTGAGTCACCAAAGACATTGACAAGTTTTTATGTTCCATTGGATGGCCATTCTTAATCTAAATATGAGTCCTCATATTCAGTACTATATTGTTGGTGCAAGGAAAATGTGAGCCGAAAAGGCCTTGGGGATCAGATCTCCTTGAGGTGTAATAAATAGAATGCCCTACTCCTGAGCCATGATGTGTAAAATATCCATCAAAGTATAATGTCAATGTGTCTGATTCTTCAATGGTGAATATAGATTCATCTAGGAACCATGTATTTAGTGGCATGGAATCAGAAACTGGAGCTTCTAATAACTGACCTGTCCTTTTGATTAACATATTCGATGTTGAACTCACTCAAGATATGATCCATTTCAGAATGCATCCTATTAAAGCTGATTTGGAGAGTAGATACTTGAGTGGATCTACCTTGGCTATGAGCTTGATTGTATTGTTAAGCATATAATGCACAAATTTTGAGAAGCAAAGACAATAACAAGACATGCCTTTTCCATAAGAGTGTAATTGAGCTCATAGGAACTAGTGTTCGACTTGAGATGATAAATGGCCTGTTCTTTTCTGTGGTCATCATGTTGCGCTAAGAGAGCTCCCAAGGCATGTTGAGTAGCTGAAATGTATAGGAGGAGAGGAATTCCTAGAGTAGGAGGCACTAGGACTGGAGGATGCATTAAATATTCCTTGAAGTTTGTCAAAAGTAGGCTTGACATTCTTCGTTCCAATGGAATATTGTTCCTTTTTTAAGAAAATGATGAAATGGATGGAACTTATCAGCGAGATGTGCTATGAATCTTCTGATGGCTTGGATTTTACCATGTAGGCTTCTTAGTTGTTTTAGATTAGTATGCAGAGGAATTTCAACCACAATTTAACTTTTTCTGGGTCAATTTTGATTCTGCAACGTGAGACAATAAAATTGAGTAGCTTGCTAGATGTAACACTAAAAAACACATTTTTCTTGGGATTAAGCTAAACTTTGTATTCCTAGATTCATGTTCAAAGATGTGGCGAAAGAACCATGGGATGTTATTCTCTAGTCTTGGATTTTCCCAAATATCATCGACATAATCCTCAACAATGTCATGCATCATATCATGGAATATGACAATCATGACATGTTGTAAGTAGCTCAACATTTTTAAGACCAAAGGGCATGACTTGGTAGTAAAATGTGCCCTATGGTATGGTGAAGGTGGTCTTATGTTGATCTTATTTAAGCTATTTTGATATGATTATATCTAGAGAAACCATCCATGAGGGATAAAATTTCATGCCCAGATGTAGATTCTACAATCATGTCGATATTTGGTAAGGGAAAATCATCTTTTGGGAAAGCCTTGTTAATGTCGTGGAATTTTGTACAAATATGGATGCCCCCAGTATTTTTATCCTACTGGGACAATGTTAGAGATCCAATTAGAATAGTCAATGGGCCGGATGAAACCAACATCAGAGTAGCTTCTATAATTCTTCTTTGAAAAGTAGGGAAACCTTTAGATGCATCTTGCATAGTTTTTGCTTAATTGGATTTGCATCTTTACACACCAAAAGATTATGAACCACTAGAGATGGATCAAGACCAAGACATATCCACATAGGACCATGCAAATACATTTGAGAATTCCTTTAGGAGTGTTGTAAAGGTGGTTTGTTCTTCTACTGATAAGGATGCCCCCAATTTAAGGATCTTGGGGTCTTCTTCAGTGTCAATGTTAATGTTGATGGTTTCCTCAATTAATGATGTTGAGTCATCCTATAGTTTTCAGGAGCCAGAAGAAGTTGATCCATAGTCAGATCTTGTTCGGGATTTGGGGGATCTTGGAAGAATTATATGCAAGGGGATCCTCCTCGTCTAGATGAAAAGAGGAGTTAGGATGAGGGATATTGGATTGGGATTGAATGGAGAGGGTAGACTCCTATTTTCCAAAGTAGGCATCAACATTTAAACATACTTGGAAACCTTTCTTATGATCTTTAGCAGGTATATTATCTTGAGTTCCCATGAACTCAAGAATTTCCTCATCATTTTGAAATGTATCAAGAGAGATATGTTCAGATTTTTGGTCCCACTAGATGAGTTCCAAGTAAATGAGAGTGACATTGATGTGCAAAGATGAATGGTGTCATGGAAAGTGATTGGTGGTGGTGAGGTCTTCGTATTGGCTATAGATGGAACTTTTTTTTGATGGTGTCACTATGGCCTCCTCAGCTATTTCATGGTTATGTCACTATGGTCATCATGGATACCCTCACTAGGTGGCTGATACCCTAGTCCATGACCATCAAGGTTGGGGATGATAGTAAGAGTTTTGGGGATGCCTTATTCGTTGCGACCTAGTCCTCATCCAGAATAACCCATGCGAGTCATCATCCACTTGGGGATTGAATATTTGTTGTTTGAGTAGAACATGATGGTATAGAGTCATCAATGAGCCATGTGGTGTCAGGATGGTTCAAGGTACTCGTCAGCAAGATACCCAAAATGAATAAAATTGGAAGATCCCAATGAATATTTTTCCTTTTTACTTGACACATGTCAGGGCTTGCCACATTGTTTAGGTGATAGTGGTAGTTGTTTGATGCTGAAAGTTTGATATTCCCCACACCATGTGGATTTTTTCTTGAGCGGTGGAGTAGGTAGAAGAGGAGTGGATATGGATGGAGTGGGTAAGAGAGGGGAGGATGATGATGAGGCATTATGTGATGTGGATGGAAGACTATCAGGTGAAACATAGGAAGTAGTGGATGATGATGGAGATGGAGATTGTGATGGCACAGTTTCGGTGATAGGAAAATATGGTTCCTGATAACCTTGTGCTTCGAGTGCTTGGCAATATTGGAAGGGTTGAGGGTCACCATGGATGGTGACCTCTATGCCAACATGCTCAAATTTGAGACATTGATGTAATGTAGATGGTACAACATGCATTTCATGGATCCATGGTCGACCAAGCAATAGATTATATGGGAACTGAATGTCCATGACATGTACTAGGGTGGGGAGAGCATGACAGGCCCTACATTGATAGGAAGATATAAGGTGCCCACAGATTTTATCTTCAGTATTATCATATGCTTTAATGGTAATTATATCATGTCTTAGATCCAATTCATTATACCCTAATCGTTGGATGAGAGATAAGGGTACAAAGGTTAACTCTAGATCTATTGTCCACTAGTACTCTTTTGATGTGAGTGTGTTCGATATGCACCTCAATGTATAGAGGAAGATTTTGCATGTCATGGGACCGTGTAGTGGAAAGTCATTACCTGAGTGAAGGTGAGAGGAAATGTTAGATGGGGGTAAAGATGGGAAATAAGGGCTTGGAATTGCATGGGATCAATGTCATTTGGGACGTGTGTTTCTTGAAGGGCATGATAAAGGATATATTTTTGTACGGAGGATGTTTTGAGAAGATCCATAATGGATATTTGTGTGGGGGTCTTCTCAAGTTGTTTCGATGATGTTGTACTGGTGGATCTTGAGCTGGTGCGACTACACGTAGGATTTGAGGAAGATGGAGAACAAACTCCTTGGACCACTATATGGATCCTTAAGAGTGGTAACTACACACTGAGGGTTTTGTGAAGGGCCTTTGACTTTAATAGTAGGCTACTTGATGTGGGGAATGGTGGATGTGTCCAACAAGAGATTCATACTGGAATGGTATACAACGGAGTAGTTGATGTGGTTAGAATGGTGGGTGGATGACTCAGGGTTTTTTCCAGACTTTTTTGACCCTGATTTGAAGCATGGGTCCTGACCATGATTAGGAAGTAGATTCTGATAGATCCCAAGCTTTTGATTTTGAGAGGAAGAAGATGCATTGTCCTTGATTTCAATTTCACCTCAGTCAATCAGATCTTGGATATAATTTTGAGTTTCATACACCTATTGGTAGCATGACCCTTGATTTTATGGAATTTTTAGTACTCATTTTCCTTGAACCACGAGGGTTTGGGTCAAGACTCATCAATTAGATGAGTTTGGGGGGAAAATAACCATATTAAAACAACTAATTTTTATCAAGGATTTCTTTGATAGACTCACCAAGGGGGGTGTATGTCCTTCATTTTGGGTCTTGGGTGGACCGAGGTTGACCTTTAGGGAGGGATATAGCAAGTAGCTTTGTGGACATGTTGGAACATGTTTGGTTTCTGTCACTCCATCACCGATGACATTTTTATTCTTATTGAAGTATTTAGGATTCTCATATGTGGAAGGTTGACTGGATTGATTGTAGTTATCATGGGAATATAGCTTAATGAGGCCTTTGGAAACAAGGTATTTTTCAATTTACATTCCCTTCTCTATGATGTCATCGAAGGTATTAGTGCAATGGACCTAGAGATGGAAAGCTAACTCTTGATGGAGATTGGCAACAAAAATGGTGACTAGTTATTTTTCAGGGATAGGCCATGGAATGTAGCTAGCAAGGGCTCGCCATCGTTGTAGGAAGGATGAACAAGCTTTCACCATTGCATTGTTTAGTGTTACATAGGTCGATCATGGTGACATCATGTTCCACATTATAGGAGAAGATGTTTGAAAAAAAAATTCAGATCAAGTCAGTGAATGTAGTGACATAACCCTTAGGTAAGTGAAGGAACCATTCAAGTGTGGGACTGCCTAGACTTCTTGAGAAAAGTCTTAATAGGTAGGATTCTTCATAGGTTACTTCTTGACATAACATACAAAACTCCTTGACATGCTCAATGGGATCACCTTTTCCCTTATATTTTTCAAATTTAGGTGGTTCAAAGTATGGTGGAAAAGGGACCCATAGGATATCACATTCAAATGGATAGGGACAAAGTTCCTCAAACTTGTATTGTCGTCCATGTTTTCCAAGTTGCAATCCCTGAAGCGTTTCCTTCATAGACTTTATTTCTTGCTCCAAGGTAGGTTCTTGAGAACCAGTGGGTGGTGGATTGAAAGTTGGGTTGCTGGGAATGTTATGATCCATGGTCATTTGATGGTTATGGGCCAAGTTGTGAGGCTAATTGAGAAATATGGTTACTCATTTGTTGCAGTTGAGACAATATGACTTCCTTTGATACATGTGGATTATTGGTGTTATCTTGTTATGTCCCATCCATATGTAAGTGCAATGGTTATTTAGATTACGATGATGTGGGGATGGTGGTCATTTTCCAATGTAGTCACTTTCATCGTGGAGGAGACTATGAAGTTGGTCGTGAGTATAATCAGGAGGAAGTTTTGGTCCCATATGATATAATTGGAGTAAGAGAGCATATCTTTATTTTTATCAACAAATTTATACAGGCATCTCTCATCTTCTTCCTCTCATGAAATACGTACTTGAATCATCATCACTACTGGTGTTGACCATTGTTTCTTCATCTTCTCCTCGGTGTGGTTTTCTTCTACATTGGCATCGTAATAGTTATGATTAAATATGTCATGCCCTATTTCTTGGTGGATTGTTTTCATCATCATTTCCTGATTGGGATTGAGTAGCCATTCTCCTAGGTGTCCATTAGACCCTAGTTGTGTTTAAGATGTGGATGAGATGAAGGTGTGTTAAATTGATGAGAGATGTGTAGATGAGGAAAAGTTAAGATTTCTTATTTGAATGATGTATAATCTTAATAATCGAACCCTATTTATAGGAAGGAATAATTTGAGGAGGTATTAAGGAGATGAAAGAAGGATTTTCCTTAGATATCAGAGGGCTTAGGATGTTCCTTGATGTAAGGGTCTTAGAGGAATAGGATAAGTGGTAAGGATGTTTTTTCCATACGCAAGGTGTCGATTAGCAAGATTAGATTATTTGCATGTCAATAAGAAATTGTAGATGGGTGTTTAGATATGAAAACGTATGTATAGATTTGAGTGAAGATGTAAGGATGTGGTGAGGTTTTTGATGAAAAGAGGTATGTGATACAATAGGTTTTAGGGTCTTTTAGGCCTAGGTAAGTGTGGGGATACCAATAGGAAATGTTAAACTATTAAGGGGAGGGGGTTTTGTGATGATGAGAGGGGTGATCTGTTTAGATTGGGTAAGGTGGTATGGAAATAGATTACGTGGATAATGATGGGGGATGTATTAAGTGGATTTTGTGATTTTGTTTTGTGAAATGGGGAGGGATGTTTATAAATGTCCTTTTATAGCTTTTAAATTTTATTGATGAGGTGGAAAGGTTTGTTAGTTATTTGATTTTTATTAATAGGGTGATGTAATGAGGGGGTGGGTGAATGAAGATATATTAATAAAGGATATGGTAAATGGCGTAGTGGTCAAAGTTTTGGTTATTATGAATTTTATTGATTAGGTGGAAGGGTTTCTTAATTATTTGGATTTGTATTTATAGGATGATGTGAAAAGTGTGAGTATGGTAACTGGTGATGGATAAAAAAATATGGTCAAAAGTATATGGTAAATGATGTGTGGTCAAAATCAAGGTCAAGGGTTACATAGTCAAAATGGATGGATGATAGGTGTATGGTTTAATTAGAAGGATTAATGTGGGGGTTATATATTGGTTTCGACAAAAACACTCAAAAAATTACAAACATGCAATCACAACCTAGCTAGTCAAGTGGGATTGCAATTGAACTATATTTCACTTTCAATACCACACATTGATGGTGGTGCCACAAATTGGATCTCCACCTATGTGCCAATGTGGGGTCGGAATAACAAGTGAGTATCTTGAGAAGTGTGACCTCGTTTGCACTATAGTTCGATATGCGACCAATAGGTTGCCTACTCTAGGTTAAAAGAGCTCACTAGGGGAGTCCCTGATATACCTTGCGGTACATGGGGCCCAATTATGTGTTACAAGGATTTTGTCTGAAGGCCTAGGTATTGGGACATGCAATCCCCTCACTTCACATTACTCTTAAAACAAGCAAGCACTTAGCCAATAATGACAGTTGTCTAAGAATTTATATACCCTGATGGAACATGGGGTGTGTCTACATGCGTGGAGGTGAAGCCCATGGTCATGAGACCCTAGGACTATGGTAAGTGCATGGATTTCACTTCCATGTCATGTTACCCCCTAAAAAGAAAAAGGAAAGGAAGACTAACCACTTTTGATCCTCAATATCGTCCTAAGGACGTGAGAGGAGAGCATACACAGTGTCATCTTTGGGATAAAAAATAGGAAATAACATGTAATTAAAAAATATGATAAATGCAATATGAACAATAGAAATTAATAATAAAATTTATATAATTGGGGCCTTCAGAAAGAGGTCCTACAAAATAAAGGATTAGTAGTTTGTTGTTTATACCCCAATATTCTTGGACTGCTCGAGATGCAAAAAAAGATGGTTAGTAGTTTAGTTTTTTAATTTAATCAAGATCATGCAACCAAAAATGTTAGGAAAAAAAATGAGTATTAAAATGGTAGAGTTTCCCCTTATCCCTGCAATATTTCTATAAAAATAAAATGTAAAACCCTGTAAAACACCACCAAAACACCTAACATGTGATTAGATTGATTACTACAAATGTAAAATTGCACTAAAAAAAGGAATTAATTGCAAGAGAAAAGATGATACTTCAGGTCAAAGGAGTCAGTAAGTAAAAAAAAGGTGCTACTACAGAGAAAAGGTGCTAAAATATCAGAAAAAACACTAAAACAGTATATACATAGGTGCTAAACAATTAACAAAGGCATTAAAATATCAAAAAAGGTGCCAAAACAAAAAAAGACAATGCTAGTAAATTTTAATTTTCAAATACTAAGCATATGGCACTAAATTATAAACAATGGCGCCAAAAGATAGACAAAGGTGTTGATCCTGCACAAGACAAGGTCAGAAAACAAAGGCAGCTAAAGTATGCCACAAAGGCATGCCACGAGTTTGACAAAATGTGTTAAAAGTATAAACCTGCAACCACATAAGTTAGTATGTTGTACAAAAGTAGCCATTTCAAGTAAAAGGCACCACTTCTTCAGTATAGGCGCTGAATGACAGGGCATAGGCCACCAATACTGAAAAACAGTTATTCACAAAATTAAAAATTTTAAGGTGTAAACTAAAATGATTTTTTTTTTCAAATTTTAGCAACTTGTTTTAAATATGAAATGTTATTAAAAATAAAAATTTTTTTGGGGGTAAAGTCCCATGGTGGGTGCACAAAATGTAGACAAAAAAATGGTGTTAGTTGTAAATGCAAACTAAGAACTAAACCAAACTAGTTCCTAATCTAACACACCTATTATCTACCTCTGATTGAGCAGGATAAAAGGGAGAAAGAGTGTTATAACCTACTACTTACCTACAAGCTCCAATGGTATTCCCTTGTTTCTTTGGATGTGCTCAAGATAGTTGTTGTATTGCTTCAGATTTGTGGGATGAGTTGGACAACACCTCCCCCTTGTTTGATTGATGATTTTTCTTGATGGAATGCTTGATAGATTGAAGATCTTTTCTTAGAAGTATTTTGGCAACATATACATTGCAATTTCATAATTTGATGGCCATGGAGGGTGGCACTCCTATTATAGGCAGAGGAAGGAAGAATGGAGGGTTGAGATCTTTCCATGTAGATGGTAGATCAATGGTGTAGAATTGGTGAGAAGGAGAAAGATCTAGAATTGGAGAATTCTAGAAATTAGAAGAATCCTCCATTGAACTAAAATTCAATGGAGGGAGGGAAATATATTTAAATTTTTAAATATGGAAGGAGGGAAATTTGGAGAGTCTTCTAGAAATAGAAGCCTCTAGATTTGGAGGATTTGATTAGCTTAGGATTAGGTGAGATTAAATGTGATTAGATGGAAGTGATTATATGGAGAAGCTAGAGTGTAGGGTAGGTGGGTAGGTGAGTAGGAATTTTTAATTCTTAGAAATTGATAATAGAGATTATTTAATGGGATAATGAGATATTAATGATGCATTAATATGATTAAGGATGAGATGGGATTATTAGGTGAATAATGAAAATTATTTGAGGTATGATAATTAGGGATAATAATAATTAATCTCAAGATTAATTATTTTATGGTTAGTGATGGGGGATTAATAATGTATAATAAGTATGTTATTTGTTAAATGAGCATGTCGACATTTTACATGTTTATAAATATATTAAGTTCAATACAATTTTACTTCATTCCAAAAAATAAGTATTTTGTAATTGGAAAAAAATAATATTTAACTATTTAGGATGTCCTTTTATTATTCATTTCCCCTTCCCCTTTCGATTGTCACCACTGTCATCACTATCACCACCACCGCAACCACTGCAACTTCAAATGCTACTACTAGGCACAACCTAGAGAGATTGCATAGTGATGGCCATATTTTCAAGCAAGATCATCATCATGCTATGAAGATTTCAAATTTCCTTATTCATAGACAAGTCATACCAAAATTATATCATCATGGTAGAATTTTTCTCTCCACTCCAATCAAGTGGTGGATAAATGTCCCCATCACAATAATATATTCCTTTCATGCCCTAGGATAAGTAATTGTGTCCTCCTACCAAAAGTATGTAATAGATAAATGGTGTTTTTATTTGGTACTACCACTAGCATGGTTGGCATCACTAATGTCTCTACAACCTCAATTGACATCCTTGGTATTATCTCTTCACTTGTCCTCCTAGTGATTTTCCCATATAACATATTAGTCATGATAGTAGTGCCAATGTCAATCACTCTCTCAACATCACTTGTCTTCATGGCCATGACCTATATCCATAACTAGAAGTATTTGGTGTTTCAACCTTCGAGTTGTGAGTGGTGAGTGAATGATATGAGGGACTCGTTTTCATCTTATATATATAATTCACAAGGAATGAATGTTAAATTAGTTTTTATTTCAAGTTAGGTGTGATATTGATAGTCATAGTTTCACATGCCTTGAATAATCATCTCAAGTTATGAAATTTAAGGTATCACACCCTTTAAATCCTCTATTATAAAATGGCAACGATAACCCCAAAATACTATAATAGATATGGTAATGAATCTACTAAATTCATACTATGTGAGATATTGCATTGGAATATGATTATTGGTTATATTCTTGATTGATCATGGGTTTTATAGAATGATCGTGAGATAGTATCGAATGATTCATGAGTCACCTGCAAGTATCATCTTGTATGTTCAATTTATTGTGCACTATCCTCGACCGATCATATATATCCTCAACTCATTATGTGTTATCCTCGACAAAGACCGTCAAATGCATGAAATATTTCCTCGATGTACTGTGGGGGATCCTAGAGTTGTTGTGGGTTATCCTAGAGCTTTGGGAAAAAGCTAGAATTATTGCGTGATTATTACAAGATGTAGATAAATTAGGCATATAGAAAGACACTAGAAATATGATAAAGGTTCCAAAAGGGTGATAAAGAGGTAGTTCAAAAATTTAGTAACTCAATAGGCACTTCTTACTTCTAGATAACCATTGCAATACTTAAAAATGGTTAAATATTTGGTGTAATTTATGTGAATACACAAAATAATTGACGAATGAAAATTGTCAATTTTCCTCTCCACATTGGTCTTCAGATTTCACTATGTGGGCATATAAAAATTATGAGATAAGATACTATCTAAATTAAAGTGACCATATGTTATTTTCACACTTTTCACTTAAGTAAAAATCAGTAAATAAAACAAGTCACATCACCTATTTAGGCAATAAAATGTTGACACAAAGTTATTTCCAAAAAAGTGACTTTATTCCCAAGTAATTGGACATATTAATTTTATTTACATGTAAACATACATAATTTTAAGCCCTTTAAAATATACTTTCTATTTAATTCAAATTATCAGAATAAAAATCAACATTTAAAAAGACAAACTATTATAGGTTTTTTATTTAAAATTATATGATACTTAGGTGGTATCATGTATCCCTTAACTTATGATTCATGGTCAATGGTTTTTAAATGATGAAGATTTAAGAACTAGTTTGGAAGTAAAAATTAAGTATTTGAGGTAACCTCTTAGGATTAGATAAGGAGCTCAAATAATCATATTTCTATTTATATGCTTTATTTTTATGTAATAAAGGCATATAAAAGTCTAAAATATTGACTATGGAAAGTAAGCATGACTATGTGAGAAATATTATTCCCTGGCATGGATAAATTTACATTCCTTAGCTTGTATTACTAGAATAGGTGGAATAAGGCAAAATGTCAAGTCTTCTTTAGTAATGGAAAGGGAAAACTTATATATGTAGAGAGGCCTTGGTCATTTGGATGCACCCACTACCTTGTGGAAAGGTGTGGTAAGTCAATGATGTTAAGAATGTCACTATGTAACTCCAAGTGCTCCCACACCCCATGACCCCACTTAACATCAATATGATCATAGTGATATGTTTCTCCTTCGAATTCAAACTTTTTTATGAACCATAATCAACGGTAACAAATGGAGATGCTACCATTTACACCATTTCAATAATGAAAAACTAATTATTCTAGTCATGGGAATTGGAGGACACTACAATTTGGTAACATCATGCTTTATTAATTGGGAGAGTGTTAGCATCAATGAAAATAAAAAATAGATTTGTTATTGGTTGAATTAGTTAGTGTAAAGTTTGCAAAAAAGTAAGATATAATCCCTCTGAGGCTGTGTCATGTTTATCATTCCCTTTGATGATTTATGTTGCTTATTTATTTCTAAACACATACTTATCTTCCACTTTATAGACACACTAACTCGTATGTAAACTCTATTTCTATGATTCTAAATTCTGATCATTTTGTTTTTACATTTTTTTCATGTAAGTTAGAATGATTTAACAAATGGATGGATGAAATGATTTTTTTAATGATAAAAATATTATTTACTAATTGAATGAATAATTGAATAATTTATGTATATGGAAAGAGGTTACAAAAAAATCCTTACAAAGAACCAAACATATAAGAAAACATCAACACCAATAGAATTTTAAAAAAAATCGTCGGTTAGATAAATCTGATTTCTATAGTTACATGTTGTATAATATTAACTATTTAAGTGTCATCGCGTAATCATGGTGATGTCCTCAATCAATCATGTAGGGTTTGGGAATAATTATGGGATATTCATGAATGGCCATTACCAATTTCCCTCTCCATGCGAGTCTTCATATTTCAATTTTTAGGCATATCTAAATTAAATTGACAATGTTTCAGTTCCACGCTTAAAAAAATAGCCAATAAAATAGGTCACATAAAGTAATTAGCCAATAAAATTGTGACATGTAGGTATCCCCTCATTTTAAGACTGTCAATGTGTACTTGCAACATAATTCAAATTCTTAAAAGAAAATAAACATAGTAAAAAAACATAATCTATTAAAAGTTTTTTAAAAAACAATTATATGATACTTAGGTGGCTGCATGCACCCATTAAATGAGGGTTTATGGTCATTGGCTCCCCTCCCCTCACTCAAGGATGAATCACCTTAATGTTGGCCTTGACATTGTGAGCTATCAATTTTTGAATTTGGTGATTCGAGAGTTGTAAAAATAAAGTATCGGAGGTAGATTTTAATATCTCTTACCTTTTTGTAAGATCAAGGTGGAAACCATACAAAATACCTACCTCGACCTTTCAAGACTATATAAAGAACTCAAATAATCATATCTCTATCTATATGTTTAGATTTCAAGAAATAAAGGCACAAAAAAGTCCAAAATATTGAATATGCAAAGAAACAACAAATATGAGAGAAATCACATTCCTTGGCTCGAATTAATTCACGTTCTTTAGCCTAAATTATTTAAATAGGTGGAACAGGGAAATATTTCAACTCTTCTTGAGTCATCGAGAGGGATTTCTTGAAGATCTAGAGAGACATCACTTGTTTGGCTCCACCCATTACCTCCTTCATAACTGCAGTGAGTCACAATGCTGAGGATGTTGTTTGGTCACTCATGTAACTTCCAAATATGTTCTCACACCCCAGGAACCAAGTTAAAAAAATAGTTTGATAGATAGTTCCCTCAACCATTACCACATTTGTAGGTTTGAAAAACTCATCAAGCTAGTCATGGGCATTGGGGTAGTGGAATTTGGAATCATTATGCTATATTTTCTTGGAGGGTTAGGGTCACAAAAAAAAACTCTATTTTTTAGTGAATCAATTAGTACAGAGACTACAAATGGTAAGTGTTAAGCCCTTTGAGGTTTTGTCACTTTTATAATTCTCTTTGATGCTGGAAGATCAATAAATGATGTTATTTTATGTTTCTTATTTCTCGTTACATACATACTTCTCTTCCACTCTACATACACAATGCTCCATGATTAAAATCTATTTCCAAAATTTAAAATCCTAATGGATTTTTTTAAAATTAGTTCATGAAAGGTTAATGGATTTACTACCACTAGAGTAATTTACCAATTGAGTAGATGACATGCATTTTTTAAACAATAAAAAATATTAGCTACTGATTGGTTGAAAAATTGATTTATTTTTATGTGGGAAGAAGTTATAAAATAAGCCTTATAAATAAGGCAATAGTCAGAAAACATCAACACTAATAAAAAATTAAATTACTAGTTAGGAAAGAATGATTGCTGCAGGTACATACTATATAACAATGACTATTTGAAGGATAAAAATGTGAAGTGTCATTTTGTTGGTTTAGAAATGTTAGGTACATTGTCTCACATAACTTCTATATTTACCTCTCCCATTCTTGATCACGTTGTTATTTTATGCATTCTTGGGCCTCCCTTCAATGCTATGAATCCACCCTCATCTATAAGTTCCAAGCATGTTATTTTCTATAAATAAACTCTAGTACAATATTCATAATTATTATGACCCTCCTATGAAACCATGTTGTTATTACAAATATTTTTGTATAAATTATTGCATGTAACTAAAAACTTTATCCATGTTCTAGTCAATAGTGGTGGTGAGAAATTCATCTTATTCACATTCATACTGTATGGAGAGTGATGTATTTTGGAATGTCATGTGGTTTTTAGGGTTATGAATAAATTGATTGCACATAAATTCATGCATATCTCATTCCCTCATAGGATATAACCCATTTTGTATTATGTTGTCTCATTCAGTATCAACATCCTTTAGTATTTTTTTATAGATATGATCAACTATCTTCAAATTCACTGAATCTCTTATATATCATTGTGGTACTATTTTATATTAAAAACCAACTACCCTATAGAAATAATTAGGGATACTATATATACAACAAGGAAAAGATCTCATGGCAGTGAAATTCTTGACAATGTAATGTAAAGGAAAGATGGGGTCACATACCGACATGTACTCACTACTAGCTTCAAACATTATTATGTATACAAGAAGATAGAAATGTGCCACCTTAAGTAAAAAATACTTAAATAATAGGGTTTAACATGGGGAATAATGAAATATTATAATAATTTTTTACTTTTTTGTTTTTTGTTTTATATTGAACAAAATCGTTACACTTAAAAGATCTTGAAAAAGTTATAAGCTTTCCCTAAAAATCTGATGGCTAGAATTTTATATTGATATTGAATATTCTTGTTCCACCAAATTTAATATTCTTGATATTTATATTTAAGAAAAAGATAAAATCATGTTGTGATGAAGATTATTTCCATTCTAAGTAATGACAAAAAATGACATATGTTTTCCAAATGGATTGAATAGGAAAGGAATCTCTTATATGAAAGAATGTTGCATGAAGAATCTTGTCTACACAATTAATAGTCAGTTGTTTTTCTTTAAACACTTTTCATAATAATTTAGTGTTTCTATAAAGTTTTTGATGGTTAAGCACCCTTAACATATCTAATGATTCATTAGTGGCTATATAGAAAGACACACCCAAAAAATGAAATTAAGCCACAAACATTGTTGATATTTTTTAATTTTTATATGAAAAAATTACAACTTGCCTTAGTCTGGAATTATTTTTGACTTTACGCTACTATGTCACCCAATGGATACATATCATTAATCTAAATGAAGAACTATTTTTTTAATGAACCCTAACCAATTCTCATCCAAAATTAATTTTCTTTTATTCTCCCTATCATTATATTTAGAGGCCATTATATTATAGTGCAAATGAGTGGATCATTTGTTGTATATGAAAAACACTAGATTATTAGCAATTGCATCAGTAAATGGAAAATTAGGTTTCTTGTCAACCTTAAGACCAAAAATATTTGAAATTATCGATTTAGGGTATTTTATATTGGAGTATTTGTCATTAATAGTAAATGATATCATAGACTTATATTTTTTGTAAGGTTCTAAGTCTCCAATTGTAAGAGAATTTCTTAGATATAGGGGAGAAATAATAATTCGTGAAGGCATAAAACATAACAGGTTCATTTTTATAAGAACCTCATGTTCTTATGTTATTTGATCTAGTTTTGTATTACAATAAAGAGACCTTTCCACCTTCGTTAATGTACTTAGTTCTCTCACATGGCCTTCATATGGAAATTCATAGCATAACATGTATATAAGAATTCATTTGGGAGATTTTCACTACATATTGTTTACGATTTTTATAGGAAATTGGTTGTAAAATAATTCAAATGATAAGTATGCCCATATCCTAAATAATACACCCTAAATGCATCATAGGTGTGGTTGTACTATATGAAAAAATATTACAAGAATCATAATGTTAAATAGTAGAAATAGACATGGACAACAACCAAGAATATGAAAAAGCTTAACATAGTCACTAATGATTCAAAATAGTTATTCGGGTAGGAAAATGATAGGCCAAGATAAGTTGTATTTAACATGGCTAGAAATTGACAGTATTTAGGTTTTCCTTTTTGATTTTGATTGTAAATGACTAATAGAAATTTGAGGTGACCATAAATAGTTATAGGATGATAATTTAATAGAATGTATATTTTTTGAAAACTCACTAAGATATATATATATATATATATATATATATATATATATATATATATATATATATATATATATATATAATTTGAGAAAACATAAAACCATTAATATTTATACCAAGAAATTATGAATAAATGTATGGAAAAAATTGTAATTTACAACCACATAACCGAACTAGATATTACCAAATTTTGATTTGATAGGGATCTATGAGTTAAAATTCTATAACTTTAGTAAAAACGTAGAGCTACACTATGCATCATAAAAATATATATAGTCAGGCCTTGATAATCAAGTGTTTTTTATCTTTATAGAGACATAATATTTTGTAGTAGTTTTAATTAATACTATTTTGGTCATTCCAATTCAAACTTATAATAACTCAAATGTTAAAATATTCAAAAAATTATTAACGAGAACTTGAGTTAAAAAATTCAAGATTGACATTTTACATACGTGCACAAACTCATTGTCCTAAGTCCACATTCTCCTTTATTAGTGTCGATATCTATTTAGAATTACTTGGAAAAAGAAATATTGAAATTATATTGTATCCCTTTTATATGGATACTATTTAACTTCAAAGAAAGTCACACCTATGTTGAGTTACAGTGACTCTCAACTTCCGTTTTGTATTTTTCTTTCTAACATTAGTGGTAGTAGGTAGATAATCCATCCCATATTGAGTAGAATCTCATTATTTAGGTACCACATGACACTATCCCTGAAAATATAAATATCATCCCTCAACCATTTTGATTTGTGTCCTATGTCCTCTAATGCATCACCTTTCCCTAATGCTCAACTCTCATCATCCCTCAAATTTTGGGATTAAGGGTGATCAAGGGAATTATCCTTATCCTCATCATCCTCATATATAATTAGTGTCCCTTAGTAAGTCACTTTGGTCTTGAAATGTCCAAACTCTATTCTCCACACCAAGCTAGACTGAGGAGTAGTTAACCTACTTTTGTTGGACCAACCCCACATATAGTTACACAAATAAAAATGTGGTATATGTCTATGATTTGGTGCATTTCCATATTCTTGAATGTATCACATGTACTCTATGTGTTAGATTATATCATTATTTATAATTATTATGTTTAGAGAGTCACCTTTAGTCTCACTCAACTCTCTTTTGGTAGCTCCATATTCAACCATAAGAGAATAATTTTTCCTATGCACTATTTTCACAACCTCGTCTCCTTTAAAATTTCAAGTGTGAATAGTAACATCACCTAAACATTCCAATCCAAAGAAATGATCCATATCAATTTCTGAATCTATCAATTTTCTTATACTAGCTAGGGTTAGTTCAATGGATTTAAGAGGGTATACACAATGTTTATTACTATGACACTTTAAAGATCATCATTGAGATATTTGAAATTATTAACCATATTTTAGAATATATTAATCTTTACCTATTTGAAATTTATAGTGGATTTGTTAGAGTAGGTATTTACCTTAGCTCATGTTCACAAAGGTACTTTGTTTACCTTTATTGTATTTATCCTTACCCACTTATGTGTGTGGATATTTATTTTATCTTTTTTAGATAAATCAGGAGATATTATCTAGTTGTTAAGAATAGTTCTTTCCTTGATCTATGGTATTGACTAGATCCTTGATGTTTAGTTCTCTCTTAAATCTATGGTCGTGAGTAGTTCTTTGATGACTATTTATTTCCTTGATTATTGCCTTGATCTACGACCTTGAATGGTTCTTATATTGTTATTACTTGCCTATATAAACAAGTCCCATTCTCATTGTATTTAATTGATTTCCATAATAATATATGGTATTGTTGCTCATTTGTTTGCAAAGGTTTTATGTAAACTTATTCTGGCGAATTGCTTTCATCTTATAGCTCATTGTGTTTGATTAGCATTTTTGTTATTGGCTTGGTATGATCTAGGTATCGTTCCTTTTATGGTATCAGAGAAGGAGATTGCTATTGACATTCGTTTGTAAGTTTTATTTTACAAATAAATTCTTTGTATATTCATATATTTGGGATTTTGTCGTATTTTGTTGTTGCATGATGTTTTATGAAAAATAGAGGCTTCCATTGGATCCAGAAGGTGGAAAAACCATAATATCAACTATAAACTTGACCATTTATGGAGGCAGTCATTTTTTTGTTTTTTTTGTTGTTGCAGAGAAACACACTAGTTTGCCTCGGGATCCTTGCCAACAAGAAAGAAAGATAGGAAAACAGCTTTTGGATTTTGTTTATTTTATCGAGATCTACTATGGGATTCTTGTTCTATTGTACAATGTTTTTGGATAGTGTGGGAGAAGCGTTCAAATTCTTTCGTTTTTTGGCAGGGGTCCACGGACTGTTGTGCACATGTTACTATTAAGTTGTGCAAACACCTCAGAATTGTAAGTTGTGAAAACACCGATTGAAATCCTTATCCCCTAGTCATATGGTATGGCTATAAGAAGGCTTAAATATTGCTTAGCTCCAGACCCCTTTCATTTTTTTGTGTGGTGAAGGCAAGAGATTTTTTTTTTGTTTTAGTGGAAACTAAAATAAATAGCAGAGCATAATATTGAAAAGCTTGTATCTTTTGATCAGTAACTCAGTTTTGAGTGCCATTATTTGCAAAAGTGCTTATTTTTTATTTCTCTTTCCATTGGAAATATTTATTTTGAGAATTTCACTACAATTATAAAGTTCCATATTGTAACATGCACTCATTATAAAGTGCCAAATATGGAGGAGTGTTGTGATCAATTGTGGACGCAATTTCGGCTGAGCCTGATGTCCTAAAATTTTGGGAGTTGCATTCTTGTATCTATCATGGATTTTGAGAATGATATTTTTTTCTCTGAAGTGTGTGTACTTCAAGAGTATATTGTAAAATTTGTGGAAGAAAATAAATCGCTCAAGAAGATAAATTTTCTTCTACAATCACTCATTCACGATAAGGATATAACAATACACTCCCTGCAACAACAACTTGCTAGCCTACAACATCACCATCATATTGTGGATAACTATATCCATTCTCCTAGTCCACTTGCAGCTTTTGCTCTTGTACCCACTGACATTGATATGCCAGTATTTCAGCTTATTACTGCTCTTGATGCTCCTAATCCTATGAGTCTTGTTACCGCATGCTCTTCCACATTTGTGCCTATTACATTAACATATGTTGTGTATCCTACTTCTTCTCATATGCATGGCTCTTTTGAGAAGCATACCACTACATTCAATTCTCGCATGCTCTGTTCTATGGGTTTAACTGGCGGAGGTATTGATCGACATTCACAGGGTATTATTTCCCCTATCCCTAATGTTACGTGGAATTATTGCAATGACATTAGTTTTTGAGCAGATACTTCATTGGGATTACATATTGATAGAGCTCATATTTTTTTTCATTTGAATCTTTCTATGGATCATGAGCAACAAATGAGTTCTACACCTTCACTTAAGCTTGAGAAACCTAAGATTTTAGATGTCAGACATGATCAACCTGAGACTCATTTTGATGTTCCTTTGCATGCACCCATTGTGCATTTTGCACCAAGTCATATGTAGGCATCTTCTTCATCCATCTATGTTGATTGGGGTGGGTATCTTATCACTCATGGCAGCGACATAGGCATTTGTTTAGAGGACTCTATAGGTGTGGCTCCTCCATAATTTATCATCTTTCTCCACTTTCTATACCTCCTGCATTGTAATGCTTCTTATTTTAAGAATTTTTCTTTAGTAGGTGTAGTGTATCTCTCTTGTTTGTTGAGAGATTTTGTATCTGTATTTTTGACACTTTTGGCATGTTGACAATATCTCTTGTAGGGGATCTATTCTGGTGAAGTCTAGTGTTATTTTTTCTATGTTTGAGTAGTTTATTTTGGGAAAATCATATAGATTTGTAGCATCCCTCCACCCATTCAATAGTAAGGGAGGGTGTGGTGTTGATCCCACTTCTTCGGGTTTTGTGTCCTTTCCTTGTTACTTTGGCTTTTCTTGGATCGTGACACTCTGGAGTTTGTGTCCTTTAATTTTTTCTTTGGTTATTGTTCTTGGATCATGGCACACCTATTTTTAGCAGTTGATTAAATTATGTTTGGTGTTTTTTTTTGCACTTTTGACATCACTCTCGTTGACAGTCTCCTTGTGTGGAGCTATTATGGTGAATCCTAGTGTCATTTGTTTTGAGTTTTGTTATCGAGAAGTGGATTTAGACCACAATGCACACCAAACTTCATCAGCATTGTTTGAGTTTTTTGAGCCAAGCTTCTTGGGATGCCTTACAGTGGGTTTTAACTCTCTTTACTTTGTTGTTACTGGTTTTGGGTATGTTGCAGTGTCTCTTTTTCCTAGTTATTGTACATGAGTATCTCATCAGGCCTAGTTATCAGGACTCATAGTTTGGACATGCCACTTCTATTTTGGCCCCTAGCTTCACTTGAGGGGGGGGGGTGTTAGAGTAGGTATTTACCTTAGCTAATGTTCACCTAAGTAATTTATTTACCTTTATTATATTTATCCTCACCCACTTATGTGTGTAGATTATTTATTTTATCTTATTTAGATATTAGGACATATTATCTAGTTGTTAGGTATAATTATTTCCTTGATCTATGGTATTGATTAGATCCTTAATATCTAGTTCTCTCCTAAATTTATGGTCTTGACTAGTTCTTTGATGACTAGTTATTTCCTTGATTTATGGCTTGGTCTATGACCTTGACTAATTCTTAGATTGTTATTCTTTGCCTATATAAGCAAGGCCCATTCTCATTTTATTTCATTGAGTTCCATGATAATATATGGTATTGTTTCTCTTTTCATTGCAATTTTTTTATGTAAAGTTATTCTAGCAAATCACTTTCATCTTATTGCTCATGGTGTTTGATTAGCATATGTTTTCTTTGCTTGCTAGGATCTGGTTATCGTTCCATTTAGGATTGTTGTTTACATTTAGAATATCATCTAAGTGGTGGCTCATTATCATGTAACAAGATAGAGTCACTTACTTCCCCATTCCTAACTTATTGAGAGGTGGTTGCAATGTTTGTCACTTGGTTAACTATTTTACTTAATTTGCCATGTTGGCTCACTTCTAAGATAGCTTTTTTCTAACTTCTATAAAAAATCTAGAAGAATCCATGATTGATGATATCTATTAAGAATACCAAGTGTCATGATCACTTCTCCTCAAAAAATGTCTTGTAGAATGTAACATCAATTTGGAAGTTTAAGATTATTTTTAAAACTCTAACCTCGATTAGGAAACAATTAAACTAGATAGTAGTTTACAAAATGTACCCTTAATTTGGATTTCCTAGAAATATTTGAATATTTTACCCTCAAATAGGATCTAATTAACAATATATATGAATGAAAATGTGTAGAAAACCCTACATTTAGTGGGGTTACCTCAACTGGGATTGGTGGTTCTATTTACTTTTCTCAACTACAATTGTGGAGATCCTACATGCAATCTTGGGGATCCTGCATGAAATCTTGGGAATCCCATATATATTCATGGTGAATTACGAGGATTGTGGTAGATTACAGAAACTACCAAATTTGAAATTTTGGCTAAGTCAGGTAGTGTGTCCGAGAATCAAAACATACCAACTATGAAGATAGGGTCTAGCATAAAAATGCGTGGCAGCACACAAATTTTTTGACAAGAGATGAATGATGGAGCCATGAACATAATTCTATATAGACTCAACCATGGGTGCACAAATATTTTAATGAGGAAAGAAAAGTGTGCATGGAGAAACATTTGAAAGTATAAAACACCAAAATGGTAGGTACACAAGGGATACCAACTTAATTGTGATGCGACATTCTAGATGGATTTTTCTCAATTACCATGCACTACGAAATTAGATGTAATTAATGAAAATAATTTTGAATTTGGGTTTGAGTGGGATTGTGAGAAGATTATGGAAAAAATTTAAAAATATATATATGAGTAGGAAAACTTTCCTATAAATACCTTCCTGTAACCTTGTTTAGGAGAATTTTGGGAGACTTTTTAGAAACTTTAGAGAGTAAATACCTTAGGTGTCATCTCCCCACAACTTTAGAGGTAATAATTCCCATTGTATGTGAGTATTTTCTAGATTTTGTATGGCTTCCTAAGAATATAATCTAAGGTCATAAGGTGATTTTCTGTTCTGTTTACTTTGCAAGCATCTCAAGGTTGTTTCAATATGACGACTGACATAAAACTATATTAAAGTGAGATTGCATACCTTGAAGTTAGGATTGGAAGGTGAATGATTAGTAGAATGCTGAATGAGATAAAACTAAGGAGGAATGAATATTCTTCCAAGAAGATCAGTCAATGTGAGAACAACTAACATAACAAATGTAGTGATCATTGGAGGACTAGAGAAAATGATGACAGAGCTAAGGGGTGTGAGAAATAGAATAGAAGTGGTTGAGGAAGAAAGACAAAGGATTCATGGCATCAAATGTGGAAAGTGATGATGAAGGTGAAACAATAAGGAGAAATACACATAATGTAAAAGATTATAAGGATGTGCAAGTAGAGGTTGAAGCCATAGATGCGGGAGAATCATGATTATTACAAGAAATTTCTAAAATGGATCATGGAATAAGAATGGATACGCCTTCATTTTCTATAAGGTTAGAACCAAAAACATTTATAGATTGGTCAAAAAGTATGGAGGAATACTCTAAGTTTGAAGAAATCACCAACCCGCAGTGCACCAGAGTAGCAAAAACCATGTTGAAGGAACATGTAGTGTTATGGTGGAAGGAAATGCAAAATGAGAGAGGAAGAATAAGAAAGTATAAGAAAGTGTGCTAGGATCACATGGTTACAAAAATGAGGATTACGTTTTTGACATTCGATTACTAGATGAGATTTTTCAATAAGTTACAAAATTTGATAAAAAAAAGGAGATGCCAGTTAACGAATACATGAAGGAATTCCACCAGATCATGATAAGATCTGGAGATGTATAATTTGAATAGTAGAAGGTTGCGTGATATATCAATGGATTGAGATTTATACTTCAGGAGGAACTCATATTATTAGACATTCAAATAGTGGAATAAGCTTATCAACTAGCCTTCAAAGTGGAAGAAAAATTGACATGGAAAATTGAGAGTGCAGCCATAAGAGGAACCCAAAATGTATGTGGTAGAGGAGGAAGTGACCAAGAATATAGTGGACCATAAGAAGAAAAATGTAATAGTGTGTAGATACTATATCAAAATAGTGTGTGGAGTGATGAATAATTGTATTCTTCAAGAGGACGTGGAATATTTTGTTGAGGATGGGAAAGAGGATTCTCTAGAACATGTTTTAAGTGTGGAACCATAGGGCACCGTGTAATAGATTGTATAAATGCACAAAGTGAAGTTAGTAGTAGGCACATAGAAGAGGAAATTCATGTGGTGCATAGAGACACATAATTAATGGGATCAACAAAACATTATGAGAAACCAAAGCATGGAGAATCAATGATGATAAATAAGGTGTTGTTGAAGACATCATACAAAGAAGAGGAACATGCATAAAGAAAGAACTTGTCCAAGACCATTTGCAAGTGAAGGGAAAATGTTATGAAGTAATTATTGAAAGTAGGAGAATAAATACTATTATTTCCTATGAAAATGCTGGAGAAGTTAGGGATGAATAATATTGCACATCCCAACCCCTATAAGGTGTCATGGTTACGAAATGAGAACTAGGTCCTGATAAATGAGAAAATCCTTGTGAAATTTCATAGTGGAAATTATTGTGATGAAATATTGTGTGATGTGATGCCAATGGATGTTTTTCATTTACAGTTAGGAAGGACTTGAAAGTATGACAGGAAGGATTTCCATGATGAGTGCATAAATATTATTCATATAGAAAAGGATGGGAATAAGTCTAACTTTTCACCATGTTAAAGGATGAGGAGAAAGGAAAAGTGCACAACGAAGTTTGCATAAGATTTTTACTTTTATCAGATAAATAATTTTTATGGGAAGTTGAGGAAGAGAATAACTATTATGTTTTGATACCAAAGGAGGTGTGTGGAGATTTTTTAAAAAAGGAAGAAGTCCCTACAAAAGTGCACAAGGTATTATAAGATTTCCTAGAAATTGTGACCAAAGAATTTCTGCATGAATTACCGCTAGTACGTAATATTAGTCACTAGATAGACTTAGTACATGGATCTGATTTACCAAACAAGTCACTATATAGAATGTCCCCATAAGAAAAATAATAAGTGCACAGACAAGTGCAATAATTGCTTGACAAAAGACTAGTGTGTGAAATTTTGAGCCCTTGTGCAGTACCTGAAGTTGTAGCACCAAAGAAAGGAGGATAATGACAGATGTGTGTTGATTACAAAGCCATCAATAATATTACCATTAATTATAGGTTTCCATTACCCATGATGGATGATCTAATGAATTGTATCAGTGGTATGTGGTATTTCTCTAAGATTGATACGAACATTGGTTATCACCATATTCGTATTAGTGAAGGAGATGAGTGTAATTCTTCATTCAAAACCAACGAAGGCTTATATGAGTGGTTAGTCATGCCATTTGGGTTAACCAATGCCCCAATTACTTTCATGAGGTTGATCAACGAGGTGTTGAACCCATTTTTAGGATAAAAAATTCTTGTATATTTGGATGATATACTGGTGTTTAGTAAGACCAATGAATAACACATTGAGCACCTACGACAAGTAATGAAGTGTGTGTAAGAAGAACTAATGGTGAATATAAATAAGTGTAGCTTTATGAGTAAAGAGTTAATATACTTGGGTTTCATAATATTCCAAGAAGAATTGCTAATTAACCCATAAAGGATGCATGTAATTATAGAATGAACCTCACCAAGAAATGTTATGGAGGCACATAAATTTCATTGTTTATAAAGTTTCTATAGGAAGTTCATCAAGAAATTCAGTGGAATATGCACAATGATCATGAAGATGATGAAAGGAGAGTGCAAAGAGTTTGTGTGGACACGAGAAGAAGAATAAATATTCAAGGAATTGAAGCAGAAGATTATAACACAACTATTGTTAGCGTTTCCAAGTTTTATCAGGTGGATTTTGATGTGAGTGGGATAAATATTGGCATGATACTAAGCCGAGATGGGAGACCCATAGTGTACTTCCACATGAGAAATTGGATGATTCAAAAAGAATATACTTGATCTATGATGAGAAGTTATACATGATAATACATGCATTAAAGAAATGGATGCAATATTTGCTGCCAAACCATTTTGTCTTGTACACTGACCATCAAGAACTATAGTTTGTCAATAACAAAGAAAAATTAATCCAAAAGCATATAAAGTGGGAATAATTCCTATAAATTTATTATTTTTTATGAAAATATAATAGTGGAAAATCCAACAAGGTTACAGATGCATTAAGTAGAAGAGTATTGGCATTGAACGAAATGTGCAATGAAGTCATGGGATTTGAGACCTTGAAGGAGTTATATGCGGAAGAAAAGGATTTCAAAGAAGCATCAGAGGCATTCCAGGAACCAATGTGCATTAATAGGATTTATTGACAAAGGAATGTTTTTTCGAGGAACACGGTTATGTATACCACAAGGGTCAATACACAAGAATCTGATAAGAGAAAAACATACTTCGAGGATTAGGAGGTCACTTTGGGAATGAATTTTTTTTGGCACAACTGAAGGAATGATATTATTGGCTGAAGATAAGGATAGATGTGTGCAAGTATGTACAAAGATGTAGGTTTTGTTAGTTGGTGAAAGGGCACAAACAAAATACATGATTTTATATACCTTTACCTATACCAATAAGGCCATGGGAAAACGTAAACATAAAGTTTGTTCTAGGATTTCCAAGGACACATAGAGGGAGTGAATCCTTATTTTTTGTAGTCGATATATTTTGAAAGATGGTGCATTTTATTACATGAAAAAATAAAAGTGATGTTAATGGGATTTCACATTTAAGTTTTAAGGAAATAGTGTAGTTTCATGGATTTCCAATGAGTATAGAGCCGGATAGGGATAACAAGTTCCTAGGACATTTCTAGATGATTTTGTGGAATAAATTGGGAACAAGTAGAACTTATAGTCCAACTTACTACCCACATACTGATGGGAAGGAAGAGATGGTTAATATAAGTTTAGGTAATATGTTGTCTAGTTTGATAGGAGATAATCTAGGCTAGTGGGGCACACTATTGGTGCAAGATGAGTTTTCCTAAAATAATATAATTAACAAGAACAAAATAATAACCCCATTTATAATTTTTTATGGAACGATTCTAAAGGTAGGAAAACATTTACATGAAGCACAAAGGTAGAAGAGTATAAGGAATATATGTATAAATTACATGAGGAAGTATGCAAGAAGTTAGGAAGCATTAATCAATGATATAAGGTGTGCGTGGATAAAGGACACAAATCCAATGGATTTTAGAAAGGAGACCAAGTTATAGAAAATTTGTGGAAGTAGAGGTTTCATAAGGGAAATTACAATAAGTTGAAGCTGAATAAAATTGGGCTATGTAAGATAGTGAAAAACATTGGGTAAAATACATATAAGTTAGAGTTTACCGAGGGATTAGACATCTCTCAAATCATCAATATTTCAAATTTATATGAGTTTCATGAAGGGGGCACTAGTGTGCATCTAGTTGACAGAAAACACATAGAAGAACTAGATGAATATGCACTAGAAGATGAAGAAAACATAGACTGAAGGAGGATTCTACCAGAGAAAAATACTCAAGAAATCGAGGCCATAATAGACTCAAGGATAGTAAATAAGATGCATGAAATAGAATATGGAGAGTATTTAATAAAATTAAACCAACACGTAGAATAAGATGAAACATGGATAAGTGGAAGGAGGTTGGTCAACTAGACTAAACTCTAGATCCAAAATCTAGAGATGGAGGTCAAGGTTTTTTATCCAAAGTGTTTGATATAGGAGCATCACGGTGGAATTTGGAAACTACAAATTTTGGCTAAGTCAGGTGGAGCACATAAGAATCAAAATAAAATAGTTATGAAGAGAGGGCATGGCAAAGAAGTGGCTAGTAGCACATAAAAATTTTGACAAGGGAAGAATGATGGAGCTAGACACATAATTTTGGATTAGACTCAACCACGTGGACACAAATATTTTAACGATGAAAGTAGAGTGTGCTTGAAGAAATATTTGGAAGTATAAAACATCAAAATGTTTGGTATATAAGGGATGCTAACTCAGCCTTGACATGACACTCCAGACATATTTCTCTCAATTACCATGCCCAAGGTATTTAAACTCAATTAATGCACATAAGTTGAAATTTGGGTTTGAGAGGGATTATGAGAATATTCTAGAAATAATTCAAAATTGTTATGAGTGGGAACACTAGCCTATAAATACTTTCCTAAAACATTGTTTAGGGGAATTTGGGGAGAATATTCAAAATGGTTAGAGAGTGAAGACATAAGGAGTTATTACCATGTGGTTCTAAATATTATAATTCCCAATGTATAAAAGTATTTTGTAGATATTATATGGCTTCCTAAGAATAACATCTAAGTTTAGAAAGTATATTTTTTGTTGAGTTTACTCTGTAAATGTCCCACAGTTTTTTCAATCTGACTAATGACATCACATGGGTATCCAACATATATTTGGTGGTATCCCGCATGTAATGATGGGTATCCCATGATAATAAATCAACACTTGGGTCCCAATATCATTCTTTTATCCCATTTTTGAGTTTTATTTATAAAATGGAGATAACCAATAAAATTTTCATGTTGATGAACCTGCTAAAATTCATCTTCCATTCAAGAATTGTTTTGAAAATTATTTCTTTTCCCTTTGTGTTGGATTTCAGGGTTTCCTTAGCACTTTACAAATTTTATGTTATATGTTTTCCACTCCAAAAAACCCTACAGATTACATATTTTCAGGTTTCAGGTTCCGAGTGAATAGGAACATCTCACCTAAAAAACACATGCAATATGTCATGTGTTTTTTGAACCCGAAACTCGAAACATTGTAGTATGTCAAAATTTCAAGTTTTTGGACATCAGAACATGGAAGACTAATTACATGTCATATTTTTCTTGTTTCTCGAACCCAAATTTTGAATCCCTTTTAGGATCCTTTGTGTCATGTTTTCAGGACCCAATTGCACGCTTACATGAGGTGTCTTGTGTAGTCAAACTTCTGCCCCCAAGTCAAAACAATAAATGCCAGGGTGGAGTTGGTGGCCCACACATGTCATCTTGCATGTAATTACTGCAATTTCATTTATAAATAGGTGGGATTTCCACATCATATGTACCTTGTACTTTTTCTGCAATTCATATTTCCCTCTTGCTTTCACGTTGCGCATACCTGATTAGCATTTTGTTGGCATTTCTAGTCATTTTTATTAGATTTCACCTTCTAGTTCATCTATTGGTAAGGGTTTATCCTTCTTGATGATTTTCATTTGCATTTTTGAGGGTTTTTATCTTGTTTTTCTCTAGATTGAGGAGTTGTTTTCAATTTTTCATAATTCTTTTACTCCTCTCTTGTCTTTTTCCTCTTGTTGTAATTTTTGTTTTACCTTGATAACTGCAAACCTTTTTACATTTTTAACATACTCATTAAGGTAAGTATTTTTAAAAAAACCAGGTGGTAGAAGTTACTTAGTGATTAATAACTAAAAAATGTATTTTGGAAATTTTCCTTATTGAAATAGGAAAAAAACCTGATAGTGTATCGGGTTTTTTGAGTTATCGAGAAAGGTCGATTCCTAAATAGTTGGTTGGAGTTCCTATAGTGCCAAAAATTTTAATTTTCCCGATGTTATTTCAACATTTGGAGGGTGTCAAGAAAGATGAAAAACCAAAAAATGTATCGAGTCTCTCGAGTTTTTGAACAAGGATCAAACCCCAACCGGTTTATCAGGTTTCTCAGGTTATTAAACAAGGTCTCTTTTCTGACTAGTTTGTTAGACTGCGTAGGGTGTATTGTAGGGGTTAAAACCTAAACTTCTCCCAAGAGTTTTTAAAAGGTCTAAAGATTTTTTTTTTCAATCAACCATGTCTTATTCAGGTAAAGGAAAGGTTAAAAAGAACTCATCTAAGGAAACATACAAATTTCAAGGAGTCATTCCTCCCTCGAATATTGATTCTAATATCGATATTAGAGACATGGAGTTAGGACATATTGGTATGGAATAATTTTGGAATAGAGTACATAGTTACTCTCATAGTGTAACGATGCAATGTATTTACAACAGTGGATTACCTCTTGCCACATCCTTCCCAATCTCCCCTTAGTTTCCAGGGTTCATTTTGGCAAGTGCCAATCATTATGACTCAAAAACGAGGACTTTTTGAAATCAAGGTATTAAAGTTGTGCTCAAGTTGGACAAAAATTAATTTGATGATATCCTCAAGATTCCTAATTGCACCATGTATGTTAGGATACATCCTCAAAAGGATCATCAAACATGGGATGCAAGTATGGATGATTGTATCCAGCATGTTAATAAGACATACCTGGAGAAACCCAAGCCTTATGTGTCAAGGGTTCCTAAGATAGTATCCTGAAGTGACTTTATCCTAGAAATTGGTGACATTATCATAGTTCTCAAACAGAGTGTTCAGACTCCCTGAGGCTAGAGAGTTCTAAGGATTAGTGTACGAATTCCTCACCATCATATGGAAAAGCAAGGAATTCTTTGATTGGGGTGCATTCATCAATGATACAGTTTGACAGAAAAATGAGGGAAGTATTAACCATTGAAATTTTTTATATGATGTCATATGTTGTTTATGCTGCAGCTAGAATGAGGTTTTATCCAGGATTGGAAACAGTGGGGTCTAGGCCTTTTGACTATGTTTACAAGTACTACCCCCAATTTTCTCTAAAGGGAATTGAAACTCATTTTCAAAGAGCTAATGATACTTTCTTCTACAATGTGATCTATATATTAGATCCAAATCTATCTAAGTAATTGGTAATAGATGGTTCTTGGAGTGAAGTATCTCGTTGGAGTTGTATATTCTTGTAGTTCCATAAGTTCACCTATCTTTGGGTTGGAGAATTATAGAGTTCTCTAACTCTACCTCCCTCGATTTCCAATTGACAAATGGATCCTTATGGAGTTGGTCATACAATTGTTATCTCCATAAGTTCTAATAAAGCAAGCATAAGGCAGGAATCCATTTTCCCATATCCATAGGGAGGTATACTTACACATCTTTGGTGAAAGAAAAATAATGTTAGCATCGAAATACAAGAAGAAATCAAGAAGGCAATGTGTCCTAGGCAATGTTTTGACTAACGTGCCATTCTTATGGCCTATGAAACACTATAATTTCATGCTTTGTACTTTGATGATATGTGGGCCGATTGTAAGGATCAGGTAGCCATTAGGAAAAAGGATAACATCATATTAACCTTGTATGAAATTAAAACTTTCAACCTCGCTAATGTTCCTGAAGGATCAGTCGATGATGGAAACATCATATAACCTATGTATGAGAAAATGGATGGAGATAATATGGGTTTCCCTCGAATTGACTTGAATCCACATGCATTCAAGATAGATCACGCACAATTTCTCATTAGAGATAATACTTGGTTGTATTTGTGGAATATTCAGCCCAAATATCCCCACTTACCAAAGCTTCCAATCACTTCTGTGTCAGAAGTGGGTCCCTCTCATGAGGAAAAATATAAAATTGAAGATTCTACCAAGAAGTTGAAGTTCAAGTTTTATAGTAGTGGAACCAAACCTCCTTTTCCTTTATCTAATATCCCCTCTTTATTTTTTGTTGTGATTGAATCTCATTCTCCTCAACATATGTAGGAAGTGCCAATGAGAATCATGGTTACCCCGCATGTTTCCTTTTTCTCCCCTCATCACTCATGCGGTTCCTATTGTTACCATTCATCCTTAAGAAACCATATTTTCTCCCTCTTCACCTCCATAACCTTCATCTTTTCTCGTATCTCTTATGGAAAGTGTCTACTCATACATGTCTCCCCTTTTAGGTGGAATAGGTATGACTTTGGAGTCTCCCTATGCAACCCATCTTCTATCTCCTATCGTTGCTCCAGGTTTCATGCCTTCTCCATCTCCCACTTCCTCTACCATGGTCACAACTATTCTTTCTACTCCACCATATTTGGTAACTAATTTTCCCACTCCACCAAGTTCCACTTTGATGATTACTACTCCTCCCCTTGAGGAACACTCTTCCTCAGTTCCCTCTTGTTTGGATAGAGAAACTCAAAGGAAAAGGAAGACGTTTGTTCTTCTTGAGGATTTTGACTTCAGTTCTTTGATAACTAATCCTTCATGCTCATCCAAGAAACCAAAGACCATTTCCCACATCATGGTTGATGCATCTGATCAAAGGTTTCAATAGATCATTATTCCTACCACTGAAAAAACTAAGGAATATATTACAACCTCATATTATTAGATTATGAAGGTATAAACTTGGGAAGGTTACCACTGAGGGTGCGGAAAAGGTTGCGCAAGTTTCCATGGAAATTATTTTCAATAATATCAGGGAAACCAAAGCTTCAAAAGAAGATATGAAGGAAAAAATTAAAAAATTGATAGTTGTTCTTCTCAAGCTCTCAAAGCCCACATAGATCAAAATCCCATCTCCTAATCCACTTAGTTTCGACTTCTCCTTTATGCCCAAGATGGTGAATACTGGAAGAAAATTTAGATTAGTATATGCCTCAATTCAAAGTCTCCTTAGCTAAGGAAAAATGATAATAAAGAACATTGTAGATACCTACAATGACATAAAGAAGGGTAGACTAGACATTGATAAAATGAAAAGTGAACTCTTGGAAGAAGTGGTAATTGGGAGTTGACATTGAAATCTTTAAGTGAGATTAAAAATGCTAGTTCTGACATCTTTCTTGGACATGGAATCATGGATGACAAGGATAAATATTTTGAATTCTATGCAATGCCATTTAATTCTGAGTCTAGATTCTTCAGGAATCCTATGATAAGCTTTAACAATCGAGGGAGGAGGTAATTGATGCCACTAATTACATTGACGAGAAACTATCCAAGCTCCTTAAAAATGTTATAGATGAGGGTTTGAATATTTTTCTTGTAGAATATCTCTTCAAAATATTTAAGTATCTAGTTGAAAAAGAGTCCTTAGCAGGGGAATATTTTTGTTTGGTGGCCATTGACAAGTTAATTTTATGTGAAAATGTTCGAAGTAACTTGTCCAAAGTTATCAATAAATATCATAAGATTTTGGGAAATATGGGAAATGTGTTTAGGACTTACGATGTCCTGAACTAATACTCCTGTGGACCAGATGAGAAAGGAACATGCAAATATGATCCAAAAGTTCCATGAATGTTTTCAGAAGCAAGCTGAGTGTAAGGAAGAAAAAGAAGAATCCTGATTGATAGTTTGATCACGTCATTTTTTTTTACATTGGACATGTATTTTTTTGTAATGGTGAAACATCTTTTGGATTTGCAAAGTTTACTGGGTCATTTTGTGAGAACTAGGTAAATGGAATCTTAACGTGTATTTGATGTTTTTAGAACACAACATAAATTGGTTCCATATTTCTCTCCTTCCATTTTCTATAAATGTAAAATGATTTGGCATTGTAAAGGGTTAGATAGTTTTGTAATAGTATTATAGATCTTGGAGTTGGAAAGAAATAGAGACTTTTTTCTTTCACTCTTTACTTTGAAGAATATAAGAATTATATTACAAACTTTGTGTTATGGTATTATTTTTAGGTTTTCAAGTATTATTCTTACATTCAATGCATTATATGATTCTTTAAGTTCAAGTATATGGTTTATTGTATCTTCAACACTTGATTACTATTTTATCTCATGTGTTACTCTCTTTGGATTTGAATTATCCAAGAAGAAATAACTTCATTCATTTTATTCCAGAACATCATGTTCTACATATTCACCTCCCCTCTCTTCCTTTCTTTCCTTATTTTCCTCAAGTGAATTAAATCTACTGGGATAAGATGCCAACTCCAAATGGTTAGACTAGTGTAAATATTGTAAATATTCCTTAGTGTTTTTAGAATATTAATAAACAAGGTGCCTCCTCTTTATCTGAGAAGGAACTTTGTCCCACATACTATGTTTGAACCATCCTTTTTTTGACAAAATATCCAACTAACAATTTTTGGTGACTCCATTGGGGATCGAACAAATAAGACTAAATTTTAAATATTATTGGAAACTCCATATTTTCTTTGTCTAATCAATTGATTCCTAGGATCATGCTTACAAGGAGGGTGTTTACTCACTCTAGTGGAGCCATAGGAGAAAGTGATCCTATCTTTTGAATTTTTGCAGCAACACAACTTTAATCTTTCACATGAACAACATTCTTTTTGGCATGCAAGTAGTTTGTCACCTGTATGCAGGAATCATGTTGCAAAAGAGCATGACACATTGACTACCTATACAACAGTATTCTTAAGTGACAATTAGATCTCCGCACACACATATTTTAGTAGGATGGCTACCTAACAAGATCTGGTTCTTTGGGGTCCATGTTTTGGTCCTCTTGCATTGGCTGAACAACTATATGATTTTCTACATGGTTAATGTAATAAGTTACCGAATCTCAATGGTGATGGAAAGAAACATCAAGAAAAACACATAGCTGCATTTTTTATAGCCCGTGGAGTTTTTAGAGTAGCTCAAAAATATGTATCTATTCAGTTATTAGTCGAGATGCTCCGGAGTACTACTAAAGAGTGGTTTTATCACCTTCCTCTTGCATCTATCAACAATTGGGCCACTATGAGGACAAGGTCTAATGTGAGATTCAAACCAGAAAAAGATGCACATGCATTGTTAGCTCATCTCACATAAATGAAGAAATAATATCATGATCCTATGCGTGATTTCATGGCCAAGTACAACAAGTTGATGTATAAGATCTGAGAACGTGTAGTTCCCACTCTTGAAAATCAAAAGTTCTTATTTTCTAATAGCCAACTTCCCCAGGTAAGTTTCTTACTTAGAATGCCAAATATTCTTGACTTAGCCACTATATATACAACAACAATAGAGATTGAAGATGATTTAATCATGGCTGGAAAGAGTAGAAGAGACTCTTCTAAGGCTATGAATCATAGTACCTATCAAAATACCATTGATCCTATGATCCAGAGATTGGATAATGAATTTTTGAACATAAGGAAAGAAATGCCTCAGAATGCACCAAATACCCCTTATTAGGATATCCTTAGGAGGAACTTTAACAATAACAATGGTGGTCCTACTAGAGATAAAACTCATTTACCAGTTTTAACCAAAAGAAAAACTTGCTATTAAAAAGGAAACCACTACTTCTAATTACCTCTCTTCTATTGTTTCCAAGACTGATCCCTATATTGCATAAGAAAATATTGAAGGTTTTACACCTTCAAGTATCCCATCCTACACCACTTTCGATATCATTGATCATGCCAAAAGAACCAAAATCTAGATGTTAGAGGTAGAGTACCTTCAGTACAATTCGGAGAAATTTGAAAGGCTCGCCATGTTCATTAAAATTAAACCTGTCATACTTTATAATGCTTCATCCAAAGAGATCCTTCGTAATCTTGCACTTCCCTCATATCAAAATAATATGGCTTCGACCTCCTCCTTTGGAAAAATTGAACCATTTTATTTTTCTGTGCTTGTCAATGGTTTTAAACTCAACAATTACATTATTGATTTTGGGGTCTCAGATAATGTTATGCCCACAAAGGTGGTTCAAGACCTAGGACTCACTATCACGAAACTATTAGAGTAATGTTATTCAATAGAAACTAAGCAAGTCATGTTAATGAGTAAAGTTAAGGACGCACAATTTGTGTTTTCCTTGTTTGCTGAGAAGTGGATTAAGATGACTATTCTAGTTGCAGATATTCCATCCTCTTATGGAATTTTTATTGGGAGAGGCTTCTCTAGAGATGTAAGTGGAGAAATTCACATGAATTTATAAAAGGAAAAATTACTAGTCAACGAAACCATGCGTACTCTTGAACCCGAAGTCTAAGAGAAGTATTTGGTCATAAAATGTGATGATCTAAAGGCACAAATTATTTTCGAAGATGCTAGTTTGGGAACCTATTTTATGAATTAATATCAATTCTTTGCTTTCAATTTAGTCATGGAAGAAGATTTTAATGCAATATGGAATTGGGAATTTTATGGTATTTTCTCAACTTCTGGATCTGGTGCTGGTGTTGTACCAATATCTCCTAAGTTTGAAATCTTTCCTTTTTATTTTAATTTTTTTATAATGCTAATAACATAGTTGAATATAGGGCATTGTTTTTTAGACTAATTATGGTAAAATAAAAAAGTATTATGAACCTCAAAGCCCAAGGAGATGCGTAACTCATTGTAAATCAGGCCAGGAATGACTATCAGGTAAAGAATGATCATTTGAAACATTATAGGAACATGGTATGGGAATGTATTAAATAATTCAATGAATTTTCCATAAAAGTGGTATCTAAGGATCATAATGGTAAGGAAAATTCCCTCGTAGTGTCATCTTCATTACTTCTTCCTCATCTCGAGTTCAAGGAAGATAAATATACAATTGAGTTAGTCTATTGACCAAGAATTATTGATAGTTATTCTCATTCGAAATTTTTCAACGAAGATTAGCAGATCTTGAATTTCCTTAAGAAGTTTCATAGTTTCAGCAAACTCTAATTCAAGGGTTCTAAATCATATTTTCGTGAGTTTAGTTCTGAGTCATGTCAAGAAATCAATGCAAAATTCCTCCATGTCAAAGGGAGAAATATTCCCAAAGGATTGGCATCTCTTAAGGGATTTTTTGACAAGCATGATCACTTTAATCAAAAGAAGAAAAAGTTTTAAAACCATGCTTCCACAGAGGTAGAACAAGTTAATCTTGGCTCCAAAAAACAACAAAGTATTGTAAACATCAGAAAATGTTAATCCCCTGAAGAGAATAGAAATTTTGTCATGATTTTAAAGAAAACAAGGATGTTTTAGTTTGATCCTATGTGGATTTGAAATATTTCAAACCAAAATATGTTCAACATAATTTCCCTCTCAAAACATATGCCCAACCCTACATATAAAAACAATTTCATTACAACCCAAATATCTATGGTACCATTTGTTGACAATGTTTGCACATGTGCAAAAATAGGAAAATCAAAAATTTATTTTCAATGGAAGGAATTGATGAATGAAGCTAACTAAGGGGGGTACATACAATTTTCATTGTGTTTTTAGTTGCAGTAAGTGGAACAACAAAGAAAACTGTAGCTATGTGTGTTCTTGCAGAGTGTAAAACATCACGTATGTTGTTATTCCATGTTTACCTTCATTCAAAGTTGCAAAAAATCTGTAAAGAACTAAATTACAACCTTTAAGAAAGTAGAAATAGATGCAGACCTGAGGAGTTGCACTAAAAAAAACTTAAAAAATAGTTGTTTTTGGCATGATTGATGTTCATTATTAAGTTACAGGTATTTTCAATTTGATTGTTTCCTATGATTAAGTGTTATTAAGTATGTTATTGAGTTGTTTAATTCATTTTACAATCATTACAAATCATAAATGTTGAAAGTAAAAGGAAGTACACAATGCAATTACAAAAATAATATCATTTATTTATGAGGAAATTTCAATGTTTCCCACACAAGCCATGTGATGTAACTTTTGATTATTAAAATAAAATTTACATGTGCATAAATTTTAAAGAAAAAGAGTATAGAAGAAACCCATCATTTCCTTGAGTTTTCTTCCATTCTTCATTTCTCCAATTCCAGCTCCATCTTGATTTTCTGCATCTTTTAACAACTATAGTGTACCTGAAACACAAAAGAGAAAAGATATCAATTTCGAGCTCAAGGTTTAATCTATACCCATGTGCTATATAGCTTTAAGAAAATGAATCATTTAAGATCAAGAAACATAAGATACATCAAAGTAACTGATTAAAAAATGCAAAGTGCTATCTGGCAGAAGCTTATGGCATTCACAACAATCATGACAGAAAGAAATGAAAGAAAATAAAGATGGAATACAATAGAGGCTAAAGCCTTATTTTTCTAACTATTTTCTTTAAGATGATTGCAGGTACAAAGAAGTCAAAGAACCAAGTACAAAATACATCCATTACAAGATCTAAAGTGTCATTCTTGTCTAAGTTCACATTTTATCAAAATCATGCTACATGTCCTCATTGAAAAAAGTATAAAGGTATAATGTATTTCTAGTTCAGGTTGCCATAAAAATTACAAACTTAGGAAAGCAAGTCAAGCAATTATATTTTCAGTTATAGTGCTACAGTAAGATTTTACAGAGTTCATCTTCTAACATCTCACCTAGTTAAGGAAAGCAAATGAACATTTTTCAACTATTAAAGTACAATATGATGCATAAAAGTAGAATGCATGATCGTCAGTACATCAAAACAAAATTCAAAAGTGTTATTCTTATAGAATTTCACAGTTTTTTAGAACAAGAAGTGTTTGCAAAATGATCATCTATATTAGGCAGAATGGAGCTTAAAATGCTATTTTTTTAAACATTCAAGAGATACATCAATTATCTAGATTGCACCATGGATAAAAGAGTTGTATTCTTCCAAGAACATGATCAAGAATCAAAGAAGACTTTAAATATTACTTATAGATCAAGAGGCAACAACACCTCATCTCAAATCATATTCCAAAGCAAGAGTCTAAAGCTACAGTGTGACTGTTTTAAAACTAAATTTCCATAATAGCTCACCAACTATCAGATCATCAAGTGGAAATTGAGACATAACTTAAAATAAAGTGATATTCTCAGAGATCAAACCAAGATAATAAAATCAGCATCTCTAGAGCACAACAAAGAATATGATGCAATACCAACCACATGTTAACAAGAATACAACACAATCTACAAAGTCAGTAACAGGAATATAGGCGAGCAATTTTCCAACAATGAATAGTCATTTCTTTGAATCATAAAGCAATCATGCAATACACACAAAGAAATAGCAGGTAAAAAATATTAGAAACTTTCAGAGCATATAATATAATATAGAGATGAACTACATGCAGCTTCAAATCCATGCATGGAATATAAAAAGATTAAAATCAAATAAAGCTTTGTAGAAGTATTTTTAAGAATGAAAGACGAATGAGTGCTAACAAAATCATACTAGAACAACTAAATGTATAAAATCCATAGCCCCAGTTAAGGCAGAAAGTAGAGTCATTGAAAACCCCAACACGGAAATAACCCACTATCTAGGAAAGGTAAAGTGCATAAAAGGATAGTAATGGCAGCTAAAAGGCCTCAAAACATTATAGACAAACCAAATGTGCAATAGAGATCCATTTTGAGTTCTCTTCAAGAAAATCCACGAGCTAGATTACAAAATTAGAGCTTTAAAGCATCAATAATGATGGCAATCAGCAACAATATAAAAGAGTGAACCCCATTGTAAGGTTTAGAAGGAGGTTCCAAGTGAAGAACATTACAAAGCCAATTAATGGGTATTTACAGATCTTACAAATAGAAGCCTTACCTTAAGAGTAACATACTGGTGTTAGAATGAGGCAAAGAATCCATGACCTGCGAATTTTTGAGCTTCAAAAACTCGCTTGAATGGCGACCCGTCTATCTCAAATTCCTAATGAAAAATCCAGTAATGGATATTTCAGATCTATGGAACACTGAAATGACAAACCCAGGAGGCCACGTATAAAAAATTACCAATCAGGTCTAGAGGAAATAGTGGTTGTGTCTTGTGTCAAAGGAGGTGATTCATAGATATAGAACAAGGAACCCATATCACAAACACAAAATAAAGCTCAAATCATGCATGTCGAAATGGATTCCAACAAGAAAACTCAATACCCAGTTTAAATGACGGAATTTTTTTTTACTCATTCAGAGCTTAAATAAAAGCATATTTTTGTTAGTACATCAAGAGCTAAGAGTTCATGAAAATGTGAAAATAGAGGCTTACCTTGAATATTCCTATAACACAAGTTCAACATTATTGTATAGATTCGACCTTCAAAAATTAAGAACCTTCACAAGCTTTCACTTTCAGGCAGGAGCCACAACAATAATGGAAAACCTTCATAAGCTTTCACTTGCATATTTGAGAAAAAAATGAGGTTCTCAGTCATCGTTAATGGAGGCTGTAGAGGGAAAACGAGCCAATACTTTGTCAAACTGGCCTAAAACTCAAAAATAGCTTCCATTGAAAGCAATCAGAGGTTACAAATATCAAACACAAATTACCTTGCAAACCCATAGCAGAAATGACAAACTTATTAGAAAACCCACAGAAAGCTTAAAAGATCCATTCATGGTGGTGCCCAAAATATTTCAATAGAATTTTCCTAGCTCAAAAAGAGCTCATGCAAAGTGCAGAATGATTTAGGTCAATATTTCTTTTTTCTCACTAACTCAAGCTGTGAGTTAACATAACTCAACCATGAAGTTAAATTACACACATAGAGACCCAACAAGAAACCCTAAATTAACCAGGGTTAGATCAAATTACCAACATATCATTAAGGGTCAGAGCAACGTGAAAGGGGGTAAAGAATATTCAAAGCATAGTAATCACTACATGACAATGGGTATTGTATCCACATTTTTTTCCACAATTTATTTGTGAATAAAAACTTTAAAATTGTGAATCCGAATTTGTGGAATCCACCCACAATTTTATTTTGAAAACAAAAATTGTGGCAAAAAAATGTGGAAATATCTACAATTTTAATAATTTTGAATCTACAACAATATTAAACTTGTAGAAGTTTCCACAAGCTTTGTTGCATTTAGTGTTTCCACAATAAAATTGCACGTGGAATCCACAATACTAGATTTAATATTTTAAACATTCTATTCACAAAAACATGTAAAAGAATTTTGAATAAATAATTCTTTTATTGGAACAAATGTCACAATTTTTAAATTGAGCCACTACTACTTAATTGTAAAAATATATATTAGAATAGATATAATTTTTATATTAAATAAATTATAATTGAAAACAAAAATTTATATTCATACCTATATTTTTAGTAAAAATAAAAGCGTCAAATTTTTATCAAATTTACTATAGTTTAGATAAATAAAATAAAATGATTAAATGCAAAAAAATCAAATTCAATATTTTCAATAGTATATATTTTTAAATAATTTAATATACAGATACTAAACACTTTTGAAAATAAAATTGTCATAAGATAAAATTATAAGTCCTTCCCTATTTAATAGACCATTGAGAATTTGGAAATATATATATATAGATTATCAAGAAATATGAAACTATTACTCTTTGTCATAAACATTATTATTATTTTAGTGAATTCTTTTTTTCATTAAAACTAAGCCGAGTGTTTACTACATTTCAAAATAGAGAAAAAAATAGAAATACAATTACAAATATACCTATGTAATACATTTGCGTACATAACTTTAATTGTATGTAGCAATGGAATATCGTAATCTTTAAATTCTACATCTCATGTTTTTCCTCCCTAAATCTCCTCTCGAAAAGCACCTAAAATTACACAATTCATGTAAACTTGTTGAATATTATTAAGCGTTAATATAAAAAATGAACTTGGAAGAAGACAAGATAACAGATTTTAAACCCCATATAGTTTGCATCTCTTTTTCCTTCTTTTGCCTTTTCGCATATCATTTTTTGAATGAAGGGAGAGAAAAATGGCACTCAAAGTAATTATTAAATAAGGATGTTATATACAATATGCTGATACAGTGCATTCCTTGCTAGATAATGGTCAATAACGTTGTTTTCTTCACTACCATAATTAAACCTTGAAGAGCAACAAACAAAAATGTACTCAATAAAAAAATAAACGAATTTTTGTTAGTTTATTTGTGAATCATTTAGGAAATATTTTTCAAAGCGTTGTATAGAAGCCCGAAACTCCACAATTTAATTATTTAATAAAATAATGAGCCAATATTTTATTTCAAATACATAATTATTGATATAAATTATTTAGTTAAAGAGGGATCCCATAAAGTCATTGAATCTTGATTTAGTTTGTAACTTGCACATAAGAAAAATTTGAGACTAGAAAATATTAATCAATAAAAAGTAATAATATAAATCAACATTCAAAAATGGTTTTTACATCTAACCAAAACATATAAAAAAATACAATAATCATTATTTCGATTATACACATCTCTTACAAAGGAAGCAATTAAATCTTCATCTCAGTCTATTTTGTAACTTGCAAATAAAAATTTTTTAATAAAAAACTTTTATCAATTAAAAAGAAACAATAATCATTCATCTCTCCCTGATGCATACCTGGTAAAGATAGCACCCATTAAATATTCAAATCTATATAAGAAAAATATGAGAATAAAAAAAAATTATGAGTACAAATAAAAAATAAAAATAAAATGTAAACAACTGTGGTAACTACATCCCAAATGCCTTATTTGATTTCATTGCATGTTCTATCCCATTAAACTTACACCATCGTGTTTGGAATTTCATTTCAAATTTTTAGATAGCTGGCATCAAACTCTCCACAAACTCCATTAAATCATTCCTGAATTATTTATTGAAAACAATCCATAATTAGAAACAATCCATTCTTTCTCGGTGTATAATCACATACCTAAATTAAAGGTTTGATTTCATTCCTAAATTTAAGCTATGCTTAACATAAATATCGTATGCACTCATGTTTATCTTTTAATTTGTGAAACAATAATTAAATTTTCTTTTTAATAATTTGAAATTTTTAATATTATTTTTATTCATATTTTTATATTTCCCTAATGTATTATAAATATATTTTATTTGTTTATAGCTAAAAATATGTTAAAATCAGAAAAAAATAAAATTATTTTTTAGTTGCATATAAAATAAAAAATCATTTGCAAAATCCTTGAAATAAATAACAATACAATATATCAAAATTTGTAAAGAACTCCACAAATATGGAAAAAAGAAAACAAATATGGAACATAAATAATTTAAATAACGAACAGGTCCACATATTTCATAAACACTTTTATTAAAAATACTTAGGTAAAAATAAAACTGAATATAATCCACAATTTATAAATTCATGTTAAATTTGATATTCAAAATGTAGAATATAAAAATTACACATCCTTCTCTATTCAATATAAATTCTCATAATTTTTATAGTTTCTCATAAATTTTAAAATTTCATTATTATGGAATATATAGATTGTGTTACAAATTCACAATGTCAATTTAATTTTTGTAAAATTGTTTTAGAATAATTGGGATCATGTTGACTATTCATACTTATATTTACACTTTCCACCTGTTGGTATCCAAATTGATTCTCCCTCAAAGTTTGATCAACATCATTGGTTTGACAGGAAACTTAGACAAAGATTAGATCACGATGAGTCATTTTGTAGTTGAGGATGAGATCTAACTGACCCTTTGTCACTCAAATGTGGAGAAATGGATAACACCCTCAAGAGGATTTTATCTATCCTCACTATTTTAGGTTGTGCCTTTCAACCAAGGTAAGAGAACCTATTTTGTAACCTCTGTTTATTGAAGAAAAATGATAAATCCTTCTTTTGCATAAATTTTATAGAGAAGACCTTGGGAAAATAATGATCAACATACCAGATCTGACTCTCACGAGTTGTCACTTCCAGATCATGGAGATATTTTCACAACAAGGAAAAGGTTACTAAAGACATTTGAGACCCTGATTGCTACTGCATGTTTTGGTAACAGAGATTATGCATTTGTATGCATATAGGAAAAATAGGGGTAGTACAAGTAGGATTGGTTATTTTTGAATGAATTTTTGTGGGAGGTGGGGCAGGGGGAACTTGATTCACCAGATCCTTGAGGAACCTTACAAAATGGAAGGTTAAACCAACAGAATGCCACAAAACATCTAAAATGTTTCTTTAACTAGAATATGTGCTTCAATGGAGGCCCAGATTAGCACTCTTTCACACAATATTTGAGATTCTATCACAAAGGCTCGAGTTAGAAAATCCAACAAAGCATCAAGATCTGAGTCAAATCACACCTAAGGTACACCCAGAGGCTTACAAATAATCTCTGTCAACAGATGAAAGAAAAGTGATTTTAAATCATTTATTCCAATCCCAAATGAAAGCTCTTCTGAGAAATGAAATTGCAGATGCCACTAAACTGTCACAAGGATTGAGGCCTGTGTGATTGAATTAGATTTAATACAAGATTACAACAGAAACAACAAAAACTACTTGCATACATTCAGAAATAAAACAAACACATCTTGCTCAAGATCAACACATAATAACTCAAATTTGATTAAATTCTATCAGCAGGGGAAAGTTTTTTAGAACAATCTCAGAGCTTGTCAATGGTTATACACTTGCAACCACCTTAACACGATCAAACTTAATACAAAAAGAGATATACAAGATTTCTCAGACGGCTTCTCAAAAGACATGCTTTGTCAAATTTTCCTCTTGGGAATTTTCTTCGACCTCTAACACTCCAACCTCCAACCCCTTTGCATGAAAAAATTTGTGCCATTTATATCATTTACAACATAGCCCCTTCTTCCCCAAAAGACAAAAATTCGAGTGCACCAATGCTCGCCATGATCACAATCGATTTCCGGGATCAGATCTACAAAAAGTCACTAGGTGCTCGAGGGGGGAGATCTCTTCGAATATCTCCCGCATTCAACTCCTTCCTCTGATAGATCACTCTTTCTTCAATTCGCCAACCACTTCCACCCCAAATCTGTCAAATCTGGCTCCTTGTGGGCTTGGGAGAAGAAAAATGGAAAATCCGATCATGCTCGATACTCAGACCATTTTAATGGTGAAAGACGTCTTCTAGATCTCCCCCACCAAACTTAGATATCAACATTAACTCTCCTCTCTTTTTGGCATGTAGGAAACACCAAGAAATCATGAAGACTCACACTTCCAGGCCTATTTCAGTAAAATGGGGGGAAAATTAGATTCAGACTCTCATCTACCGTTGATCCTTACTTTGAATTTGGGTCATCCACGTGGAAGATTCAAACTTTAAAAATAGACTCGGGGGCTTCCTTTGACTTTGTACAACCTTTTGAAAAAATGGAAAAAAATTCCATTTTTCTCTACACCTCTACCCTTGGGAAATGAGCCTGACACGTGTCCTAATGTGGGTCCCAGTGGAACTGCACTTCCTTTTTCATTTTTAACCCTTTTCTCCCAAGAGGAAATTTTTCCAAATTTCCCCCGAGAGTCTGCACCTCTACCGTTGACTGGAGCAAGGTTTGAATTTTCCCTTATCGGGCTTGCGGGCCATTTTGAGATTTTAATCCTTTTGATGTCAAGAGGCAAAAAATCCAATTTTTCTCCAATGGTCCACTTCCCCACCTCTTTGAATTTTCAAACTACCACGTGTCACAATGGCTTATCCAACCAGAAAGGGCCACTTTTCAACTGATGCCAAGAAGTAATTTTGACTGGGAAATTACACCCATCAAACCGTAAAATGTAGGACAACCACCATTTGATCCTGGGGAGACAGAAAACATAACAGAGGCCATACATTTGAAGAATTTTAATGACAAATGGGGTGAGACAAATTTGAGCACCAACACAGGCTCTGACTCGGGGATGGGCACTCCCTTTGAGTGCCACAAGAAAAAAAGTAGACCAAGTGCCAAAAATATCCATTGGGAAAAGGAGTCAGCTTGCAGAGCACAAAACCAGGACCATCCCCCAAAAACAAATAGAGAAACCAGCAAAAACAGGCCACCGGGGACCAGAATGGGAAAAACACAAAAAATAGGAAACAAACAAGCAACTATACACTGTATAAAAGATGTTTACCCTGATTTAGAGAAAACAATCAAGGAAAAATTTCAAGCGTCTGCCATCCTGGATATGACCATGCCAAGAGGTTTTAATATGTTTTCATTAACTAGAAATATACCTCTTTTTCTTCTCTGTTCAGTTTGTAAACCATCCATTTTCTCTTGAAGCTCCTCCATTGTGTTTAAGTCAAATTCTTTAACATTTTTCAAGGCTGAATCATAGACCAAATTCCCAGAAAAAAATCATACTTAGGAGCTCTGTTTTCAACACTTTCATACTCCCTGAAATCCACAAAACTCACAAAGTTGTTAAGATTAGTATCTCCTTGCAAAAATTCATAAGATGCATTGCTTGGGTCTTCAATCAAGTACAAGATCTTCTTCTCTCCATATAATTTCACCAAGTTACCTTCAATGGGGATAGTGGCATAAGACATGTCCATTTTCAGACTACCACCAACACTTGTATGCCCACTTTCTTGACAACAACATCCCCCACTTGGTAGGGCAGTCAACAATCACCACATCAAGTTTTAAGTTCCTTCCTAGGATAAGATGCAAGTTGCACAACCAAATCTTTGACACATCCCACCACTAACACCTCTCTAGAGTCCATGGCAGTGCACTTCCCATATGCTTCTGTTACTTTGATACCTAGCTCATTCATGACCTCAAGAGGCATGACATTACATGAAGCTCCAGAATCAAACATACATTTATGTAACAACTTGTCTTTGATAACCAGGGTAGTGAAAAATGGATCCACATTCAGCTGGGATTTAACCAAAGAAGTTCCTAAATAAACCTCTAGTGGTTCCCCTAGCTCTTCTAACACTTGTGGATTTTCCAACACTACAACAGTAAGGGGAATCCCAACCTTGTTTACATCTTTGTCCTGTGTGATATCTTCCTCTTTGAATCCTAAGTATTCAAAAACCCTCTTCTTGTGCTTAGGGATCCTAAGAAGCTCAACAACTGGGACAATGAATTTTTATTTGACTCAAAACTTGGGCAATGTCATATGGAACAAATTTGGGTAAAGCAACACTAGGAGAAAGATTGAAAATTCATCAGATGGAATGGGATTCTTTTCAGTTTGGGCATGGGGAGGAACATAGGTTTTTCTTGGGGAAACAAGCTCTCTGCCAGATGCATTTTTCTTTGGGGTTTCTTTGGTAAGAAATGGAAATTTTGACTTGGCTTGTGGCCCCTTGGAAGCTTTACTTATGGTATTGTGCTCCTTTTCTTGGGAAACTACAACATTCATTAATAGCTGCCTATCTTCTTCTGAAGGAACTCCTCCATCATACTTTTCAATCATTAATGCCCTCAAGTATTCAAAATCATTAGTGGGAAATTCAAAATCTTGTACAGTGTCTACTTCTAAAGTATGAGAGGGAGGAAGAAGAGGTACCTAGTGGATGCAATCCCAAAAAAAAATAGTAGTTCTAGCAATTATTACCTCAGTTGAAGTTGCTTCCCTTGGTGAACTTGCAGGGATCTCCATCATGCAGGCATCATCATCATTATCATCACCATCTTCTTCCTCTTCCTACTAATCTTCCTCACATGGAGCATGGGGCATGAAACATATGTCACACCAATCAATGACATCTATCTCCTCCACAACAGCAACTTTGACAGCTAAAGGATCAGGTACCGTTATGTTTTCCTTGGCCTGGGACTGCTTGTTTCCAAATCCAACAGGTCCCTTGCCTCTATCATCAGCTCTTTGGTGATTTGTAAACCTGTCTTTGTCCTTTGACTTGTGTTGACCTTGTGAACTCTGCCCAATCCCCTTTTCTTCCTGGGCTAGTTTGTATAATATTTCTTTGACAGCCCCTACCAAAGTCTTCACAATTTCTCCAAATCTGCAACCTTTCTTGTTTGGGGTTTTTCTGGGTTAATCAACTTCACACCCTCCCTCTTTGGAGGCTTTCCAATTACCTTGATGTTGTTTCTATTTGCAAAGCCATAATGAAGGCCTGACCTCAAATTTTTGGGGTTTTTGTCTCTTAAATAATATGCAGCCTTTTTATCAAATGCATCAGTATATTTGATCAAACATGACTCATCACATGGACTTATCCTAACAGGTAATCTCCTCAAGGTCTTATTAAACCTTGTGTTGAAATCATGTACTGACTCATTAGGATTCTTTTTGATGTTTTCAAATTCTATCAAAAGAAACCTAGGGTCAGTTCTATCACCATACTGCAATCTAAATGCATTGCTCATCTCAGTCCAAGAATCAATAGAGTTATCTGGCAATGCTTTATACCAGTCCCTAGCATCCTCTTCCAAGGTATGGATAAAAAACTTGATATATACATCTTCATGTTCAATCTCAAAATCTTCCATCATATTGATAAAAATATTTAGATGTTGATCACCAGTAATAGCATTGTTTCCTTAGAACTTTGGCATTCTGTTCCTTACATCTTGAGGCACTGCATTTGGATATCCAACCATTCCCACAAAATTTATAGGTCCAAAAGTGTTTTCAACAAAAGGGGGTCTAGGTGGGGGCTGGGCCATGTTGATTTGAGGTGATGACCCTGAAGGGGTGATAAATTAATGAGGGGCTGAGGGTCCTTGGAACACAAGAGTACAATTTTCAAAATGGATACCCTCTAAAGGCCTTGTTTCTTGGAAATCTCTATCTATTTCAGAAAAGACAGGTACAAAATGTGAAGCAAACCTTTCAAAATAAAATGAAGGCCCCTCTCCAGCTGGAGAATTCAATTCCACAAAGAGGCTACCTGATTCAGAGTCACTTGAATGGCAGTCTTCAATGATAGGCCGATCACTCTCATCAATGGAGATCCCTCTCCTTGTCTACTGATCTCCCACAACTCTTCAGGATTTTCTTCCTTCTAAATTTGCTTTTCCTAGCTCTGGAAATAATGTCCTAGCAACATCCCTGGCAAAGAAAGACCTTCTTCCTTCCAGATTTGCAAAGATTAGCAACAAAACTCACTTGACAGAGGTTAAGACACTGGTACTCTTCAATAATTAGATCAATAGGGAGTCACCACTAAGGATTTCCACCTTAGTTGTGTAGATGCACTAAATATGATCTGTCAAATGTTTGTCAACACTAGAAACTAGAAATGGAGAGACTCTGACTTTTCTTTACCCAGATCTATCAATGAAAGCTAGTGCACTAGGTGTAGAAACTGAAAGAATTGCACACAACACTTGGAGTATACAAGAAGTGTTTTACCAGGGTTTGAATGTGAACTCCAATCACTGTCCCTAAAATCACTATGTCCCTGGCAGTGAATCAGCAAATAGTCTCAGCAACTCAAATAAGTGCCACTTAGGTGTTGGTATCCAAATTGATTCTTCCTCAAAGTCTGAGCAGCATCACTAGGTTGACAAGAAACTTAGAGATAGATTAGATCATGATGAGTCATTTTGTATCTAGGGATGAGATCTAACTGGCCCTTTGTCACTCAAATGTGGAGAAATGGATAGCACCCTCAAGAGGATTTGATCTATCCTCACTATTTTAGGTTGTGCCTTTCAACCAAGGTAAGAGAACCTATTTTGTAACCTATGTTTATTGAAGAACAATGATAAATCCTTCTTTTCCATAAATTTTATAGAGAAGACCTTGGGAAAATAATGATCAACATACCAGATCTAACTCTCACGAGTTGTCACTTCTAGATCATGGAGATATTTTCACAACAAGGCAAAGGTTACTAAAGACATTTGAGACCCTGATTGCTGTATTTGTATGCTGTATGTTTTGGTAACAGAGATTATGCATTTGTATGCACATAGGAAAAACAGGGGTAGTATAAGTAGGATTGGTTGTTCTTGAATGAATGTTTTGGTGGGAGGTGGGGCAGGGTGAACTTGATTCACCAGATCCTTGAGGAACCTTACAAAATGGAAGGTTAAACCAACATAATTCCACATAACAGAACATAAAATGTTTCTTTAACTAGAATATGTGCTTCAATGGAGGCCCAGATTAACGCTCTTTCACACAATATTTGAGATTCTATCATGAAGGCTCGAGTTAGAAAATCCAATAAAGCATCAAGATCTGAGTCAAATCATGCTTAAGAATTCGTACACCTGGAGGCTTACAGATAATCTCTTTCAACAGATGAAAGAAAAATGATTTTAAATCATTTATTCATCACTCCCAGATGAAATCATTGGCTCCTGAGAAATGAAATTACAGATGCCAGTAAACTGATCACAAGGATTGAGACCTATGTGATTGAATCAGATTTTTAATACAAGATTTCAGATAGAAACAAGAAAAGCTACTTGCATACATTCAGAAATAAAACTAACACATCTTGCTCAAGATCAACACAGAATAACTCGAATTTGATTAAATTCTATCAGTAGGGGAAAGTTTTTTAGAACAATCTCAGAGCTTGTCAATAGTTGTACACTTACAACCACCTTGACATAATCAAACTTAATACAAAAAGAGATATACAGGTTTCTCAGACATTCTCAAAAGACAGGATTTGTCAAATTTTCGTCTTGGGAATTTTCTTCGACCTCTAACACTCCAACCTCCAACCTTTTGCACAAAAAATTTGTTCCATTTATAACATTTACAATAGAGCCCCTTTTCCCCCAAAAAATCAAGACATTGAGTGCACCAATGCTCGCCATGATCACAATCACGATTTCTGGGATCAGATCTACTAAAAGTTTCTAGGTGCTCGAGGGGCTAATATCTCTTCGAATATCTCCCATATTCAACTCCTTCCTATGATAGATAACTCTTTCTTCAATTTTCCAACCACTTCCACCCCAAATCTATCAAATCTGGCTCCTTGCGTGCTTGGGAGAAGAAAAATGGAAAATCTGATCGGGCTTGATAGTTAGACCATTTTAATGGCGAAAAACGTCTTCCAGATCTCCCCACCAAACTCAGATATCAACATTAACTCTCCCCCTCTATTTGGTGTGTAGGAAACACTAAGAAATCATGAAGACTCACACTTCTAGGTGTGTTTCAAAAAAATGGGGGGAAAATCAGATTCAGACTCTCAGGTGTCGTTGATATTTACTTTGAATTTGGGTCGTCCACGTGGAAGATTCAAACTTAAAAACATGACCTAGGGATTTTTTTTGAATTTTTACAACCTTTTGAAAACATGGAAATTTTTTTCCATTTTTCTCCGCACCTCCGCCCTTGGGAAATGATCCTGACATGTGTCCTAATGTGGGTCCTAGCAGAACCACGCTTCCTTTTTCATTTTTAACCCTTTTCTCCCAAGAAGAAATTTTTCCAAATTTCCCCTAAGAGTCCGCACCTCCGCCATCTGACTGGAGAAAGATTTGACTTTTCCCTTATCCTTTGTGGGCCATTTTGATATTTTAATCCTTTTGATGTCAAGAGGCAAAAAATCCAATTTTCCTTTGATGGTCTGCACTTCCCTGCCTCTTTGAATTTTCAAACTACCTTGTGTCACAATGGCACATCCAACTAGAAAGGGCCACGTTTCAACGGATGCCAAGAAGTAATTTTGATTGGGAATTTACACCCGTCAAACCATAAAATGTAGGAAAACCACCATTTGAGCTCGGGGAGACAAAAAACATAACAGAGGCCACAATCTGAAGAATTTTAATGAAAAATGGTGGAAGACAAATTTTAGTACCAACACCACCTTTACCATACTTCTTCATTAAAGATGAGGTATCACATTTTTTTTTAAAAGTTTAATTTTTTTGAAGTGTGAAAATAAATTAGAATCTTTTGAATTGTGTACAATTACTTTTTATGTAATTTATCACAAAATAAAGAATAATAAACAGTCTAATGTAAAACTTGTTGGTGCTCAAAATTGTCTCACCCCATTTTCGCCCTTGGAAATTTATTAATTTACGGCCTCTATCATTTTATCCTTCCCCATGTTGAGCTTGGTTGGTCTTTGTCCCCCTTTTTTTAGTCTCCCCCTAGGTCAAAGATCATGTATGGGTACACATTTGTCTCCTAGTTTCTTTTTTCCTCTGGAAGGGTCTATATTTTGAGTCCCCCGTGCTCTGTCCTTTCAAAAACTCATGTTTTCCCATTCCCTCTATTGCCACAGTCAGAATTTGTCATTCTTGTCATTTCTGCCCTGAATACTCAAAGAGAATTGAATTGATGTGTCCCGGAGGAATGCATTTGAGTCTTTGAGGCTAAAATGGTCATTTCTATGTGTTTTACAGTTTGAAGGGCATTTCTCTTGGTCAAATTTGCATCATTCAATTGACAGGGAAATGTAGCACCTCTTGGTTGGATGCGGATCAGCTTAATACTTCAAAAATTCCATTAAAATCCTATTTTTTATAATGTGTCCACGTGGAGGAACGAAACTCATTTGAAGACCCACTTTTGGGATTTTCCTTGGAGTAGCGTCGGGAGGACACATGGAGGCTTCCACTACTTGGCCCGAACTTAGAAAATTTTTATGCAAATGGATACAGTTTGGCAGAACAGGACACGTGGCGAGCTCATTCTCATTCAGGATCTCGACTTTAGGAACCATATTGAAGTTGCACCATGGAGACACATGGAGAAACCACACAATCTTCAGGGACTGGCCCTTGAGTTTCATTCTAAAGAAGTGCCAGGCTGACACATGGAGGCCTCCACTCACTTTACATTTTACTTAGAGTTTTCAATGGCCAAAAGGAGATTTCCTTGGAACATGACACGTAGCACCTTCTGCTGAACTTCAAGCTTTTAAATAGACGTCACTTGAGTAGGACATGTGGTGAGGCTACGCTCGTTTAAAGTATCAAAATTTTGGGACCATCTCAAGGAGCATCGTGATGACACGTGGAAATTTGAAAATTCAAAGAGGCGGAGAGGTAGACTATCGGGGGCAACTTAGAAATTTTGCCTCTTATATTCAAATGACTCAAAGTATCAAAAAATCCTGAGGGCCCGAGGGAAATAGTCAATGTTTTTCCCCAGTCAATGGCAGAGGTGCGGGCTAGTGGAGGAAATGTTAAAAATTTTCCTTCACGAAATATTTTTAAAATATGAAATGAGAGCGTTGCCCCTCAGCCAATCATATGAGGACACATTTCCTGTGTGAGGAAGGAGCCATGGAGGAAAAATAATTTTTTTTCCTTTTTTCAGAAAGATGCAAAATGTGTAAAATTGAGTCGTGAGTCTGTATCCAGTTATATTGCACCACGTGTCATACCCAAATTGCAAAGGTGGAGTGCCAGAGGAAATCAAGAAATTTTGCAAAATTTTCAAAAAGTATTAAAAAGGTAAAAAGACATCCCAAGGCCCACTTTTACTTGGATTTGCCATGTGGAGGGCTAAGCTTTGAAGTTGATGAACAAATTGATGATAGTTGTGCATTTCACCAGTTTGGTCGCCATTTGAGCTCCAGAAAGTTCAGAGATGTGTTTTTTTCATCAATATTCTTTGAATTTTTTACCAATTTGTGTCATCTTGGCCTACAGGGTTTGAATTAATCAATTTGGGGGTTCAATTTGTGAATCCAAGTCATTTTTCAAATATTTTTTTTTCTCTGGTTTGTGAACAATGTGAATTACCAGATCCAAGTTGCAGAATAAAAAATTGGGAAAGGAAAAGATGAAATAATGATATGAAAGGGGTCTCATGCATGGGGAATGGAAAATGTGCTTCCACTGTGAAGAATGATGAAAGTTGTGTACTGATTCACCTTTTGAAAGAACAATTGGAAACTTTTTGCGAGTTTGTTAAATGTCATTTTCCAAAAATATTGCAAAGTAAAGGTGCTTCAAATATTCCACTTTTGGAGGGAAGATTTGAGGGGTAAAGTGAGTGAGTGAGTGAAAGTTATATAGTGCATGAATTTTTCATGCAAATGGTTGGAGAAACTTGGAATTTTCATGAGAAAATATGGGAAGAAGCCCATTCTCTAAGAAACCACTTGAGAACCATTTTAACTCCTTTTTGCATCAAATTTGTATCATGTTTGGTTGGTTTCAGATGTATAGCCACTAACGAGCTCTGAGATTATTGTTATAACATTCCCCTGCTAATAAATTTGGTCATTCTAAATTATTTTATGTTGTCTCTTGGCAAAATTTGCATTTACTTATGTTTCATAATGTTTTCAATTTGTGTTTCTTGCTCATGTTGCAATCTGGTGTTTGGAATTTCCTTTTGATCATACAGATATAATTCTAGTAATAGCTTAGTGGCATTTATAATTCCAAAATCAGAAGATCTTTCATCTGATGAAGGGATCAACAAATTTAAATTCACTCTACTTTCCTTGATATAGATTTGATTGTAAACCTTTGGGGATACCTTATGTCTGATAGAATAGAAACTTCTAAATGCTTTGTTGATTCATTTAAATCAAGATTTTGTGATAAATCATTAGATATTATGTGGAAGAGTGTAGATCTGGGCTTCCATTTGATGCACATATCCTGGTTGAAGGAACACCTTAACCTCTTTAAAGCATTTCTGTTGTCCGAGTCTTTCAAGTTTTGCAAAGGTTCTCAAAGAAGTTGGAAAATTCTTGTTAGTCTTGTCTGAATATCTCGCACCCCAAAATTCATTTCAAATTAACTCATTCTACCTATAATACCCCTGCATTGTATTGTGTGTCAATAAAAGATTACAATCCATTTACAAAAATGCACAAAGCAAATCAAGATCATACCATGTCTTTAGTAGCCTTAGCCTTGTCTTGAAAGCATTTCCATCATTTAGTAGTGACAACTCTATTGAGTTTGAATAATGGGAAATTGATCATGTTTTCTCAAGGCCATCTCCATACAATCTACATAGTACAAGGATATTTTCAGCTCCTTCCCAAAACAAAGGTTACAATATAGGTTCTCTTACCTTGGTTGATAGTCACAACCTAAAAATAGTGAGGACTAGATCAAATCCTTCCAAGGTGCTACCCACTTCTTCAAAGCTTGAGTGCTAACAAGTCAGATAAATTTCTTCCCCGGATACAAAATGACATATAAATTATTTATCTACCTTTGAGTGTCTTGTAAAATGCATGATGCAGCTCAAGTTGTGAAGGAAATTAAATATGAGTACCAACACACTTCTGGAGCCATTGCAGGGGATGAATAATGCAATATCCAGACTAATTTGTTAATCTACTTCCAGTTCATATTCTTTTGATCCTATCAACATGCTTCTGGTGTCGCTGCCGGGTAATATTTCAATATTTCAAAGCCTTGGTAATACATTTTATGTGATTTATGTGCAACTACATTGTTGAGCATCATTTTCTAATCAGATTTATAAGACTGGAATGAGAGTAGAATTCTAAGTTTGATATGTTCAAGTGTCTCCAATTTTTTGTTTCAAACTTTGCACAATAGTTGACAAATTAAGTGAAAGAAAATTAGATGTGTTCAAGCTTTGCATAGTGCTAATATTTGCAGTCATTTGATAGATCTTCATAGTGCATTTGAATAAACTAGGGTGAAAGTCCTTAGTGGTGACTCCTGGCTATTATATTTTGATAAATACCAGTACCTTATCATACATTAAGTGAAGTGTGTCATATAAATCTACAACCTGGAAGGAAGAAGATCTCTCTTCAGGAGAGACCCAAGTAGAAAGCTATTTCAAGAATTAGGAAAGACAATTTTAGAGGAGAGAAAAGTTTGGAAGGTTGTTGAAGGAAAAACATAAAGAAAAGGTAATCCATTAGTGAGAGAGATCAGCCTTAATAGAGGATTATCACTCTTCTTCCGATGATTCTGATTCAAGAAATTTTCTCATAAACTTGTTTACTTCAACTAGTGAAGGTCCTTCTACTATACCTGGTGAGTTCCTTCTTCACTCTGCACTTGTGTGTTTCAATTCTAATAAAAATTTCCAAGAAAATCAGCACCTAGAGAATACCAATCTTGTGAACCACATTCTTGAGCCCCAAAGACCTCACACTCCTCATCAGCTTGGGTCACCCCCACGATCACCTCCACTAGAAAACATGGATCAACCTCCACCTAGGCCTCCATTTGTCATCAATACCTTTGGCCCAATAAATTTTAGGGGAATGGCTGGTTATCCTAATGTTTTGCCTTAAGATGTTAGAAGTAGATTGCTAAAGTTCCAAGGGAACAATGCCATAACAGCTTATCAGCATTTGAAACTCTTTATTAATATGATGGAGGATTTTGAAATTGGATTTGAGGATGTGTACATTAAATTGTTTGCCCACACGTTAGAGGAGGATGCTAGGGATTGGTTCAAGGCCTTGACAAATAATTCAATTGATTCATGGGCTGAAATGAAAAATGCATTTAGGCTTGTAATATGGTGACAAGACTGATCCCAGATTCCTCTTATCAGATTTTGAGAATATCAAGAAAAACCCAAATGAATAGGTCCATGACTTCAACACAAGGTTCAATAAAACTTTGAGGAGATTTCTAGTAAATTTAAGACCATGTGATGAATCTTGTTTGATAAAATATTCTGATGCATTTGACAAGAAGATTGCATATTACTTGAGGGAAAAGAAGCCTGGAAATTTAATGTAGGCCTTCACCATGGCACTTCAAATTGAGAACAATATCAAGGCTATTGGAAAACCTCATAAGAGAGATGGAGTTAAATTGGTAAACCTTGACAAGCCTCAAGAAAACAAGAGTATAGACCTAGAGGAAGTGGTGAAAACTTTTGTAGGGGCTGTCAAAGAGATTTCCTACAAGTTGGCAAAAGATGAGAAGGGAATTGGACAAACTTCACAAGGTCATCCTAGGCAGCAAGCACAAGATAGATTTTGCAATCACCATAGAAATGAGCAGAGATTTGATGACAAAGGTAAAGGACCTATGGGATTTAGAAATAGACAAACTTAGGCCAAGGAAAGTAAGGTTGTTCCTAATCCGTTAAATGCTAGAGTGGCTAGTGTTGATGATACAAATCAGATTGACTGGTGTGACAGATGTTTCTTACCCCATCCGCCATGTGAAATAGATCAAAAAATTGAAGAATAAGTTGATTATAATATGGATGATGATTCTTGTATGATGGATTTCCCTACACACTCATATTAAGGATCAAAATCTACTGAAGTGATAAGTGCACGGACTGCTGCTCGCTTTTGGGATTGCATCCAACAGGTACATCTTCTTCCTCCTCATCATGTTTTAGAAATTGATAATGTACAATCCCTTGAGCTTCCCAATAATGATTTTGAGTACTTTAGGGAATTGATGATCAAGAAGTATGATGGAGGTATACCCTTAGAAGTGGATAGTCAACTACTTATGAATGTTGTGGTGGTGCAAGAGAAGGAGTACAACACAAGAAGTAAGGGTGTCAAGTGTGCTAGGCTTCAGGTCAATAATAAAACCCCATTACTTTCCAATATCCCAAAATAAGTTCCTAAGAAAGAAACATCTGCTAAGAGCCCTGATGTCCTAAGTAATAGTTATGCTTTACCCCATGCTCAAAATGTAAAAACATTGTGCCATCTGATGAAATTTCTAGCCCTCCTTCTACTGATGTTTTACATACATACATTCCCTATAACATTGCTCAAGTTCTGAGCCAAATCAAGGTCAGTGTTCCAATTGTTGAGCTGCTTAGAATCCCTAAGCACAAGAAGAGAGCACTTGAGTATTTGGGATTGAAGGAGGATAAGGCTACCATGAAAAGGAATGTGAATGTTGTAGAGGCTCCACTTGCTATTGCAGAGGTAGGAAAGACATCAGCATTGGAATAATTTGGTGAACCATAGGAGGTATATTTGGGAATATCCTTGGTTGAATCTCAACTGAGTGTTAACCCTTTCTTCACAACTTTAATAATCAAGGACAAGTTGCTACATAATTGTATGTTTGACTCAGGGGCATCATGCAATTTCATGCCTTCAGAAGTTATGAATGAGTTAGATATCAAAGTAACAACAACGTATGGCAAGTGTAGTGTCATGAATTCCAAGGAAGTGCCAGTTGTTAGGTGTGTCAAAGGTTTGGTGGTGCAATTTGCAGCCTATCCGGGTAAGAATTTGAAACTTGATGTTGTAATTGTTGATTGCCCTGCCAAATGGGGTATGTTATTATCAAGAAAGTGGGATGTAAGTGTTGGAGGGAGTGTCCAAATGGATATGTATTTTTCCACCATTCCCATTGAAGGAAGCCTTGTAAAATTATATAGAGAGAAGAAGATGTTGCATCTAATTGAGGATCCAAACAATGCTTCTTATGAAGTATTATTTTTTGATGTTGATGTTGATAATTTCATTGGGTTTGCTGATGGTAAGGAGAACAAGATGGATTGGTCAAAGTGTCTTGAAGAGTTAGGCTCTCCATGGACTCTGTTATTTGATGGAGCTTGCTCCAAATTTGGAAATGGTGTTAGTGTTGTTTTAATCCCTCCAAGCAATGAGGAATTTATTTTCTCCTTCAAACTTAACTTTGAATGCACCAATAACATAGTTGAGTATGAGGCATTACTATTAGGGCTGAGGATTTCTTGGAAGTATCATGTAAAATATGTTGTTGTAAAGGGAAATTCTGAGTTGGTTTTCAAACAAGTTAGAAACTATATGCAACAAAAATTCAGCAGATGAAACAATACAAACACGTAGTTTGGGATCTGACTGAGATGTTTGATTCCTTCAACATTCTTCATCATGACAGAAGTTTAAATATGATTGTTGATAAGCTAGCAGTGTTGGGATCTACATTTGAAAATTGTACTATATCTCTATATTGTGAATGTGATGTTGAGATACTCACTAGGCCTGCAATCTCGGAAAACATCAAGAATTGACAAGTGTTTGATGATGATGATCAATTTCAGAGGTTTTTACATAACCAAGGTGAGTTTTTGGATCAACATATTGATTTGGAACCACTGGTATGTAGTTCTGATGGAAGAAAACCTTATTTGGCAGGGATATCCTTCAATTGAAGACTAACACCATTTCTAGAGGGCTGGTTGCTCTTGAGTCATATTTTAACAATGCTGATTGTATAATCAATAGGAACATGTTTACATCTAGATATGTTGAAGAGGATGAACTGGGAACAAAGGATAAACCAAGGAATATCTGAGTAGGGAGTGGTTTAAAGAAGGAAGAAAAACAATCCTACCTCCAATTGTTGAAACAATATCAAGACTCTTTAGCTTGGTCTTATTGTGAGCTGAAAGCATATATATAAGACTTATTCCAACATGAGATCCCTCTTGAGATAGATGCCAAACCATTCAGACAGAATTAAAGGCCAATTAACCCACTCCTTTCTGTCAAAATGTAAGAGGAATTGAAAAAGTTGAAGGATGGAGGAATCATTCAGCCCACAAGGTATTCTTCTTGGGTTGCAAACTTGGTGCTGGTTAGAAAGAAGAATGGAGATATCAGAATTTGTGTGGATTTTAGAAATCTAAAAAGAACATCAATAAAGGAAAACTATATTTTACCAAATATGGACAACATGCTGCAATTAGTGACTAGTTATGAGATGCTTTCTACTTTGGATGGTTTCTCAGGTTATAACCAAGTTGTTGACAAAGAATCAGAGAGGATTAAAACTATCTTTACTACTCTATGGGGAACATATGTTTTTTTCAGGATGCCATTTGGTTTAATGAATGCTGGAGCTACTTTTCAAAAGGCCATGGATGTTGCTTTTGTTGGTTATATCAATGATTTTATTGTTTTTTATCAAGATGATATTACTATTTTTTCTAGTAAAATAATTGACCACTTACAACATTTGGAAAGAATGTTGATCAGATGTAGAGAATATGGCATTTCTCTCAATCCAAAGAAGTGACATTTTGGAGTGAAAAGAGAAAAACTACTTGGTCATACTATTTCTAAAGAAGGAGTTATGATTGATCCACAAAGGATAGAAGCCATCAGCAAGATCCTGGTTCCAAAAGCTAAGAAAGGAATCCAATCCTTCTTTGGTCAAATCAATTTCATTAGAAGGTTTGTGCCTAATTTTGCTAAGTTGAATCTCCCCATTACTTATATGTTGAATAAGGACCAGAATATCAAGTGGGAAGAGGCTACCCTTAAATCTTTTGATGGAATCAAGAAAGCATTGAAGCATGCTCCTATTCTAGCAGCCCCAAATTACAAGAAACCTTTCCAAATTTTCTCTTTTGCTTTTAAGCACACCATTGCATCTGTTTTTCAGAAAAATGATGATGATGGAGTGGAAATACCTATTGCCTTCTATAGTAAGGCATTGATAGCAGCTGAGTTAAAATACACAATCACGGAGAAGAAAGCTTTTGCATTGGTAAAAGCAACTAAGGTTTTCAAACCTTATATTTTGAGTTCTAAAGTTGTTGCTTATGTTCCTCACACAATGGTAAAATATGTCTTTTCAGAGATGGAGATTTCAAGAAAAAGATGCAGCTGGGTTAGAAAATTGCAGGAGTATGATATGGACATTCAGACCACAAATCTTGTAAGAGGTTTGGGTCTTTCCAAGCTCATGGCTGAAAGCAACTTGCAGAATGCTGAAGTAAATGAAGTAGAAGAAGAGAGGGTAGATGTTCTTGAAAAATTGTTGAACTCTGAGTGGTACAAGGATGTAGTCTATTATCTCAGACACCTATGTTTCCCTGGATATTTCAATAAAAATCAGAATAGAGCTCTCAAGTTGGCTTCTCAAAATTATATCATTACAAACTTTGGGTTGGCTTGGAAGAACCCTGAGGGAATTCTCTTGAGATGTGTGACTGAAGATGAAGCTCCTAAAATAATTGTTGATTTCCATGGGGGAGTTTGTGGACGACATTTTACTGGGAGGGTTACTGCACACAAGATTTTAAGGGCTGGTTATTGGTGGCCAACTCTTTTTAAAGATGCAAGTTAGTTTCTTAGAAGATGTGAGAGTTGTCAGGATTTCTCTGGAAGAATGAAAGCTTCAGGCTCCCTTCCTTTGCTGCCTGTATTAATTAAAGATCCTTTCAAAAAATGGGGGATGGAATTCATTGGTGAAATCTCTAATTCATCAAGTGTTGGACACAAATGGATTTTGGTAGCTATTGATTTCTTCAAACAATGGGTGGAAGTAATCCCCAATAGGAAGGCAACGCACCAAGTTGTAATGGACTTCATATTGAATCATATCATATGCAGATTTGGAGTGCCAATCAAGATTAGATAATTCCATGAGTTTCAAAGTTGGACATTTAGTGGTAATGTGCAAAGAATATGGAATAAATTTGACATATGCTTCTAACTACAATCCACAAGGAAATGGACAAGCTAAGTCCAACAATAAAAACTTGTTGAAGATTATTAAAAGGACTTTAGAATTAAACAAGAAGAAGTGGGGTGAAAAAATAAATTGTGTTATTTGGGATGATAGGATCACTGCCAAAAGAGCTACTAGTAAAAGCCTGTTTGAATTGGTATATGAAACACAATCTTTGTTTCCCTTGCATCTGTAGTTGTCTTCATTTCAGTTTGTTCAACAACTTGAAGATCAAGAAATTAGTTCATATAAGGCAAGGGTTAATCAGATTGTTAAACTTGATCAAGCAAGAAGAGCATCCCATCAGAGGCATGTCAAATTCATAGAGAGATTGAATAAGTTGTTTGATAAGGTAAACCCAAGAGATTTCAATATAGGAGATCTTGTGTTGTTGTGGGATAGTAGACATGAAGATAAGGGCAAGCATGCTAAATTTGATGCTTTGTGGATGGGCCCATATTCCATTGACATAAGAATTGGTGAGAATACCTTTTTCCTGAAGGACCTGGATGGAGAATTGCTTGAGTTGTCTGTTAATAGCAGACATTTGAAACATTTTTTGGATTGATCCCCAAAAACTAAGGTTTGCATATCACTTGTACAGTGTACACTGTTTGTTTCTGCTATGTTTTTTTTTGTTTTGGTCAGTTTTTGGTTTTCCTTTGTGTGTGGCAGCCCTTTTTGTTTGTTTATCAGCTAGTTTTTTGGGTGTTTTGGCTTGTGACTCCATTTGCCCAATGGATATTTTGGCACTTGGTCTACTTTTGTTCTTGTGGAACTTGCAGGGAGTTCCCATCCATGATTCAGAGCCTATGTTGGTGCTTAAAATTGTCTCACCCCATTTGTGCCCTTGGAAATTTATTAATTTACGGCCTCTGTCATTTTATCCTTCCCCATGATGTGCTTATCTGGTCTTTATTGCCATTTTTTAGTCTGCCCTGGGTCAAATATCATGTATGGGTCCACATTTGTCTCCTAGTGCCTTTTTTCCTTTGGAAGGGTCTATATTTTGAGTCCCATGTGCTCTGTCCTTTCAAAAACTCATGTTTTCCCATTCCCTCTATTGCCACAGTCAGAATTTGTCGTTCTTTTCATTTCGGCCCTAAATACTCAAAGAGAAATGAATTGATGTGTCCCCAAGAAACATATTTGAGTCTTGAAAAACATTTCTAAAATCTTTTTACCTAAATAAAATTTCACTTTCAGGCTCAAATGGTCATTTCTCTATGTTTTATAGTTTGATGGACGTTTCTCCCGGTCTAATTTGTATCATTCAGTCGACAGGGAAATGTAGCACCTCTTGGTTGGATGCAGATCAGCTTAATACTTCAGAAATTCCATGAAAAGCCTCATTTTTAAAAATGTGTCCACATGGAGGAATGACGCTCATTTGAAGACCTGATTTTGGGATTTTTCTTGGAGTAGCACCAGGAGGACACGTGGAGGCTTCCGCTGCTTGGCCCGAACTTAGAAATTTTTTATACAAATGGATATAGTTTGTTGGAAAAGGACACATGGTGAGTTCACACTCATTCAGGGTCTCTACTTTGGGTGTCATCTTGAAGTCATGCCATGGAGACACGTGGAGGAACAACGCATGTTTGGGGACTAGCCCTTGAGTTTCATTCTAAAGAAGTGTCAGGCTGACACGTGGAGGCCTCCACTCACTTTACATTTTACTTAAAGACTTTTCAACAGCCAAAAGGAGATTGCCTTGGAGCATGACACGTGGTGAGCCTACCCTCGTTCAAAGTGAAAATTTCTTTGGACCATATCAAGGAGCATCGTGGTGACACATGGCAATTTGAAAAGTCAAAGGGGCGAGGAGGCGGACCATAGGGGGTAACTTGGAAATTTTTCCTCTTGTATTCAAATGACTCAAAGTATCAAAAAAGCCCGAGGGGCCCAAGGGAAATAGTTAATGTTTTTCCCTGGTCAACAACGGAGGTGTGGGCTAGCGGAGGAAATGCTAAAAAGTTTCCTTCACGAAATATGATTAAAATTTGAAATGAGAGTGTTGCCCCTCATCCAATCATATGAGGACACATGTCCTGCGGGAGGGCAGATCCACAGATGAAAAATGAAAAAAAAATCATAAATATGTAAAATCTGTAAAATTGAGCCACGACTTCGTATCTAGTCATATTGTGCCACGTGTCAGACCCAAATCGCAAAGGTAGAGCGGTGGAGGAAATCAAGAAATTTTACAAAATTTTGATAAATTAGTAAAAAGACGTCCTGAGGCCTGTTTTTATCCGCATCTGCCACGTGGAGGGCTCAAATCTGAAGTTGAGGAACAGATCAATGGTAGTTCTGCATTTCACCAGTTTGGCCACCATTTGAGCTTCAGAAATTTTGGAGATGCATTTTTTGCATCAATCTTCATCAATTTTTTTACCAATTCCTATCGCCTTGGCCTATAGGGTTCGAATTAATAAATTTGGAGGTTCAATTTGTGTATCTAAGGCATTTTTCAAATAAATTTTTACTCTGGTTTGTGAAAAATGTGAGTTACCAGATACAAATTACAAAGTAAAAAATTGGGAAAGGAAAAGATGAAATAATGAAATGAAAGGGGTGTACATGTGTGAGGAATGAAAAATGTGCTTCCACTTTGAAGAATGATGAAAGTTTTGTAATGATTCACCTTTTGAAAGAATAACTGACAACTTTTTGTGAGTTTGTTAAATGTCATTTTCCAAAAATATTGCAAAGCAAAGGTGCTTTAAATATTCCACTTTTGGAGGAAAGATTTGAGGGGCAAAGTGAGTGAGTGAGTGAAATTTTTATATTGCATGAATTTTTCATCCAAATGGTTGGAGAAACTTATAATTTCCACAGGAAAATTTGGAAGAAGCCCATTCTCTGAGAAACCACCTGAGAACTATTTTAACTCATTTTTGCATCAAATTTGTATCATGTTAGGTATGTTTCAGATGTATAGTCACTAACAAGCTCTGAGATTGTTGTTATAAAATTCCCTTGCTAATAAATTTGGTCATTCTGGATTATTTTGTGTTGTCTCTTGGCAAAATTTGCATTTACTTATGTTTCAGAATGTTTTTAATTTTTGTTTCTTGCTCCTATTGCAATCCGGTGTTTGGAATTTCCTTTTGATCATGTAGATCTAATTCTGGTAATAGCTTAGTGGCATTTACAATTCCAAAATCAGAAGATCTTTCATCTGATGAAGGGATCAACAAATTTAAATTCACTCTGCTTTCCTTGATATAGATTTGATTGTAAACCTTTGGGGGTACCTTAGGTCTGATAGAATAGAAATTTCTAAATGCTTTGCTGATTCATTTAACTCAAGATTTTGTGATAAATTGTCAGAGATTGTGTGGAAGAGTACAGATTTGGGCTTCCATTTAATGCACATATCCTAGTTGACGGAACACCTTAACCTCTTTGAAGCATTTTTGTTGTCCAAGTCTTTCAAGTTTTGCAAAAGTCCTCCAAGAATTTGGCAAATTTTTGTTAGTCTTGTCTAGATATCTCCCACCCCAAAATTCATTTCAAATTATCTCATCCTACCTATAATACCCCTGCATTGTATTGTGTGTCAACAAAAGAATACAATCCATTTACAAAAATGCACAAAGCTAATCAGGATCATACCATGTATTTAGTAGCCTTAGCCTTGTCTTGAAATCATTTCCATCATTTAGTAGTGACAGCTCTGTTGAGTTTGAATAATGGGAAATTGATCATGTTTTCTCAAGGCCATCTCCATACAATTTGCACAATACAAGGGTGTTTTCACCTCCTTCTCCAAATAAAGGTTACAATATAGGTTCTCTTACCTTGGTTGATAGGCAAAACCTAAAATAGTGAGGATTAGATCAAATCCTTCGAAGTTGCTACCCACTTCTTCAAATCCTGAGTGCTAAAAGGTTGGATAAATTGCTTCCCCAACTATAAAACGACATATAAATCATTTATCTGCCTCTGAGTGTCTTGTAAAATCCATGATGCAACTCAAGTTGTGAAGGAGATTAAATTTGGGTACCAACAAAACTCATTTGAATTGTGGAAAAAATGTATGTGCATGTGGATTTTCCGCAACAAAATTTATGTATTGTAGATCATTGAAAATTTACTTACATGTTATAATAATATTGTATAACATCCACAATATCATTTTATAATGGATAAGGTTATTGTTGATATTATATAAATGTTTCACTATATTTAATTTTTGTGGAAACTATTTTGGGTAAAAGGGGCCTCTTTGTAGTAGTTTATTAAGGTTTGAAAACCTTATTTTATCTATATCATTATGCAATGATCATAATAGGATCAAAATCCTTATCTTATGATATTATTAGATTAAAAAAAGGAACCCGAAACTTTATAATGACATGATTATTTAAAAGGTGATGCTTGACCTTGACTAAGGTCTAAACCAGACTATATGCCATGGATCATCAAAAGGACCTTATACTATTCGAGCATCATGATAATAATAAAAAGGTGGTAATTTGAAATGGTAAAGGTCCCATGACCTTAATATTTTCAAATAAACCTCATACCAAATTAAAAAAGGAAAATCAAGGAGATTTTTACAAAGTTATTATTTTTGCACATGTGCTCATAGTTGTCCCCAAAGTGGATTGGAGTTATTCTTGATAAGTGTTGGAGATAAAATTTATTATTTTAACTTGCACATAGGAAATTTTTTACATGCCATCACGAAAAGACAAAATTGAGAAAAAGACATAAATACCCTTGCAAGTGGGTGAATATGCAAGTCACATCAGAGGATTAAGTATAATTACTTAATCATCAACTACAAGACAAAGAAGAAGATGCATGTAAATTAAAGACGACTTGCACATCAAGCAAGGGGTATTATTAGCCAAAATATTTACCCAGATTTATTGTAATAGCATTAAAGTAGCCAACTACACTTTTACTAAGTGTATTTTTGTATCTAAGGCTATTAATGCCTCATTGCAAAAGCATGGTTATTTTTATTCCTTTATTTATTCATGATAATGGCTAAAACTAACATGCATGGGTGAGTACAGTCTGCAGCCTTTTTTGAGGAGGGGTTGGGTGAAGTATTTTTGCTATATATAGTGTGCATTAACAAGGCACAAAGGAGGACTTTTTTGATGTAGGAGTGCTGAAGCAAATTTTTGCCAGTTTTTCCCTTGAATGAGAAGAAGTTATTACCTTTCCAATTTTTTTCAATGGTGTGTATATTTATATTATCTCTTATGAATGTTAGTTCTCTAAATTAATTATTTTACCTTGCAAAAAATTTGGTGTTTTCTGCATAGTCTTAGTGTGCATTTTAGCTTGCTATGTTGTTGTGATTTATCCCTCAACATTTAAGTGTTTTGCCTTGTGATTTAGATGAAACCCATTGGTTCATGATCCTTTAATCTTTTCTCAGTAAATTGTGTATGTACTTAGTCAAATCCCTCAATAATTTTAGTGTATCACCCCTTTTAAATTTTAGTAACAGACATTTTTTACTGTTAAAACGCCAAAAAATTAGTTTAGGATACATCAATAAGAACTTGGCCTTGATACTGGAGAATCACCTAAACAATAGGTATACCCATAGAACTAAGGTGTTTCCATTATATCTACAGAAGTGAGGGAATAAAGAAAGCTTAGAACCCCTATTGTTATCCCTCAACTAGGGTGCACTTTTGATAGATAACACCATTCTTACAAAAATTTAAAAAATGTTAGATGCAAGGATTGTTTTTCCAATTTATCACTCTATGTGGGTGGCTAACATCATCTTGGTACATAAGAAATAATGGAGAAATTTATATCTGTGTTGAATTTTGTAATCTCAACTAATATTCATTAAAGGACAATTATTCCATACATATCATAGACCAGGTGTTGTAAATAGTAATGGGTTTAGAAATACTCTCCATGCTGGAAATTTTTTGAGGATACAACCAGGTTGAGGTTGCTACTGAAGATCAACATAAGACAACATTCACTACTCCATAGGGTACATTCACATATCATAGGATGTCAGTTGGACTAATGAATTTTCTGGAGCTAATTTGTAAATGGTGTTTGACTTAGCGTTCAAAGATCTAATGGGAAAAATCATTGTAGTATATATCTAGACGATCTTACAGTTTTCTCTAAAAATAGACATGATCATTGTAATCATTTGGAGCATATTTTGTTAAGGTGTCTGCAGTATGGGATTTATTTGAATCGTAAGAAATCTATGTATGATGTCATGGAAGGGAATTAGTTGGGAAATATTGTGATAAAGGAGGAAACTAAAATCAAACCTGAATAGGTCAAGGATATATAAAGTGTCACTCTTCCAACAAGCAAAAATGGTGTACACTATTTTTTTTTGGGAAGGTTAATTTCCTGAGATGGTTTATTCCAAACTTAGCTGATAAGACCCAAAAAATTGTTGATATGATGAAACATATCAACATTTCAATGGAACATAGATGGAAAAATCACTTTTGATGAAATCAAAGAATCTATAGCTCATTTTGTGGTCTTAGTCCATCCGTATTTTCAATAGGATTTTATCATGTACGACTAAGCGTCAACCCATATAGTGTTTGTTATATTGATGAAGATGAATGCTGAAGGAATTGAATATCTAATCACCTTTATGGCTTACCCTCTGAAGGATCACGAGATGAAGATGCTCTAAATAGAAAAAACATGCATATGTGGTTGTCTAAGTAGTAAAGAATTTCAGGTATTATATCCTGAATTATCATACATTGGTTCTTTTTCCTGAAACGACGGTGAAATCCATCCTGACTCAGCAATATTTAAGAATTTGGTGAGGAAATTGGATTGCCAAGGTTCAATAATAAAATTCGGAAATTAAACCTACCAAACTTGTGTGAAGAAAATGTTTGTGTTAGATCATCACATAAATTCTTTTTGAAGAAAAAGCTAATGATATCGAAGACAGTAATGAATAATTTCCTATGGTCATGTTTGTGAGCATAACGAATGAATGGTACTCTAACATTGCATTATTTTTTACTTGTGGGTAATGTCCTAAACATCTGATTCCTAAAGAGAAGCGAACATGGTAAGATCCTAGAGGAATATCCTAACATGGCCTGTGAAGGACACTTCTCATCATATTTCATAGCTCATAAGATCATGCAAGAAAGGTATTATTGGCCCACCCTTTTTCAAGATGCATCCATATTGGTAGAAAACTATGAGGCCTGTCAGAAATTTATTTGTCATTCTAAATTGACAACACTTTCCCTAAGGTCAATGGTGATTGATGAACCCTTTCAACAATGGGGAATTGATTTTATTAGAGCATTAAATAATTTTTCTAGTGCTAGACATAATTATGAATTGAATACGATTGATTATTTCACAAATTGGGTGGAAGCCATCGCAGTAAAACATGTTACACCTGAATTTTTTTGCAACTTCATCAAGGAAAATATAATAGTAAGATTAAGTGTTCCTCACAAGATCGTGGCGGATAAGGATTTTAATTTTTAGTCTTATGAACTCACTGAATTATACTATGGTTATGGAATTACTTTGGCTCACTCGTATGATTATTATCCTCAAGAAAATGGTCAAGTAGAATCAAGTAATAAATTTTTGTTGGCTATAATCAGGGAGTTAGTTGATGAAAATAAGCAAACATGACATAAAGCAATGTACAATGCACTCTAGGCTGATCGTATTACTCCAAAGTGAGCTATTGGGATGTCTCCTTTTAAATTTTTATATGGATTTGATGCTGAAATTGATATCTCTTTAGAATTATCATCTTTAAGGATGGCAAAAATAATCGAAGATGATACCTTTCAGGATTTTGTTGAAAAAAGAATCACATATTTGAAGGAGTTGGAGGAAAATAGGTTCAAAGTGGTAGAAAGGATCATGGAACATTAAGACATGGTAAAAAAAGTGTTTTATAAGAAAGTTAAGCAATGAGATTTCCAAGTTGGAGTCCTCATCTTATTATGGGACAAAAGAAGAGAGCCGAAAGGAATTCACGAAAATTTTTATTCTTTATGGAAGGGGGCCTGTAGGATTCATTTATCTTGTAGAGAGAATGGATTATACCTAACATATCTAGATGGGACTCATCTCCCATTTCCCCATAGTGGGAAATACCTCAAGTTATTTTGACAATAGATAAATTTCTTCTTGCATTGTATCACATTATAGTTTTTAGTTGTGTGTTTCCTTTTATGCTGGTGTGTTTGATTTTGTTTCTTTGCTTTGATTTTGGTGTGTTTGTTTTATTTGAGTTTATTTTACACTCTTTTTGAATCCTTGCCCCAATGGATTGACAATGTTGAGATTTGGGAGTTCCTCTTACTTTGAGTTATCAATCGAAGTCCCCAGGCAAAGCCATCTATTATTCGATTTTTGTGTTTATTGATCAAATAAATATAACTAGTGAAATTTTCATGTTGATGAACCTATCAAAATTTATCTTCCATTCAAGAATTATTTTGAAAATGAAATATTTGAAATTTGTGTTTGATTTCAGGGTTTCCTTAGCACTTTAAATGTTTAATGTTATATTTTTCCCACTCCCGAAAATGTGACACACTGTAGCTTTTCAGGTTTTGGGTTCCGAGTGCATCAAAACATCTCATCCATAAAAAACATGCAATGTGTCATGTGTTTTCCGAACCCAAAACCTGAAATGCTGTAGTATGTAAAACTTCTGAATTTTCAAACATCAGAACATGTCAGGCTAATTACATGTTATATGTTGCTTTTTTCCTGAACCTGAATTAAAACTCCCTTCTTGGCTCCTTTGTGTCGATTTTTCATGACTTGATTACATGCTTAAACAAGGTGTTTTGTGTAGTTAAAATTACTCCCCCAATTCAATGTAATAAATGCCAGGGTGGAGTTGGTGGCCTACATGTGTCAGCTTACATGTAATTAATGTATGTAAATTTACAAATAGGAGATATTTCCATGTCATTTTTACCTTGTCCTTTGTCTGTAATTCAATATTTCCCTCCTACTTTTACATCCAGTTGATTGGAATTTTCTTGGCATTTCCATTCATTTTTGTTGGATTTTCACCTTCTAGTTCAACATTTGGTAAGGGTTTTACCCTCTTAATGATTTTTATTTGCATTTTGAGGGTTTTTTATGTTTTTTTTTCTCTAGATTGAGGAGTTCTTTTCAATTTTTCAAAATTCTTTTACTCCTCTCTTGTCTATTTCCTGTTGTTGCAATTTTTGTTTTACCTTTATAAGTGTGAACATTTTTAGGTTTTTAACTTACTCATTATTGTAATAATTTATGAAGAAAACAGGTGGAAGAAGTTATTTAGTGATTTATAACTCAAAATTGTATTTTAGAATTTTTCCTTGTTGACTCAGGAAAAACACCCGACAGTGTATCGAGTTTCTCAAGTTTTCAATTAAGGATGATTCCCTAATTGTTGGTCAGAGTTCCTATAGTTCCAAACAAGTTAATTTTCCCGATGGTATTTTGGGATTCTAAGGGTGTTAAGAAAGTGAAAAACCCATCATTGTATCTGATTTCTTGATTTGTCAAACAAGGATTACACCCCGACTGGTTTTTCAGGTTGCTCAACAATGTCTCTTTTAAGACCAGTTTGTCAGATTGTGTAGGGTGTATTGTAGGGGTTAAGACCCAAACTTCTCCCGGGAGATTTTATAATCTCTCTAGATATTTTTATTCAATCATCCATGTATGATTCAGTTAAAGGAGAGGGAAAACATGAATCATATAAGGAAACTAATTACAAATATTAAGGAATCGTTCCTCCCTCTAATATTGATTCTAATATATATATTAGAGACACAAATTAAAAAATATTTATATGGAATAATTTTGGAACAAAGAGTGGAGTTCCTTTCAGATTGAATGGATGCAACATATTTTCAACAATGGATTACCTCTCACCGTAACCTTCCCAATCTTCGATCGATGTCCAAAGTTCATTCTTGCATGTACCAATTATTATGACTTGGACATGATGAATGTTTGAAATCAAGCTGGTGAAGTTGTGGTTAGCTTAGACCTGATTACTTTGATGACCTCCTCAAGATTCCTAATTTCACCATGTATGTAAAGAAATAAACTAAAAAGGCCCAACAAGCTTAGGATGCAAGTATGGATGATTGTATCAAGCATGTTAACAAGAAATACTTGGTTAAACCCAAGCCTTTTGTGTCAAGGTTTCCCAAGAAAGTAACCAAAAGTGACTTTATCCTAGAGATTTGTGACATTATCACACTTCTAAGTAGAGTGTTTAGATTCCCCAAGGCTAGAGATTTCCAAGGATAGATGTACCAATTCCTCACCATCATACGAAAAACTGAGAATTTCTTTGATTCGGGTGCATTCATCGGTGATACAAGAAAACAAAATGTGGGAAGTATTAACCACTGGAGATTTTTTATGATTATGTGTGTTGTTTATATTGTAGCTGGAATGAGGTTTAATCCAGGATTGGAAAGTGTGGAGTCAAATCTTTCTGACATTGTTTACAAGTACTAACCCCAATTGTCTTTAAAGGGTAGTGAAACTCATTTTCGAAGAGTTTGTTGGTGCTCAGATTTGTCTCGCCCCATTTGTCATTAAAATTCTTTAAATTGCATCCTCTATTATGTTTTGTCTCCTCGAGCACAAATGGTGGTTGTCTTGCATTTTACGGTTTGATGGATGTAATTTCCTGGTCAAAATTACTTCTTGGCATCAATTAAAATGTGGCCCTTTCTGGTTAGATGCGCCATTATGACATGTGGTAGTTTGAAAATTCAAAGAGGCGGGGAATAAGACCATCGGAGGCAAATTGGAGTTTTTACCTCTTGACATCAAAAGGATTAAAATATCAAAATGGCCTGTAAGCCCAATAAGGGTAATGTCAAAGCTTGTTCTAGTCAACGGAAGGGGTACGGACTCTCAGGAGAAATTTGGAAAAATTTCCTCTTGGGAGAAATGGGTTAAAAATGAAAAAATAAGTGCGGTTCTTCTAGGACCCACATTAGGACACGTGTTAGGCTCATTTCCCAAGGGTAGAGGTGCGGAGCAAAATGGAATTTTTTTCCATTTTTTCAAAAGGTTATACAAAGTCAAAGGAAGCCCCCGAGTCTATTTTTAATGTTTTAATCTTCCATGTGGATGACCCAAATTCAAAGTAAAGATCAATAGCAGATGAGAGTCTGAATCTGGATTTCCCCCCATTTTACTGAAACAGGCCTGGAAGTACGCGTTTATCATGATTTCTTGGTATTTATTACACGCCAAGTAGAGGGGGGAGTTATTGTTGATATCTATGTTTGGTAGGGAGATTTGGAAGACATCTTTCGCCATTAAAATGGTCTGACTATCGAGTATGATCGAATTTTCCATTTTTCTTCTCCCAAGCATGCAAGGAGCAAGATCTGATAAATTTGGGGTGGAAATAGTTGGTGAATTGAAGAAAGAGTGATCTATCAGAGGAAGGAGTTAAATGTGGGATATTTTTGAAGAGGTATTCCCCCTCGAGCACCTGACGAATTTTTACAGATTTTTGTAGCAGTTCCACTTCAACAGGTGAGGCAACTTCTAGGAGTCATAAATTTTTCACTATAGCTCTGATTGACTCTATTGAAAATGCTTTGGAAGGATTAGGACGTGTAGAATTTGTGAAGGAGTGAAGAAATTTTTATGACAAGGTTTAACCCCCTAAAACCTTATGGAAAGGATCCAAAATGTAATTTTCACAGTATTGTCTAAAAATAGTTATTTGATTTTTGAAACAACAATTTTGTGAAATTTTTAGATAGGCGGTCCGTTGACTACAAATCACTTTACCTTCCTCGGGGTTGGTAACTTTCCAAATTTGGGAAAACTAAAATCTAAAAAAAAATTATTTTCATTATTATTATTTTAATCCCATAGGTTCAAGTGTCTAAACCTCCGCTCTGATACCAACAGTAACACCCAAAAAATGACGTTCAAAACTACACCAAAGTCTATTAATTTATTAGGGGAAAAAATCAGATTTTTTTTGTTTTAAAGGTTGCAAGGGTTATAAATATTATTATGTTTAATAATTCTTGCTAACAATCTTCATTCGTTCATAAGGTAGTCATGACTAAAATTAAATAATTAAATATTATTAGTTTGTTTTCCAAATCCTATTCAAAATATAAACCCCTTCAAGATTTGCTTAAATTTTATTGTTTATTTAAATAATGACAACATTAATTACAATGTTTTACCCCTTCTACTTTATTCTTAAGTTCATTATTTAATCATTTCCTAATTTGATTTAAATTTATTTCCCCTAACCACTTAAGCCCTTATCCATTATGTAGATATATAACTATATATGTAAATTCTAAATAATTTAATTCCTTTGTATTATTACCTAATTATCCATGAACAATATTGTTGGTTAAAACCCTTAACCAAAATTATCTATTTATATATAAATTTATAATAAAGGGGTCAAATTCTATACCAACCCACTAAAATATCCTTTCACATGATATCCATATCATTAATTTAAAACCAACGTATCCCACAAAAATTCCAATAACTTAAAAAGTGGGATTATTTAATCTTCACCCTTGGATCAAGTCTACCTGATCCATTGGATTAATAATGCCTTAAAAATCCTTATGATCTTCTCTTTTATTATTTTTCTTACCCTATTCTCTCATTTCCACTTTTTTGCAGGTTAAGGATGGAGGCCAAGGAGATGAGGAAACTGTGAAGGTTTTTTTTTTTTTTGCTAATTCTAGATCTGAGAGTGAGGAAGAGGCTTCTTCCTCCATTATTATTCTTTTCATTTGTTACCCTGTTGGGGCATCGCCACCCACCCCACCTTTATTTTCGTTTTAATATAAAAACATTTACCTTTAAAGATATACATATGCATATATACCATATATATATATATATATATATATCATATAGCATATATATATACTATTAAACCCTTGTACGTCTATTTGGATTAGGCTTAATATTTTGAGATTTCAAAGCATACATAGATAAAAATATACATTATATATATATATATGGTAGGCGAATATATGATATGCGGCATGTAGATATATACATACATATATATATGTGTGTGTGTGTGTGTGTGTGTAGGTATGGGGTTTGCCGATTAAAGAAAAATGTGCAAGTTTTAATATATTAGGCCGCGCCTGTGTAAATAATTAGGGTTTACAATAAAAAGAATCCCCATAGGGCCGTTTTTCCATATACACAGTCCCTTTGTGTGTGTGTGTATTCGACTAAGGTTTTATTTATTTATTATTTGTTTTCTACAATTATAATTTCATAAACATTCAATACTTATTTTATAGAAAAAAATATGAGGGCACATAAATATGCATGTAATTTGTTTATTTATATGAATATGTCTAGATGTGGTATAAGGGGTTGGATCAATTGCCATAGGATAATTATAATAGGGTAGTGTTTTTTGGTTTTGTGTGTTTGTGTAAAATGTGTGAATGTGTAAGTGTGTGTGTGTAGATAACAATGTGTGTGCATAAGTGTGTGTGTGTAAAGTGTGTATTGAAACTCACATTAGTTTTATGAGATTAGCAAGGATTACTACCTATACCCATTCAACTACTTGCAAATAAATCACTATTTGAACATACTTCATTGAAGGGGATATTGAGTAAGGATCATTTAAGCATACCTATATTGGTCTCATTCCCTTTCACGATTTAATTTGGAGAGAATAAGAGGTATAACATACTTAAATAAAAGTCCTTCCCTTTTCCTTTTAAACTCAAGTTTGCCAACACTACAAGAGAAGGAATCAACATTCACTTTCCACACAAGACCCCCTTCTTTTAAATTACATACATAATGCAAGCTTGATTAAAATGAAATATTGGTAGAGTCTTTATTTCCATTATAAGGACAACATCTAAAACATATATTCTTCTTTCATTGATACAAAACATACTTTAAATAAGGATAAATTCCATTTATATATCGAACTGCACTCTTTTAAAATGACAGTTACAAGACTTCCACTCTAAGTGAGATTTAACAACATGGAAAAGAATTACAAAACTAGACATGTCTTCCTTTCCAACATATGAAATTATTGAATCCAACTCACATTGGACAATCAAGTATAAGATAATGCATTTACAAGACTTTCCCCTTTTTTTATGCAAGTTATAAACACAATGCACTCCACACAAGGAGGTAGACAACAAGGAATTTCTTTGCAACTGTAGGATTCGTGCTTGATCTGATGCTAAACATAACTCCATGTCCAAGGCTTCAACTTGAGCTCTTCACCAAATCTTCATCATCCAATCACAAAACAATGGAAGGGGGAGTAGGCAACGCTCTTCACCTAACTCAAAATTCCAAGGAGGGGGATAATCCATCCTCCTGCATTGGCCCCCAAGCCCCAACAATTGAGCAATAGAGGATATTAAGAAACCATGGATAACTTCTTAAAAGGCTTCAACATTACAAAACTGTCAAGCCATACATGCAATACATGTAAAAACACTAAAACACTTCAACACCATAACACAAAATACACATCTCAATACATAGGATTATAATCCAAGCTAAGTGGAGAATAGAATAATGGTGAACCACCTCCTTTTATAGCTCCTAAATGAGTTAGGGGTTCCACCCAAAATACCTCTATGTGCACATCCAAGCTACTCAACATACCCCTTTTTCCCTTCCAATGAAAATATACACAAATTATAGCAATTTTACCCTTTTCACTCCCCATAGGTGGAACTCCCTACTCATGCTCCCTCCACAATGCCTAAAAAATTCCCTTTTCCCTACCAAAGTGGTCCCATTTTCTTTCTCTCACACCTTATCTTAAGGTCATAATCTACCCAAACCACATACAAAAATCATACACATACAACCATTCATTTGTAAAACACATAAACAAGTAAATGAAAAACAAGGGCATAGACCCTACCTTTCCATTTTAATATTCCAAAATCTTCAATCCACAAGATTCAATCCCTTCCCAAAATCAAACAAGTCAGAAAACACAATTCTCCAAAATCTCCAAGTAATAGACATACTAATCCAATTCCAAAAGAGACAAGTGTGCAAAATGAAAATGAGTAACCCCCCCAAACTTCAATACAACATCAATAAATAGAAAAAATGAGGGGAGGAGGTGAGGTGGCTCCATGTAGGATTCCATATCCCCTATCCTCCACTCCATCTCACTTGGTGAAACATCAAGGAACAAGGACAATCAATAGGTTTCGTGGTGATATGAAAAACTTAACTTACACATAACTACCACATGCCTCAAAGAACATAATAAAATAATTGTAAGAGAGTGCAATTAATTCCTATTTTCTCACCCAAAACACATAATGAGGCCTAAAATCAACTCCCCACATCATAGGTATAGTTTGTGGGTGACTTTAAGAGGCATGGGACAAGCTTAACTTGTCCCAAAAGCCTCTAAAATTGGCTCCAAAGTCAAATTTCGGGATTTGAGGGATGGGTTGAGTACACACATGAAAATAAATTAAAAATAGAACTCAAATCAAAATATCCCAAGGACTATCTACACCCATTAAATGCCCCTTTGGCACATCCCTAATTAAATTATTTAACAAGGTTAATCAACTTAAACAAAAACATATTAACTAACAATAATAAAGTGTGAGATACATTACAATAAAATAATTCACATACAAAATAATTAAAATGAAAAGGGAAAATCAACAAATAACCCATTGTCACATTTTGAGGTCACCCCCCTATGGGAACCTCCTAACAACTCAACAAGAACACAACAATACACATGACACAAAGTTGTCAATGTGACCTTATTGCAATGCCCAATATTCCTCCATTGTTGGTCTCCTAACCTCCTTCTTTTTGTCATATTATAATTCCCTACAAATAGCCAAATAATACCCCTTCAGCCTCCAGGCCGTATCAATACGTCATGAAAATAAAACGAATATAACACATCCATAACACAATCCTCAACATACATCAAACAATAAACACACATATACATATATATATCAATTGACATCATCATATACGTAACTAAATCATCACAAAAGTTAGGAAATTCAATAAAAATTTTACAATTTCTTAACATTTCAATTCTACTATAATTAATAAATTACAACTATCAATAATCCAATTCACATTCTACGACAACCATGCAATTCCCTACATTTAATTTAACTCACTCCTACTAGATACACTGAATAACATATTATTGATCCCTAGTCTCACCACACTGTTAAGAATTTACAAAATCAAAGAAATAACATGGATAGTCTAGTAATTCAAGTACAATTTTCATTGTCAAGCATCCTAAAATGTTAGCATAAAAAATAATAATATGTAATCATTAAGTACTGAAAGATCTATCTATGTTTGTTAGGAATCCATGCAATCCACAAGGTGAGTCACAACATATCGATAATCAAAATGTCCATGTCTCTAATCATAAATAATAAAAATCATAGTAAAAAAAATGTTGAAGAGGAGTGTGCACTACATTCCCAACCATAAAAGTAGTCTTTATCAAAACCTTTTGAATTTTCCTACCAAAATCAAAATCTGCAGTACTTAATTATCTTATAAATTCAAGGAAAATAATCATATTTAGAAAAATATATAGTCTCCACCGTATACCCATATAATTTGATGTACGTATGATCATTCTACAAGAACCATTCCCCCTAGTTATTCCCATTGTTTCTAGGTACAATGCATGTAAAGGGTTACAAAAAATTCTTAAATGCTCAAGGATTCTATCCTTTCTCTCTTAAAAACCATTTATAAGTCATAGTCCCAAAAAAATTATAGAATAATGCATAGTTAGATTATTTTTTATGTTTATTAATTATATTTGACCACAATTATATAGGATTTTTGTTACCTTATAAGGTATCATTACAACTCTTAAATAATCAATTTATATTTAGATCTTCCTTATAATAAAGACAATTAGAAGATAAATACAAAAGATATGGTTGAGACTAATGTAGAAACATAAAATAATCCACTATCCAAATTTTGTTCAAGGTTTTATCCATTTTATCTAAAACAAGGGTACCCCAGTAGATAAATATATTGTTATAATTTATAAAGATTTTAGTGAGGATGACGTCCTAAGTGGCATCAATATTGTCACCCTCATCATTCCCTAACCCTTGAAAAAGAATCATATTAGATGGAGCAATGTAGTTGGAGAATATTTTAAAATAGAAGGTAACCTAACATCAGAAGAAAGAAATTTTTTATGGTTATTAACTCCTTTAGGCCAATTCTTAAACCTTGGTAGATACGTATCCTTATACAAGTTAGAGTGAATTTAAAACTCATGGTCCTAATCTTTTTCATTTAGCTATTTGGCCCTTTCAGATTGCAACTTCAAAACTTTCCTAACACCACTTGATTTCAGGTTAACTTCAAGTTCACTAATTTTATCTGTAATGGATATTTTTTAGAATTGTACCTCTTAGTTGACTAGACGATAATATATGTGTCTAGAAAGTAATTTTGCACAACTTTTTTTCTACATCATTTGTCCATAAATGATTTGCAAGGTTTTCAATTTTCCTATCGTCCCAATCATGGTATAACTAGACTCTGTCAGCCATGTCTTTGGGATCGCCATGGAAACTCAAATTCCTAATATCCTTAAGTATTTCAATTAAAAATTTAAGGGTATGGCGTCTTTAGGGGGATATATGTCAGCATGACCACTTGTTTCCATATACATGTCAATGTCATCAGATTTTGAAATTTTGAGAATGGGGACAATAGGGTCACTAGATGGATTGGATAACTTTCTTTTGGATTAGGGGATTCTTTCCCCCAGTCTTCATCTTGGGAGACATTATATAACTTCATTCAAGAAATTATATAAATATAACAACATTTCATTCGGGTTTGTTAGCACTTTTATTGTTTTGTAAATACACATGGTTTGATAACATTTTATTATGCTAGCTTTCTCTTATTAGAGTTGTGTTTATGGTTTTTCACTTCTTCATATCTGTAATTGGAAAAAGACATAACAAAAAATGATAAACCTATTACCTTATAAGCACTAACCAAAAATATAAATTTAAAGACGTAACTAAAAACTCATTGATGTTACATAATTAAGAGAACACATAAGATAAATAGAAAGAACATAATTTTTTTAAAGAAAATTTTTATGCAACGTCGACCACTAAAATTTACTTTAAAAAAATTAAAAACACATATAAAAATATAATTATAAATGATTTAACTAATATCTCAATTTTGACACAAACTTCAATTATAACTTTAAATGATATGAAAGAGATTTATCAATTTATTACAATAAAACTCACCCAAATACCCTCCAAATCCATGTTATTTTGAATGGTGACAACAAAATAGGATTGAAATCTAAGAAAATCCACAAACCCAATGTTCACACTTAATTTCACAATTCACAATAACCAAATCAATTACGTGTAATGAGGAATTTATTGGAACGTCTAATGAGACCAACCAGTCCTCAAAAAATCACTCCAAAATTGTTTCAATGCAACAAACCATCATCAAATCATGAAAAGTATAGAAGTGGCTACCCTTCACTTAATTTTCACCCATGTATGTGAATTTCCCATAACATTAGCCATCCAACATGCCATTCCCCCATCGACTACATATGACGTGTCCATTTTTTCTGGCACCGGTGCAGGTCTATTAGATGGTGCTGTCAAATTCTATAGTCTTCCTACATGGGAGTATTCAGGGATGGCATAGGATGATTCGGAGGATCAGGACAATGATGGTAGTTGATGGTTGTATGTGAATCATTAAATGTACTTAGGTGGAAGTGCTTTATTGCTAAAACACTAAATCCTCCTTGTTTTCACCATTTTCACCCCTGCAAAAGTTGTTTTCATTAAAACACTTAGTTCAACCATTCATAGAAGCTAGATCCAGATCCATAAGGGTATCCATTAGCGAGCCAAAGGTATCGATGTATTTGTAGAGTAAAAGGTAAGTCGAGGATAATTTCAAGAATAACAAGTGGCTCTCAAGTAAATATGTGGCGCATTATTTAATTGTTTAGCAATGTTTCTTTAGGGGACCCTTGAAAAATTCCTTCAAATGATTGATGCCTAAGATCATATTTACATTCAAACAACTATTTATGATGTTTAGTTCAGTTATTGTTCATTTATAAATTGTATTATCATTTCAATTAGTTGGATTATAAATTTCCATTGAAAATGTAAAGTTACTAGTTAAATAGTTTGGCAACTAATCAATCTAGTTGTTAAAAGACTCTAGATTACTACCCTAAGATACATAATGTATGTTTGAATATTCTCTACAACTCTCCAAATTTTCATTTATTTATACTCACAATATTTCTAGGGAGGATTTGTAATGTTAAGGGAGTGAATTCCTTCACATGAACGATGCATACCAATGTTTCTGGGGAATTCATTATACATTGCAGATTTATCCATATGGACAATATAATTTGAGCCATAATTTGTGGTAGCAGCTTCATTTGTGCATATGGTATAGAAATCACTAACATGGCTAAAATGAGCAAAGGAAGGATATTCATCTCAACTTTTAATTGTTATTCTAAACTGTTACTCTTCTACAATGAGGTATCACATTCAAGAAGCATTTATAATACTTTCCGTTCGCTAAATAACTCACAGTAATTCAACAATAGTAGATTATATTTATAATGTATAATTATTTATTTAATACATATTTTATTGAATAAATAAGTCCAAATGTGTGGAAAATTTTACAAAACACTATAATGTGTGGAAAATTTATTCGATTAGCTGGAGTGGTTTCTTCTCTAGTCCCTTCAGCTATCTCTACACTTGATCGTGTTCATAGATCATCCTCCTTCAAACACATAAAAACAACCCAATGCTCACAGATATATGTTATATCATACACTAGGGTTTGCATATGAATTTATGTTCTCTATCTATGTATTTCATTAGAGATATAAAATCCATTTTCAATTTTAGAATTTACTAATAAAATTAAAAAACCATGCAATAACCTCCTCATATTCGGGCTTCTAAGAATATATCTAGACGTTTGTTGTAGCGAGCTCCAAATTCATGTAAGTACAAATTACTTAAGATAACAAAAAAAGTAGTGGTTAAAACTTATATAACCATGTGACAACCAGGTAATTAATGTTTGGTGATTAACATGAGGAAATCACAGTGTGTTCTTAGTCTTGATGAAAAACACAATGTGTTTTTCAACATGCTGAAAAATGCAGTGTCTTTCAACATGCTGAAAAATGTGGTGTGTTTTTCCAGCACGTTTAAAAACACAACAGTTTTCCACACGGTTTCATTTATGAAATTGAATTTTCTAAAGTCACACTAGTATGAACTTAATATTTGAATTCATATTTGCTAACAAGAACCTTAATAATAAATGTCTTGAAATAAAATGTTCGACAATCTCTATTTTTTTTCCAAATACATCTGGATATATAGTTATAACATTCATATTTGGATTATCACCAATCATGAGCCAGGGGACCACATATCATACTAAATGCATAGTTACATTTTTTAGGGGAAATTTTCTTCCCTCGATTTTAGTGAAAAATAAAGGATTAAATCCAATGTACACTATTTACCCTTTGTATTTTATGTACATTATAAACTTTCTATATATGATAATAATTAATTATATCACTGAGGATGGAAAACACAAGGTGTTTTTGTCAAGATGGAAAACACACTGTGTTTTTTAACATTATGAAAAACACACTGTGTTTTTTACCATTTTGAAAAACACATTGTGTTTTCAATCTTTTTCAGGGGTAGCGTATTTAAGTGTCGAGTATTAGTTTTCCCTTGTTTCCACCAATCGATCCCTAATACACCTAATATGACAATTGAACATGTATTAGCGCTATATTTGGAATCATTTATACCAATTGAAACCTAATACATGTTAAATTAATGTTAGGTGTTGTATTATAGTTTAGGGTGTTATAATTGTGTTATTTAAGATGACATGTTAGTGTTTAGGGAATCATATAAGTGTTTGAGTGTTTAGGGTATCTTATGATTGTTTAGGATGACACATTAGTATTTAGGGAGTTCCAATTTTGTTTTGTAAAGTGACCTATTAGCTTTTAAGGTCTCATTATAGTTTTTAGGGTTTTGTATCAGGTTTAGGGTTGTTTTGTTGATGCTCAAAGTATTTCAATTGTCAATTATGTTATTTAGGCTGACCCATTAGTGTTTAGGTTTTTGTATCAATGTTCGAATGCTTAGGGTGATGGATTAGTTTTTAATATTAGTGCATATAATATCAAATTATTTTGTAAGGTGTCCTAACTATATTATTTATGGTGATATGTTTATAGTCTTCTAAAAGTGTATAGGGTGTCATATTAGTGTTTATCATGGATTATAATTTTTTTAGGGTATAAAATTAGTGCTTTTTCATCTAAATTATGTTATAATGAGTAACCAATTAATGTCCAAGTTTTCTCATCAATTTGTGAGTGTTTAGGATGTCATATGAGTGTGTAGGGTGTCATATTAGTGTTTAAGGTGTCATATGAGTTTATAGGGTATTACAGTAATTATTATAGTTTTGTATGAGTCCCTGTGTTTCATTACTGTTTACGTTATCCTAATTATGAAATAGAAGATGAATGATTAGTGCACATAGTATCACGAACTTATTTATGGTATTGTATTAGTGTTTAGGGTGTTAAATTAATGTTTAGTGTATCTCAATTATTTTATGTGGGGTGACTAATCAATGTTCATGGTGTCGTATAAGTGTTTAAAGTGTCCAAAATTAATTTAACGTGGGTGACTTATTTTTTTTATGGTGATAGAATTAGAATAAATTTAGCTAATAATAATCTTTCATTCATTATTAGAATTAAAATAATTTTAGCTAATACTTGTAGATATGTTATGTTAATGTTATAAATAATATTTAAATTTATTGTTCATTTTATATAAACAATCATGCAAAAAACTGAATGTTCTGTTATGTGAAAGGAATGAAAATTAAATCTATAATACTATCTAAATGAAGCTAGTGATCATCTAATCTTTCCAAGAATAAGTAGGAATTACATCAGTATGTTTATAAGTGAGATCGATGAAAAAAATCTACTACCTAATACTGTTAAAATAGGAACAAATTTATGTTCTTGATATACACATGTATGGTATAAGAAAACAATTATGGAAAGTATTTACATAGTTGTCTGGGCATGCATGGAGGATGGACTAAGATATTGGTCTAGAAAGATGGCACAAAATAACATAATAGGCCATGCTCTATGGTTAGTAATTTTAAATAAGTTACATCAGCTCAATATGTGATGTCGATATATTCTAATCCACATGTCTTGAACTCTATAGTGTCATGTGACATGCACAAGTGAAATCCCTTAAAATTATTGTGTTATAACTACTTGCAAAACACTAGGATTGACATTGGGAATATTGAACAATAAGGAATTTCTGTATGAGATATCTCTAAAGTACATTAGCTCAAAAATATGTGTATCAAACCCCTTTTCTTATTCAAATGATAGTACAAAATGGAGTATGGGGCTTATATTGAATTCTACTAGAATGTGGAAGGAAAATTGGTTTTAATCTATTCTAGATCTTATTTGGAACATTGTGCATGTGATAGGCTTGACTAGGAATAGGTATGAATTTTAAATTTTTAGGGTTTCTACATGACTCTATAACTTGTTGAGGGTCTCGTAATAGTGTTTAGGGTGTCATACCAATATTTAGGATGTCGCATTAGTGAATAGTGTTTCCCAAATGTATTATTGGTGCTGACACATTGGTGTTTTATGTCATATCAGTATTTCATTGTTTAGGGTATCACATTAGTTTTTAAGATATCATTTGATATTTTGTGGTGTCATATTAGTGTTAAGTTTTCCTAATTATGTTATTTAAAAATAACCCCTAAACTCTAAACTCTCAACCTTAAGTCATAAGCCATTAATTTTGAACCCTTAGTCCTAAACCCTAAACCCTAAACCCTAATCCTTGAACAATCAGCCCTAAACCTTATACCCTAAACCCTGAACCTTAAGGCCTAAGCCTTAAACCCCAAACCCTAAAATCTAAGCCCAAACCCCTAAACCTTGAACCTTAAACTTTAGAAAATAATTATAGTTTTCATTATTGATATTAATTAATATATTTGAAACTGTAAGAAAAGGAGGCAATTTGATCTTATATCTATTACATAATACTTTGTAAATAGGAAAAAATCTATGTTCTTGATATACACATGGATAAATTATCATGAAACTTTATCTTAAGTATAAATATATTGAACAATTGTGTAGAAGTATCTTTTCAAAATGAATGACGTGGTCAAATATGTTTTTTAGTATATAGAGACTAAATAATAGTGTGAACTAGTTTATTATTATGGTATTATTGTATTCACGTATTTTTTAATAAATGATAGAGGATTCGGCAATTTATTCAATTTGTGTTTATTAATTACTGGTATGAGAATAGTTAATTATATTTATATTACGTTGGTATTGGTTAAATATGCATGTGATCTTCGAGCTCTTAGCTATAACTTCATTGCTCTTAATTGTGTTAAATTAAATACAATAGGAAAATTTTGATTTCCTAGATGCATTATAGTTGTAAATATTGTGAATGTGTAGATCATTTGTATCTATAATTTTTTATTAGTTGTTAAATATTGGTAATTGTAATGTTATTAATGTCTGATGTAAGTTGAAGCTATAAAAATTATGTGATATCATACTCTCTCTCTCAATTTGGCATATGTGGGCAAGTGCCTCTGCAAAGACAAGAATCGATGCGTGTTGAAGGGTCTTGCCCCTTAGGATGCCACATCGATACACCCAACTATTTTTGTGTGATAAAGGGGCTTACCCCTTAGGATTCCACATCAATAGTTGGGTAGTATATTGTGCTAAGAAGAGGTTTTTAAAGTCACCTACCAACCCTCCACTAAGAAATACATCGTCCCATAATATCGCAACCATCCCTTTTATAATGGGCGGTTGTGATATTATGGGGGGGTGCATCTTGAGAGAAGGATAGCTATTGGCATTTATTGATACTTGAATTTGTTATGGATATTAGATTTCTGATGTTGTGATTATTTTATCATATTGGATGATGTATATTAGATTTTTCATGTATCGTACTAACGTTAATTGTATATTTATGTTGTGTACTAGTTACTCTTTTGTGTATTGAACTATGAATACCATGAGCCTAATTTCTCTCGATACTATTTTTAAAATGAAAACATACAGAAATAAAAGATTCCACATAAACTGAAGATGAAGGGTATTCGCATAAAAAGTTTGAAAACTGCAAGAGTTCCTAAAAAATAGTCCTCAATTTATTAACAATTTATAAATTATATGTATATTATAGATAGTTTAGTATGCCAATGAATACTATTTTTTCATAATGTATTGCAACTAATTTTTATTATGATTCAAAATTTTAGCACCATTTCTAAAATTGAAATAAAAGTGTGAAATTTTTGAAATATCTATATTCCTCAATTTTAGTTAGTAAGTTCAATTTTTTCAAAAAGAAGGGTATATGGGTGTTGCGAAGATTATTATGTTATTGTTGTTTTATTATTGTGTTTTGGCCATGCATAAATGTATATATATATTTTTTAAAGATGTTATTAATATTTTAATATTTTTTTAATTTGTGACTTTTGTTTTAAATAAACATGTTCTTGTTTCGATAGTTTTTTTATCTGTTTTAGCTAAATGTAATAATTTCTATTTTATATACATTATTTTTGAAAAATATTATTTAATAAATAAAATAAGCACCATAAAATATATTATTATATGATGTGAATTATATTTATAAGGTTAATTATAATAGTTTCTATGGAAGTTTCTCTCAACATTGAATAAGTATTGTATTTGAAATAATATTAACTTTGTAACTGTCTTTGTCACATTCTTTGTCACATTATAGATGACCATATTGTGATATAAATTGTTGTTTTCCTTGCATTTCAATACACTTGGATTTTGAATTAGACAAAAATTTGATTGATTCCAATGTTTTAAGAGGGTATTCATGTTGATGATGATCAATCACAAGTAAAACATTATTTCATAAAGTATAACATAATTGTTTCATTAACGCTGAAAAACTGCATGTAATAATTTTTAGGATGGGAAGGAGGCCCAAATGGCAGAGCATGATTGATATTCATGTCCAACATATTACAAAGGAAAAGATTCAATTTTAATATGATGACCTAGAATGGAAACTAATAGGGGATGAGTCAAAGGTCAAAATTTGTGCTGCTACACTGCTCAGAAGACTACAAGAATTTCTAAAGGGGGAAGGTTCTAACGAAATTTTTGAGACTACCTTCGCCCGCACAAATCACAAGTCAACAAATATAGAAATTCCTAAACCACATACAACCAAGTCATATACTAGGTTCAGGCCTTTGCTAAAAAAATATTTTTTGTACGTTCTTTTCATAAATATTTGTATAAAATTTGATTTTACCATTTTTAATACATCTATTGGTGTTTGTATGGTCCATACGACAATAGAAATAAGTCAGTAAAAAGTGAAAAAATGAGTAGGTGTATAATTAAAAGTGGTTGCCAATGTCATTTGAACATGAAGATTTTTTATGGGAGACCAACAATGGCCATAATATTAAATAAAAATCCATTTCATTCTGATGTAAATGGTGAGTGTTGCAATGGGAGGAACACAAATACCATTAAAAATTCTCATTTGAATGTTTCCCCATACTTATCAAATGAGTGCAAAACTTATATTGAGATTATTTTGTTGATAGGAGTCACTTTGGAAACAACATATGATAAATATATAGAGGATCCATCCAACGTGGGTATATCAAACAAGATGGACAAATACATGACAAGGAAAGACGTGGTGAATGCATGGAAAATAGTTCGCTGTAGGAGGTCTCAAAAGCATGTCGATGATGCCATGAGCATGAAATTATGGCATGCAAAGGAAGGAGACATCTTTTTCTAATATCAACGCCAAAATGGAACCATTGTTCTATTCATTGTGGGGTTATAAACACCATGGATGTGTGAGAGAATGGTTCAACGTTTGCACAATTCCATAATCTCCATGGAATCGACATTTTCTACAAATAAATATGGCGTAAGTAATTAGAATGAATTTTTAAATGATGTGTAATTTATGTATCATTAATAATGTTCTCTTTCTGTTATATTGAACCTCATGTAACCATTTGATGTCATATTCCTTATAGTACCAATTATACACATTGCTTATTTTTGACAAGCAAGAGGCTGCGGTGCCCGTATCATGGACCATTTCTTAAAGGAATAAAATTGAAGAAATTTACGGGTGGTTGGCAGAAGTCCAGAAATAAGGAAAATATCTTTGTGATGATTGGCAGATCAATGTGTTCATCACGGATGATGCATCGGATGAAATCCAAGCCATCGGGAGTGTTTTTGGTTATCGTATAGTATTATGCCTATGGCACATGCACACAGCATGGTTTAAAAACATGCACATGTATTGTAGCAAGGAGTCTAGGTGGAATATTTTTTAGATACTAGGTACCATCATGTATGGTTTTGAAATGCATCACGACAACACATTTGAAATCATTCAAGACTTATTTAATGAATTAAAAGAATAAATTAACTTCCTTGAGTACTTTAGGAATACATGGTGTGAGAGCGAAGAACATGCTGGTGAGTATAATCCCTTATGTGTTTCCTTATTAATTACCATCAATTATAATTCTTGGTTTATAGTGTCACTGATTTTCAATCCATGTCACTTGATAGCTATCTGGGAAACAAATTTTAGAAACTTCTCCCATGTAAGTCAAGAAACAAACGCATCCATTGAGTCCTACCATTGTTTTTTGACGACTAAATACTTGTGTGACAGAAAAAAGATATGTACTCTCCAGATAAAATATTTTTTCTACACACTTGTGTACAAGGTGGATCCATTTTACAAACACAAGAGGAAGTTCCAAAAATCTAGCTTTTTGACCAATTTCAAAAAAGAAAGAAAACAATTGAAAGTGGTTTAGAGAGCAAAGAGTATTCCTGATATAGATTACCTTGGAATTATTCCTGATTACAATCAAATGTGGGTGAAGAGCCAAAAAAATAGAAGCACGTGATATTTGGTAAGGCAATGCAGAGCCTTGGACATATGTGAATGTGCTTGGCCTATCAGAGGAAACACATGTACGCATGTGTTGAAGGCGTTGGATTTTTGCAATCAATATGTGTCGATGTTATCATGTCAAGCACCAGAAGTGACATGTAATTTAATGTCATCATATGTTACCAATGTATATTGTTAAGCATAAGTCATAATGAATTAAGCATCGTGTTGAAATTCTTTTCATTTCACGTGCAGGAGCCAATACTTATGGGTAGATAAGCAGGGTATATGAGGACACATTTCATGATGGATCCTCCTTGTCGTATCCAACAGTAGAATTGGAAGGTAATTCAATGTGATCATATGTGGAAAGTAGTGATATAAATTGCTAAACATAAGTTGTAACCAAAAAAATCATCATGTTGAAATTGTTTTCCTTTCATGTGTAGGAGCTAGTACTTATGCCGAGACAAGCACGATAAATGAAGACACATTCTGAGACGGCCCTTTCTTGCCATATCCATTAGTAGAAGTTGAAGGTAATTCAATGTCATTGTATTTGGCAAGTAGTGACATAGATTGCTAAGCATAAGTTGTAACGAAAAAATCATGGTGTTGAAATTGTTTTCATGTCTCATGCAGCAGCCAATACCTATGCAGAGACAAGCATGGTAAATGATGGCATGTTATGGGATGGCCCCTTCTCCCCACCTCAACAGTAAATGATGGTTGATGGCTAGTTGTTAATGCCTTCAATAAATTAATTGATGTTAATGGTAATGTTCATCACACATAATTTATGATTAGGTGACATTGTGTATTCATGTGTACAATGATATTGAAAAACCTAGTGTATAAATATATAAAATTTCTATAATGTCTTTTACATCACAGACAATCCTAAAACAATGTCTATTGGTGCTTTTATGATAGAAAGCAATTCAAATTTTATGGAACACACATCTAAATAATTCTTGGAGTCATTCTTTGATACACGACTGAGTATAGATGAATAGAAAAAAAACATTCTTTGAATGTGTTCAAAGGTTTAGGAGATACCTAGAAGCATCAAATATGTTGGATGTTACTTTCAAAGGATATGTCAATGAGACATCTACCACCCGCATGTGTCCATGGTTTTGTACAAGTAAAAAATGCCACTGCAGTGTGACTAAGAGGCCAGTCATTGTAGAAGATTTGAACAATCGTGCCGAAGACTACAAATGATTCCAATTTCCCAACGGAAATCATGCAAAGAGGAGAGAAACCACACAAATGGAACCTAAAGTTTTAAACATCGAATTATTGGTGTGATTGTGAATTCTCAAGAAATTTTAATTGTGGAGGTGAAGACTAACATATCGATCATTTATTTTATAGGTGGTTCAAATGTAGATGAAACATATCCCTGCCGCCACTTATATTTCAACAATTTAGCATCTATGCAAGGTGTTTATTGAATGTCCTTAATTTCAATACCTTTATTTATTGTATGTAAGGTAAAAATCCTTTGATACGTTGTCTAATATTTAATGCATTGTGTTGCAGATGCAAGGGATATGTAAAGAGATGTATTTTACAAAATGAGAAGGTTGAGCTTTGGAAAGTAAATGTATGGCCTGTTGAGTGGATCTATATTAGAATTGTAAACATTTAAAATTCATGTATATGATATTATACATTGTGTATATTTAAAATACATAAATATGGAACGTGTACAACTAACCTACTCTTTGATTATTTATAAAGTATTTAAAAAAGGTGCTCGTTAGTGTTAGCCACCATAGAACCGTTCATGTAATATATGGATAGTAGAAAATATTTTGAAAAACAGAAAGCTGATGTAATTCTGATTAAATGATGTAATCAACAGTAACAAATTATCCAGTCAAATTTTTATTGCTAATATCAAAGTGCTGAAAACAAACCCTTTTCAACACTATAAAAAATGAACCATTGTTTTCCACAAGCTACAAATCATGATTTTGTTCCACCTTTATGTAACAATGCTAAGAAAATCAAGTAATTATTAGGTGACAAGGGTTGAATATTTTCAACACGTTGAAAAATGTTCTTTGTTTTTCAACACTTTGAAAAAATCAATCCAATTTATAACAACATGCAACACATGGTGCATTTTCTCCTTGTTTTAACAATCCAATCCACATAAAATAATTATCAGGTGGAGAAGAGTTGGTTTTCTAAAGCGATTAAAAAATAGAGTGAGTTTTAAAACAGGGTGAAAAACGTAATGTGTTTTTCAACACTTTGAAAAAATAATTTAGTTTATCACAAGCTGTAACCTACGATGTATTTTATCCTTATTGGAAACATTGAATCCACATAATATAATTATTAAGTGGAGAAGGGTTGGTTTTATCGAAGCGATGAAAAAATAGAGCAAGTTTTAAGAAACGTTGAAAAACACACGGTGTTTTTCAACACTTTGAAAAATGCAATTCAGTTCTCCAAAAGGTGCAACCCTAGATGATTTTCCTCCTTATTGTAAACATTAAATCCACATCAAATAATTATCAAGTGGATAAGGGTTGGTTTTTATGAAGAAATGAAAAATATAGAGTGAGTTTTAAGACAAGTTGAAAAATGCAAAGTGTTTTTCATCACTTTGAAAAACACAATTCATTTTATTAAAAGGTAAAACCAACGATGAATTTCCTCCTTGGTGTAATGATGCAATCCAAATCAACTACTTATCAAGTATACAAGGGTTGGTTTTATCAAATTGATTAAAAAATGAGCAAGTTTTTTGACATGTTGAAAAGCACAAGGTGTTTTTCAACACTGTGAAAAACATAATTTGGTTCTCAAAAAAGTGCAACCCATGATGTCATTTCCTCCATGTTGTAATGATGCAATCCATATAAATTATGTATTAGGTGGATAATACTTGGTTTTTCCAAATCGATTACAAAAAGAACACGTTTTAAGACATGTTGAAAAACACACGGTGTTTTCTAGCACTTTGAAAAATGTAATTTGGTTTATTACATGGTGTAACCCACGATGCATTTTCTCCTTGGAGTAATGACATGGTCCACACAAAACAATTACATGTGGAGAATATTGGGTTTTATCGAAGCGATGAAAAAATAGAGTGAGTTTTAAGACATGTTGAAACATGCATTGTGTTTTTCATCACTTTGAAAAACACAATTCTATTCTCAAAAAGGTACAACCCCTGATGAATTTCCTCCTTGGTGTAATGATACAATCCACATCAACTATTTATCAGGTGGAAAAGATTTGGTTTTTCCAAATTGATTAAAAAAAGAGTGAGTTTTTTTGACACTTTGAAAAACATAGTGTTTTTCAACACTTTGAAAAACATAATTTGGTTCTCAAAAAGGTGCAACCCACGATGTAATTTCCTCTTTTTTTTAATGATGCAATCCACATAAAAAATGTATCACATGGAGAAGAGTTGGTTTTTTCAAATCGATTAAAAAAAGAGCAAGTTTTAAGACACATTGAAAAACAAACAGTGTTTTTCAACACTTTAAAAAATGTAATTCGGTTTATCGCAAGGTGTAACCCAAAATGAATTTCCTCCTTATTGTAATGATGAAAACAACACCAAATACTTATCAGGTTGATAATAGGTTGTTTTATCGAAGTGGTGAAAAAGTAGACTGTGTTTTAACACACGTTGAAAAATGGACGGTGTTTTTCAACACTTTGAAAAACATAATTGGGTTCTCGAAAAGGTGCAACCCCCAATGCATTTCCTCCTTGGTATTATGATTCAATACACATCAACTAATTATTAGGTGGAAAATATTTTATTTTTCCAAATCGATTAAAAAAAAGATCAAGTTTTTCGACACGTTGAAAAACACAGTGTTTTTCAACACTTTGAAAAATGTAATTCAGTTCTTAAAAAATTGCAAGCCGCGATGTCATTTCCTCCTTTTTATAATGATGTAATCCACATAAAATATGTATCAGGTGGAGAAGAGTTGGTTTTCCCAAATCGATTAAAAAAATAATGCGTTTTAAGACACGTTGAAAAACACATGGTCTTTTTAAGCACTTTGGAAAACACAATTCGGTTATGTAAAAGGTGCAACCCATGATGAATTTACTCATTGGTGTAATGATGAAATCCAAATCAAATAATTATTAGGTGAAGAAGAGTGGGTTTTATCAAACTGATGAAAAAATAGAGTGATTTTTTCGACACGTTGAAAAACACATGGTGTTTTTCAACACTTTGAAAAATGTAATTTGATTCCCAAAAAGGTGCAACCTGATATGTAATTTCCTCCTTGTTGTAATGATGATATCCACATCAAATATGTATCAGGTGGATAATATTTGGTTTTTCCAAATCGATTAAAACAAGAGTGAGTTGTAAGACACGTTGAAAAACACAGGTTTTTCATCACTTTGAAAATTGCAATTCAATTCTCTAAAAGGTGCAACCCATGATGCATTTCCTCCTTGGTGTAATGATGAAATCCACATCAACTACTTATCAGCTGGACAAGAGTTGATTTTTCCAAATCGGTTAAAAAATAGAGCGAGTTTTAAGACACAGTTGAAAGATACACAGTATTTTTTGACACTTTAAAAAATGCAATTCGGTTCTCGAAATGGTGTAGCCCTAGATGAATTTTCTCCTTAGAGTAATTATGAAATCCACATACATTAATTATTAAGTGGAGAAGAGTTAGTTTTTCCAAATCGATTAAAAAAGGAGAGAGTTTTAAGACACGTTGAAAAACACATGGTGTTTTCCAACACTTTGAAAAACCCAATTCGGTTCTCCAAAAGGTACAACCAGTGATGTTTTTCCTCCTTGTTGTACTGATGCAATCCACACCGAATAATTATCAGGTGGACAAGGGCTGGTTTTATCGAAACGATGAAATAATAGAGTGAGTTTTTCAACACTTTTAAAAACACAGCGTGGTTCTCCAAAAGGTGCAACCCACGATGTTTTTCCTCCTTTTTATAATGATGAAATCCACACCAAATAATCATTAGGTGGAGAAGAGTTTCTTTTTCCAAATCGATTAAAAGGAGTGAGTTTTAAGACACGTTGAAAAATAAGAAGTGTTTTTCAGCACTTTGAAAAATGTAATTCAGTTCTCTAAAAGGTTCAACCCACGATGCATTTCCTCCATGGTGTAATGACGCAATCCACATCAACTACTTATCAGGTGGACAAGAGTTGATATTTCCAAATTGATTAAAAAAAGAGTGAGTTTTAAGACACGTTGAAAGACAAACAAGGTATTTTTCGACACTTAAAAAAATGCAATTCAGTTCTCAAAAGGGTGCAACCCATAATGAATTTCCTCCTTGGTGTAGTGATGCAATCCACATAAATTACTTATTAGGTCGAGAATATTTGGTTTTTCCAAATCAATTAAAACAAAGTGCAAGTTTTAAGACACGTTGAAAAACACATGGTGTTTTTCAACACTTTGAAAAATGCAATTTGGTTCTCCAAAAGGAAAAACCCGTGATGTTTTTCCTCATTTTTATAATGATGCAATCCACACAAAAACTAATTATTAGGTGGAAAAGGGTTGGTTTTCTCGAAACGATGAAATAATAGAGTGATTTTTCAACACTTTGAAAAACGCAGCTTGGTTCTCCAAAAGGTGAAACCCACGATGCTTTTCCTGCTTGTTGTAACGATTCAATCCACACCAAATAATTATAAGATGGAGAAGAGTTTCTTTTTCTAAATCGATTAAAAAAATATTGAGTTTTAAGACACGTTAAAAAACACAGTGTTTTTCAGCACTTTAAAAAATCCAATTCAGTTCTCGAAAAGGTGCAATGCACGATGAATTTTTCCATGGTGTAATGATGCAATCCACATCAACTACTTATCAGGTGGACAATATTTGGTTTTTCAAAATCGATTAAAAAAATAGTGAGTTTTAAGACACATTGAAAAACTTATTTTGGTTCTCCAAAAGGTGCAACCCATGATGTTTTTCCTCTTTTTAATAATGATGAAATCCAACAAAATAATTATCAGGTGGACAAGGGTTGGTTTTATCGAAACAATGAAAAAATAAAGCAATTTTTTCAACACTTTGAAAAACGGAGTTGGGTTCTCCAAAAGGTGCAACCCACGATGCTTTTCCTCCTTTTTGTAAAAAATTAATCCACACCAAATAATTATCAGGTTGAAAAGGGTTGGTTTTATCGAAATGATGAAAAAATAGAGTGAGGTTTTTGACACATTGAAAAACGCACAGTTTTTTTCAACACTTTTAAAAGAATAGTTTGGTTCTCCAAAAGGTGCAACTTGTGATGTGTTTTCTCCTTGTTGTAAAGATGCAATCAACACCAAATAATTATCAGGTGTACAAGGGTTGCTTTTTCAAATTCGATAAAAAATAGAGCAAGTTTTAAGACATGTTGAAAAAGACACGGGTTTTTATAACAATTTGAAACAATTCAGTTCTCGAAAAGGTGTAACCCACAATGCATTTCCTCTTTGTAATGATACAATCCATGGTTCTCAAAAAGGGTAGAATTTTCTAAAATTTTTGGAAAATAGAATGTGTTTTTCGACACGTTGAAAAATGCATGGTGTTTTTCAGCACTTTGAAAAACGTAATTCAATTTATAACAAGGTGAAACCTGCAATGCATTTCCTCTTTATTTCTAATGATGCAATCCATATCAAATAATTATCAGGTGGACAAGGGTTGAAGTTTTTCAAGGTGCTGAAAAACATAGTGTGTTTTTCGACAAGTTAAAAAATACACAGTGTTTTTTAGCACTCTGATAAACACAATTCAGTTTATAATAAGGTGCAACCCATGATGGATTTCCATCTTGTTTTAATGATGCAATCCACATCAACTACTTATTAGGTTCACAAGGGTTGAATTTTTTGAAAGTGCTAGAAAGTAGAGTGTGTTTTTTTGACACGTTGAAAAATGCACGGTATTTTTTAGCACTTTGAAAAATGTAATTCAGTTTATAACATGGTGCAACCCACATGCATTTCCTCCTTGTTTTAACAATTCAATCCACATCAACTAATTATCAGGCAGATAAGGGTTGGTTTTATTGAAGTGATGAAAAAATAGAGCGATGTTTTTGACATGTTAAAACACATAATAGAAATGAAAAGATGAAATCATATTCTTTGTAGATATAACATGAAATCATAAGAGATATCGTTTGTGGATATAGAATGCATGATTAATTTATAATCAATATTTTTTATATGAATTTTAACACAACCAAAATAACACAAGTTCCTCTCCTTTTTATTTAAACCCATGTGTGGAGCCCATATTACTTTGGATACAATGTGATAAAATCATAATATTAGACAAACCATTTATACATTTACACCAAATTTATAGTAACCGTATCAAATACTAATTATCTCTTATAAGACTGGATGGTAATAATTAATTACATTGAAATAACCAATATTATTCTTGCAAACTTCTTGAAAACCAAAACATTTTTTTGAAACAGAAAATCATTCACATCAAATTTGTATAACACTAGAACAAAACTATGAGAAGATTAGAAGCTAGACTTGAAGAAATGAAAATAATTTTGTAGTCTTAATGAATGGTAACACATATTTAAACTAATCTCAAACTATTCACCAATATATGCACAAGTTGAAAAAAAATTACATGAAGATGTCTGTATGGAATGGAAAGTGGAAAAGGCTATGGAATGAGGATAAAGAACCTCAAATCTTTGCTAACTCATCCATGCATCATGAGATGAGTGCTAAACAATATAACTTCTACAATAATGAATTAAACTAAAACACTATCATTTTATCTCTAACTACTCTATGATTACTTAAAACATAAATTAAACCTAGTTAAACATATGAGCAATCAATATTAGATTTGTTGTTTCTTCAATGGAGGTGAAGAGATGTCTCTAAAATGGCTACAAGACCAAGTTAGATACCCTCCTACTAACCTACTATGAAGTTATGAATGCAAGATGGAGGAGCTTCAACAATGGAGGATAGCCAAGATCAAATGCCTATTAGCTTAGCTAATGCAAATGAGGTCTAATGCTAATATCTCCAAATGTGAGAGAGATTTGTTATGAAAACAAGGTGTAAGGTTGAGAGGGAAGGGTGACCATTCTATTTACTATTTGAAAGCCCTGGAATGAGAAAGAGCTTGGAATTTGGGTGCATGTGGGACTAAATCTCTAAAAATAACTTTAGGATTAGATTAGGATAAACATGTTTTAGGCTTAGTTAAGCTTGGTTTAGGCTAGTTAAACTTTGATTAGCAAGTGATTAGAGACTCATTAAGAGTTGGGAGAGGTCTGGATAACCAATTGTGACTGATAGATAGCCTACGAAGCCAATAGAAGTGGTCTAGAGAGAACTAGGGAGGTTCTAAATGGTTAGAAGGAGGAATGTTTCGCTAAAAAAGAGATATTAGCCAAACAAGATGATTATAGGAGGAATAGGATTGAGAAGGTGTCATAAATGGGCATCCAAGAATGGAGCGAAGAAAGGTTGATCAACGAAGTGTCGTTAATAAAATGGATTGTTGTGTCAATGCCAAGTGTAAGCATATTTTAGGTGTCTACAATGTGGAAACATGCAGACATTATATCTAGTCCATCAATAGCATATTTTGTTGTTGTACGACATTCCATTAATTGTGATAGTTTACTCGGCTGGTGAGCCCTCCTAATGTATCCAGGTAGTATGAAAATTACATGCTTCAATGAGTACTTGAAATTTGAATTCTCTATAATATGTAAATTAACTAGAAGTAACATTCACAATACTCGTACATTTTAGATTTTATTCCAATTTAAATCTTGTTATTTGATTTTAAAACCTTATAATATTTTATTATGTTTTGATGGTTTAAGTATTATTTACTCTTTTAAAAACTAAAATATATGTTTAACCAACATTTTTATGTCAAAGGTCACATGGATAGTGTCATTTTATTACAAAGTCATATTTTATGTCAAAGGTCACATGGACAGTCTTTGGTGTGAGTGACTAGTACTTTTCTTCTCACTCGACGCCTTGGCCAAGATGTACATCTTCTTCTATAATTCTTTACGACCTTCATGAATTTTAACAACGGAATTAAAGCTTGCTACTTGATTTTCGAACACTTTTTTGTTCGATTCACATGTCGTCTCCCAATTCTTAATTTCTAATTCCAACTCTTTAACCTCAAGCTCTAACTCCATCTTCCTTGAGGAAGCATCTAGTAATTGGTCCAATAATTCATTTTTTTTTGACAATTTTAAATATTGCAGTCTAAGTCTTTCATGCTCGATTTTATAAAACTTCTCCTTGTTCATTGCAAGTTTCATTTCTATTTCCATACAAAATGACAGGGATGGCTCATCTTCTTGTTCAACTTCGACATATTTGTTTGCAGGGCTCTCTACAGTCTTTCCAAACACATTAGTACTGAGCACTATAGAATTTTGCATAATCTTTCGGTTCCAGAACTAGGTGAGGCCTTGCACTTTCCAACCTTCTTTTGTCTTGCCATCTAATTAAACTTGTATTTAAAAAACCAATTAATATTTGTTAACATTCTAACGTAATTGTAACCATATACCATACATGGAAGAAGAACACAACTAAGTAACCATATACCATATACCGTAATCCACAATCCATAGTTACATTAATACATTAACCATATACACTGTGATAACATCATCATTTATACAATAAATGGAATGTGACATAACAAGAATAAAAACCATCTAATGCGCTATAAACAAATCCACAAACCATATTCAATTTAACAAGAATGTAATACTAAATCATAAACGTCAAACACATTAAATGTAACTACCTCATCACACATATATACACTTTTCTTCTAATCACACTTGTATTACTCCTCCTTATTCATCACATCGCATACCAGATATAGCCATTCATATACGTGATCTAAATACTAATTAATGTGCACATCATAAAATCAACCAAAAAACAACCATATTAGTGTAAAGTCGCATACATCTAATAATCATAATATAACCACATATGTCTATCCATATCATCTATTATGCTACAAAGGAAAAATTCATTAAATACAACTAATTTTTTGCATACCACATAATCAATATCTATACATATATGTCAAATATATAAGTAAAAATTGTCAAATATGTAAGTGAAATATAAAAGTACTATAACACACTGATGTCAAATATATAAGTAAGTTCAATATGTGTTTAACAACCATATTTTCATCTCAAAGTTTTTTAACTGGTATATTCATTTGTTATCATTGTCTTGTGTGGGAGTGTCTGGTGTATTTTCCTCAATTGTTGCCTTGGCTTGTATGTACATCTTCTTCCATACTTCCTTCTAATCTTCGCGTATTTCAAGAATGGTATTAAAGTTTTCTATTTGATTTGTGAACAATTTTTTGTCCACTTCATGCATTATCTCCCAATTCTTGATTTCCATTTCTAACTCCTGAACCTCGAGCTCCAACTCCATCTACCTTGAGGAAATTTCTCCTATTTCGTCTAATATTTCCTTATTTTTTTGTAAAATATAAATTTTCCAATGCAAAGCTTTCACATTGGTTTTGATACATCTTTGTCTTCTTTGTTACTAGTTTCATTTCTAAATCCATACGAATTGATGAGGAAGGCTCATCTTCTTGTGTAGCATCAACATCTTTGTTTGTAGAGATCTTTGCATTCTTTTTGAACACATAAGTGTTAGTATTGAATGTTTCATATAATCATTTGGTTTTTGCACTAGCGAAACCTTGCGCTTTCCAATACTTTTTTGTCTTTCCATCTAAATAAACTTATATTAAAACAATCAATTATTATCTATTACCATTCAAACATGATTAGAAAGGAAATAATGCACTTAACTTATACTTAACAAAATATTATCATGCATGAAATATATACAAATTTTTTGTAAGAACATAAAACCCAAGTACGTATACATGGATGAAGAACGCAACTATGTAACCATAAACCACAAACCATAATCCATAATACACAAAATTTGATTACAAAATTGTGAATTATCTACAATAAATTATAGAACACGTCAAACCCAAGTAGACATACAAGGAATAAGAACACAACTATGTAACCACATACCATAAACCGTAATCCACAATCCATAGTCACATTATTACATTAACCAGATAGAGAGTGATGATATCATCATTTATACAGTAAAAGGAATGTCACATAACCAGAATAAAAACCATCTAATGCACTATAAATGAAATGTAAATGGATAACTCTATGTAACCCATAACCACAAACAATATTCAATATATCAATAATGCAATACTAAATCATAAACATCAAACACATTAAAGTAACATGATCATCATATACACATAAATAGTAATTCAACTCCTCACAAGCAATGTTTTAAAAAAACAATTTCATCTCCTTCGCTGCCTATTGTTAGCGACAGGAAATATTACATCATAAAATCTACTACATTTCTTCTCATCTCTATGAACATAGTTTTGTGGGGTGCTAAGAATGGATGGGGCATCTAATGTCTTTATCTGAGTATGTCGCATTGTCTCAACCTGTACTTCATCATCCTGAAAGCCAACCATATAGTAAATAAGTCAACGTAGATGGATCTCTCAGTTAAATTACATCATCCATTGCATCTGCTTACCTCTTCACGAGTGGCCAGTCTGATATCTCTAAGATCCCATATAACAAACCCTTTGACACACTCTACCGCAGTGCTTGTAAATGAATTAGGGTAGGGCAATGGAGCACTGGGAACAATGGCCTCAGAAATAATGAATTTGACTGTAAACTGGGGGAGTGTGATGCCATAACACTTTTTATGTGGTCTACTATCACAAATGACTCCTCTCGCAACAAATATATCATCTGACATTAACCTAAATTTGACCCCATCATGAAAATCCTAGACTAATGACAATCTTAATTACATTAATAAATTTATCTTAATTTCACCAAAAAAGAATAAATAAAATCAAATTAGAACATTCAATAAATTACGAGTCTAGCTCCAACCTCTCTCGTACTGTTAGCAACATTGTTTGTGCTCCTCTCCTCATGCCTCCCCTCAACACCGTCTCTCTCCTCAACTTACAAAGAAGTTGTAACTCCTGTATTTTTCATCTCTGCCTCTCTGACCTCACGTGAAGCTCTCTCTCTGATAATATCTAGACCACATGTTGATTCAGAAGGGGGTGTGTTATGACAAACGTCCACCTACAACAAGCAAGTCATCAAGACAATTTACATATGAACAACATAAGGCAACATACATTTTTCAAGTACATGTTAAGTGGTTTTTACCTCTCTCCGTTTCGCACTACGAATCAAGTCTCTTTTTCGGCATAGGAATTCACACAAGGGAATGTCATAAACCTACGAACTTATATAGTTAGTATATACAAAAATAAACAAAAACTACATTCTATTCTTACTTATGAAAGACCAATAATTAATTACGTTATCATTCCTAGGGCGGTCAACATTTCTGCTAATTGTTCCACTCTCTTCTTTAGTTTCTTGTTCATGACAGAATATTAAGTTTTTGATTTCCAACCAAACATAATATATAAAATATTATACTAATCTTAAATTTACCTTTGTTCCGATATTTGAGTTTTGTTTTCTCTCACTCTCAAACAATGCTCCTCACCTTCCTTTTGCATATTCATTGAAACGTAGATGCACATTGCATCATCCACCTCCCTCTTCACTTCCTAGATCAAATCCTCAAATATATATTTTCATTCTTTTTTGCAAACTCGATCGATAACCCTCCTCCACTGTAAGTAGAATCGTTGCCTCAGGACATAGGTAACATTCGCCTCCATCTTTTTCACGTATGCCCTGCTTCTATATTCAGAGATAGGTGGCCATTTTCCCATATGCTTACGGCCATGCTTATGAGGTTCCACAGAGGGAATATCATGTTCTACTTTGTGATGTTGATTTAGTCTATACAACTCAGAAAACCTAACATCCCCACTAACAACACATGATCCATGCTGGCAGACATAATGAATATGACCATTAACATATTTGTTTATGTACTCTATGGGTGGCTCACGGATATCTGAGCGAATGGGCTCGGAAGGACCATCTGACATAGCTCCATCAACTGTTGGAGGAGAATCTCCCTTTTCTTCCTTTATGATTCTTTTGAAATGTGTATGTGCCATGTGATGTAAAGGTGCTTGTATCTAGGGAGTAAAAGTGCATAAATATTACCCCAACATAAAATATTTAGTATTTTGAAAAAGAAGTAATGTTCACATATTCAAATATTACCATCATGGAATGTGAAGAAACCTATGTGAAAAGACAACAATTTCATAATTGTTATCCCAAAAAATGACATTAAGTACATTGCTATGACAAACAATCAATGTTTACAAAGTTATATATTATTGTCTCATCATTTATGTCTTCCCTGAAAACATAAGAATAGATTGCGAACATGGATCGACCTATGTCACCAAGCTTCTGCATTTTTCTTTGCATGTGCGTTGTCATAACCATCGTTGAAGCGAACGCATTTTAGAACAATTTAAACTGAAACAAATGGTGCATGAACTTAATTATTTATATTTTACATTCATATTGAGAAAAATCGTGCACAATATAATGATTTGTGATTAATTTATCCGCACACATTATTTTTCAAAACTGGATACTCAACTCTGGATGTTTCCGAAGTAAACATGAAATGTGAATTGCAAGTGTGTTACAGGACACGATAGGATTGAAGCATGATGTATCCAAAATTCCCGATTTATCAACCAACACTATATGGTGTATCATCATATTATCCACAATATATATAATATATACATCGAAAACAATTCACATAATATTAGTTATTCATAATCTAATAAATAATATGTCTTCCATTACGTAAAAAGGAAATACAGTGTGTACATATATCATATTGAAATGTCTTCCATGGCAAGTGCTAGCAAAGCTACCACATCTTGGTGTATAGTGTCCCTAGACACTCGACATACATCTAACCTACCTCTATTAAATTTTACATGCACATATGAACATTTCACAAAGCGAGATACACTCTCTAGTGCTTGAACTCAAAGAATTGAAAGATTTACATTCTTACATTGGTATACACCAGTAATTTGTTTCATAACAAGCATATCGTGATAAAACAAACAAATTTTCCAAATATCGTGGCTTATCACTTCCTCAAGACCCAATATCAAGGCTCTATACTCATCCTGGTGGAAGGTCATAGTGTCATTTCTGACAATTGTACCTCTTTCTACTATCTTTCTTCCATCAGGGTCATATTATACTAATGATGAACATGCAAGATTTCTAGAGGTATTCCACACTCCAAGAATTTCCAATATCCAAATGAAAACCATGTTAACCTTTACAATGGACAAAAATATATCGTAAGAAAAACATTAAAAAAAATAGAATGAACACTTCAAATTTGAATTTTTCAATACAAACATATGTAATTTAACATATGACAAGGCCCTAAAAAAAATTTCTAGCTACTGAGTTCATTCATTAATACTGATTTCTTATTGGAGAGTCAATGGAGTTAGTAATTTTTTCCAGGGACATACACACTAAATGAGTTAACTTCATGTGTTCGTGAGTGACTTTTTTTTGGGAAACAATTTAGAAGAATTTTTTTAAAATATGTTTTCCTATGATTATGAGTTTATAAATGTAATGGGTAAATATTAAATTTGTATAAATCACTTAATAAATTAATTAGTCTATTATGAATATATATATATATATATATTTAATATCAATATCTATAAACATTTGATTAGGGTTAAAATGGGTGTAGAACAGTAAATAACATTTGATTAGTTTTCATAACCAAATCAATAAAGAAATATCTAGTACATAGGGTTTAGATTTATCATGTTCTTAGGGGTGACAAGAAGATGATCATCCAAGATGGAGTTTATATTTATCATGTTCTTAGGAAGTGACAAAAATATGGTCATCCAAATCTTGTAGTAGAATTGATTTTTATGAGACACGGGAAAACTATAAAACTTACATTTATCATAACCAACAAGTGTATAATGTACACTTGACATTTCAAGCATACCTAAACCATATAATTGACATTCCAAGTAATATTATGCACTTTAATTCAAAATATGTTATTACGAGTAGATTTTCCATAAATGAGGGGTCCAACAACTCTCTTAAGTTTCTAAAACTTCATTACAATTAATGGTAAAATGTACTTCTTTAGCTTTCCCTAAATGGGATGCTGAAGTTTAAACCATAAGGAAACAATTATATGTTTTGGGGTTTTCATTTTATCAAATATACTAATCTTTCTTGATATTTAACCAGTCCATCAATAACATATATTAATGCGAACAAAATTCCAATAATTGTTATAGTTTATTCACTACAAAACCATTGTAATGTATATCTACCATTAAAATTACATGCCTCATTGAGTACTTGAATTCTCTAGAATTAAAACATTTTCAAACAATACTGATTTTCTATATTATGTAGATTAAGTAGGGTACATGTGCATCTCTAGATGAGTTGACCTCATATTAGAACACTATTGACACACAAATAAACAAACTGATATATGACTATCAAAAAATGTGAATAAGGTAGACCAAGGGTCACATGGATAAATTTCACCAAATAATGGGGACTCTTTTCTCATAAACATGTAGTTTACCAAAAACTTTTGGACTTAAATTCGTTTTCAAGTGCCTGACCTAGAAAAAATACTTAGAAATACAAAAGATAATTAATAAATAAGTAAATAATCAAATGGGGCCATATAAATACCGTAAATGATTGGAAATGATATTTGCACCAATACAATCTTAAATAGGAAAAATTATCATAACACATACTTAGTAAATTTGACATGAATATTTAAATATTTTTAGACCTTGTTAATTTTTTCCTTTTTTTAAATATACTTCAGTGATTGGTTTCAAATAAGCCTAAAGATATTTCATTTTTGGGGTTGTCAATATTTTAGAATATCATTACCAGTACGTATTTGGTACCTAAATATAATTATAAAATAAATGAATTTTAATAATCTAAAGTTGCTCTAAAATATATAAAAATTAGTAATTTTAGAAATATAATCCGTAGAAACACATTTTCATACTATGGAAACCATATTTAATCTAATGCAAAACATATTTAATCCAATGTAAAACATATTTAATATTTAAGCTCGTGTGAATCAAGAATATATTCGAAAAACAAATTTAAATATATTTAAGCTTGTGTGAATCAACATTCGACAAAAATTAAATATTTATATAGGTTTTTTCAAACATGTCATAATTTTTTTAGTACAAAAACATATAAAATCAATAACTATTTTTTTTGTTTTTAGCAGCAAACTTGGAGTTGTTTCCATGTGTAATCTTTTTTTGCACAATTTTTTGGATCTATCATCTGGTTTATGACTGGAACTGCTATCTTCCTCAGCTTATGGGTAGGCTCATACATATGGGCTTCCTTCATCGTGTCATAAGCGAAATTGTATGCTCATGAATGAGAATCTATAGTGTGGAATTTAGACAAATAAATCAATGAAGTTTTCGGCAAATTAAGTCGGGCTTTAACCATGTTTGCAATTTTTTATTTTGACTGTTTATTTTAGTGATGGTGGTCTATGTAAACCACAAATGTGGGACCTCTTGAAAGTTTCCTCCATCTAAAATTTGGGAGTATTCAATGTTATTCTAATGGGATTCCAATGAATACAGCTGTATGTATTCATTTTCTCTAAATAGAAGCGAAACTAAATACAATAATACACATGCATACAAAAATATACAATTAACGTTACTATGATACATGAAAAATCTAATATACATCATATAATATGATAAAATAATCACAACATCAAAAAGCTAATATCCATAACAAATTTAAGTATCTATAAATTCCAACGGCTATCCTTCACTCAAGATGCACCCTCCCATAATATCACAACCATCCATTACAAAAGGGATGGTTGCGATATTAGGGGAGGGTTCATTTCTGAGTGGAGGGTCAGCGGGTGACTTTAAAAAACCTCTTTTTAGCATAGTATACCACCCAACTATCGATGTGGAATCCTAAGGGGCAATCCCCTTCATCACGCAACCATAGTTGGGCATATCGATGTGGCATCCTAAGGGGAAATCCCCTTCAGCACACACACTGATTCCTATCTTTGCAGAGGCACTTTCCCCCATATGCCAAATTTAGAGTGAGAGAATGATATCAAATAATTTTCATAGCTTCAACTTTCATCCTAAAAAAATATAACTAATAAACAATTTTCTATATACAAACGATATATGCACATTACCATTATCTACAAATATAATTAGTACAGAAAAAATAAAACTTACTCTAATGTTGTTCCATTTAACAAAAATAAGTTCTCTCAATCATATTAAGAAATTACTAAACGTTTACAATTAATTATATTAAAAAACATACTAAACATATAATAAACGTACTAAATCAACTAACATCAGCTAACATATGATAAACATACTAAATCAACTAACATCAAAAACTACCATACTAAAGTAGAAGAGTTAATATTTACTTTATGTAGACAATGGTTAAAATTAATAAGGATCCAACAGTATTAGACAAGAGTTCAAATAAGAGGTACCTAACAGTCGATAATATTAAGATGAGGAATAATTAGCTAGTCAAGAGGAAGGATTTAACTCAACGGAGAAAATGAAAATAAAAATTATTATTATTATTATTATTTGTTTGATGCAAGATTATATTGGCTTCATGGATGCTCTTGGATCATATTCCTATATATTTTGTTCATACACATCGGAATTCCTAATTCACTTCTACTACACACACCCTTAAGCACATTTGTAAAAATTTACAAGCTCAAGTGTTAAAATTACATGCACGTATGTTTAAGCCTTATAATTTTATGAATTTTACTTAACTACTTAATAATCCACTTGCACCTCAAGTGTATTTTTTATCCTTTTCCACTTGGATTTGTATCTCTTAAGCTTCCTATTTATGAGGGAAAATGTGATCCCAAGTAGTTTAGCTTTTATCCTTTCATGTCGCTTGCTTAGACTATACTTACAATGATCAATTACTTACCAATATTTTTCTTAAATCCTTAAAGGTTATTAATTACAATGGTTCTATGATCTACCCATGCCTTCCATCGAGGATTTTAATCTGTTAGATGATAAATTCCTAGCATAATTTTTTATAAAATTGGTGAAAATATTTCATATGCTAATATAACTAAGATACTACAAGGCTATAATGAACAAATCATTGACTACATTTTGTACCATACAAATATTCTTACTAAGATAGACTATCTACTCAATGAGATTCATGATTTATTTTCTCAAATCCTTGTGTATCCTCTACAAGAATCAATTATGTTTGAAAAATTGAGATGTTTTTATGAGATATGTCACACTTTAAAGTATTGAGAGGTTAGGATCCTTATTTTTAACAAGCATAAATACTAATTTTCCGGTCGTAATACACCTACATCAAAATTTCTAGGAAAATCTAACTATAAATTCAAACCTAAAGATAACAAGCCTAATTATTGATTTAATGTTAATTCGATATATCATCTCAAAAGGCTTTAGTTACAAGTAGATTTAATGAATAAATTAAAAGATGCATTGAGGAGACATATTTGGGTTGTAAAGTTATTGAAATGATTTTAAAATGCATGGAAAATGTTTGTTGGTCTTTTGTAGTAAGGTATGGAAGGGTGTTGTAGGGTCAATGAATTCATTCCATGATGCATTGAGGAGACATATCCAACATAAGTAGTAGGACGAAAAAACAAACATATCCCATAACTAATCAGTTATTATGTTTATGAGAGGGTCATCTCTAGTTCGGCTTTACCCTTGTTGGCAGAGGGATCGTAATATAATATCACAAACCATGCAAACAAACCAAAGATAGATTTGTTTGATTAAATGTGGATTATAAGAATCATAGAATTAATTATAAGATGCAATTAGCCTGCACCACCAACCATGTCTAGCATTGACCAACTATGTAGCAAATTCTAACATATAGAAGTGACTATTACCACCTCATTATCTTACATATATCACATACATTGAAATACCATTCTAACTCATATATATATATATTGTTTTTTGAATAATTTACTCACCATTTATATTATAAATCACAGTTTACATTTTGCACACACATACAAAGAATTCTAAAATTGAAGATTTTTGTATTTAAAAATTTCCTTCTTTTTTTCCCCATACATGTTGTTGGTACTTGTTCTCTAAAAGACCTGAACTTAAGTTTAATTCTTGAGATACATGTCCCAATGATGCATTCAGGGATGAAGTAAATTGAATGATGCCAAATGTGTTACCAATGAAACCAATCACATCTAATAAGATTTTAAAGTAGTTTTTTAATTATAGTAAGAAATTAGTGTAAAATTTCGTTGTTGAAAAACACCATGTGTTTTTGAACATCTTTTAGAATGAATTCTCATAGTGGTCATAGTTTCAAGACATATATCTCCATATAATAAAATGTTGACTTGAAATCAATATTGATAAACAACATGTAACACCCTGCTAAAACAACCCACTTGAGACCCAAGAACAACCTATGATTAGTTAGGAAAATTATGGAATAATTTTTTTTTTAAAAGAGTCTTTAACCAGGTTACAAGAAAATAGTTTTCACTAATATGTTCTGGAACAATTCTAATCCACTAGAAAATAATTTTCTCTTATTAAAAATTATTAGAGGTCATAAGGTCCAAAATTAATGGTTAGAAGGTTCAATTAGGTTGAGAGGGTAGTTCCTCACCATACCCACTCTCTAACAGGGTTAAGGATTCAACTTGATTTTTCTCAAACTTATCAAATTCAAAATTTCCTTAAATTATTCCCATTAGATAGGAAATATCCTCACCTTTCCATTGATATAAAGAACTCTTCTTAACTCCTCATATTTCTCAAGTCATGGGCCGGTGGGCCTTGGGGTGAAAATTTTGCCCAAGAGCGGGCCTGTGGGCCGCAGGAAGAAATATTTCCCGGAGCAGTGGTCGGGTCGGTGGCGCCGCGAGAGACTTTTGGAAAAATTTCCTACATAGGGTGAAAAACCACCTTTGCACCCGCACTCCCATGTGTCTGCCATTCCACAAGGGACACGTGGTACTTCCTAAGTCAGCACAGGGAAAAGCGGGGCGACAGGAAACATTTTGAAACATTTCCCACATGGGGCAAGGATTCAAATTTGCGCCCATGCTCCCACAAGTCCACAAGGGACATGTGGCATCACCTAAGCCAATGTAGGGAAATCGAGGTGGCGGGGAGAAAAATTGTTTAACATCCCCGAAGGGCGAAGAGGGTAACATTGACCGATGCCTCCGTCAGCACCTCATGATACCATGTGTAGCCCTTGATTGGCAGCGGGCCGATGAGGCGGCAGGGAAAACTTGCAAAATTTTCCCAAATTTTTCTAAAATTTAAAAAGGAAAAACATGACCCGCTCCTCCGCCGTAGCCTTGTGATGCCACGTGCAGCTCCTGATCAAAATTTTCCCAAAAATTTCTAGAAACGCTAAGTTAAAAAAAAGATCCGCCCCCCCACAGACACCTCATGGTACCATATGGCAGCCTCTGATTGGCTATGGGCTAGAAAGGTGGTGGGGAAAATTTGGAAAATTTATCAAAATTTTCCAAAGCTCCAAGGGAAAAATTCGGGCCAGTGGGCCCGCCACGGAAATTTTTCCCAAATTTTTTTTTTTAACGCCAAGTGAAGAAAAACTTTAGAAGGCCATAACTTTTGATAGAGAGCTCGGTTTAGGGAAAACAAGGACTTTATGGAAAGATCTTGACATCCTATTTACTTAGCAATCATATTTTTTTTATTTTTATAAATTTTAAGGGTTTAATTTCAAGAAAATAATCTCCAAGATTTTATAGTAAAAACTAGTAAATTTTGACTTGTGAGATTTGTCCAATTTGATCTTCTTCCTCTCTCAACATGTCAAATAGACATGGAGAATTGTTCTTAGGTGAAGATTAGGATAATTTTTTGAGGTAGATCTTATATGATTGAATTCCAATTCTAAATTTAAAATTTTGACAGCAAAACAACTATGAAAACTTCAAACTCAGTTTTGTTAGGCTTTGAAATATTCCCTTTAAGTATTTTTGTCTAATTGGATTGGTTTAGGGAAAACTAATTCAATTTAATCATTTAGTTTGTTATTTCATTGTTGAAGGTTTGGTCTGTGCATTTTGAATTAAATAAATGCTAGTTTGAAAATACAAGTCAGGGATCAAATTTTTAAAGGTTTATTTTCCATTTTCTTCTTCCAAGTATTATATTATGTTCCAATTCTAATCTAATCCATTTAGTTGATTTGGTTCAACTATTAAAAAAAAAAAATACATCTCTAATTTCAAATTTTCACATATTTCAAAAGACCGAGTATTACACTTCCTTTATATGCATTTCCTTTCAAACAGAGATTACAACTCACATCTAGATGATTAAATTCAATACAATGATACAATTTGTGGAAGGTTATGTAATCCTTTATCTATTCCATAATAAAACTTTACAACTTCCTTCTTTTATTCTTATCAAAATCATATATTGCATACAAGGCAGAATAATACATTTTCTCCTCACGGGCTTCACTTTTCCATTTTCTAAAAAGGGATTTCATAGTGCATGTTAAACACAGATTTCCAATGGAAATAAAATCATATGAACAAGGAAAACACTTCCATTAATTCAAATGAAAATCTTTCAACGTCCTTTCCATTTGATTCCAAAATAAAATATACAAACTATGTATCATTCTTTCACATTCTTTCCAAAACAGAATACATAGTATAACTCTTTTACATTTCAAATTTCAACTTTCACTATCAATACAAGTATCTTTCCATCACATTTAATATACATATCATCCACTTCAAATTGGGAAAGGGCCACAATCAGATTACATTTCACAAGGGATTGTCAAACTGTCTTTATCTCAGGTCCAGAAAGAGCAACATGTTGATTTCTCATTCTTACAATTTGATCACAACAAGATTAGGGGAAAGGAAACACTCTCTAACCAACCAAGGCATCCAATGAACAGAAAAATCCATCCTTCTTCATTGGCCCTTGAGCCCCAACCACTATGCAATAGAATATGTGATCCAACTCATGGCAACAACAGGCTTCCAAAAACACACAAGAAGCATAATCACAATAAAACACAGCCCAAAATAGAATGTAGTTTACAAATACATTAAAACATGAAAAACATTACTGAGGCTTCACCAAGCAAGTCAAAGGAACAAGAAACTTTGGGGGATGTTGCTTATGCCTCCCAAAGGGAAATGGGTATCACCACCTGAGAACAAACCACCATAATATATATATATATATATATATATATATATATATATATATATATCATTTCAAATCCCTGACATGCCCTTATGCCTCCCCCAAGTAACCCTTATTCCTCGCATTTCCATATGCCTCCCCAACCTCTTATGGCACCCCATAACGAGTAAAGAAATGCAAGTTATTTATTTGTAAGGTGAAACCCAAATCCCAACTCCCTCCACCCTTATACCTCCCTAAAACACACTTGTGCCTCCCAAAAATAACCCCATAGTCTTCTCCTACACCATTCCTAGGCCATCTACCCAACAGCCTGCAAACATGCCAAAACATTACATATTAACATTTACATTCATAAAAGAAGGGCATTTCAAGAGTCAAGCTCCTACCTCTCCATGATGGAGTTGTTCCAAGTTCAAAAATAGCAAGTTTTATCCCAATGCAAGCAATCCAAATCAGCCAAGCACAAGAATACAAAAATCTTCCAAAAACTTCTCCAAAAGCAAGAGATTCCCAAAACAGCAAAATAAATCACCTCAGAATGAAGTCACTCAAAGTGAAGTAACCCCAAAACAAGGCACGGAATTCGAATTTAATAGAGGAGGGAAGGGAAGATAATGAGGTGGGTACATGTAGGATGTCACATCACACATCCTCAATTGCAACCCCCAAAGTAAAATTCATTCTCCAATTCATAATAAATAGGTGGGTGAAAAATATGACAGGTTTACTTATACACTCAAATCCAACCCACAACCCAAAGGACTGAAATTAAATCATGTAAGAAAAGAGCAATAAAAACAAACAATTTTCCTTCTCAAAAAACATTATAAAAGTCTAATCTCAACTCCCCAACCATAGGTATGGTTGGTAATTGAATTTATGAGGTATGGGACAAGCTTAACTTGTCCCATAAGCCTCAAAAATCATCCTCCAAGGACAGATTCGTTTTTTCCAAGAAAGTGGAGTGTTTCACACTCAAGAGTCAACCCCACACATCTCTAAAGAGGGCACCACATGTCAAGGTCTGAGGCACTCTCCTTTTGGCAATTGAAAAGTCTAAGTAAAATGCAAAGTTAGTGGAGTGCCCCATGTGTCTTCTCCGCACTACTTTAAGGAAAATCCCAAAAGTAGATCTTCAAATGAGTGTCGTTCCTCCATGTGTCCTGGACTTCCCGAAAACATTTTAAAAATTTTGTAAGTATGGGAAATCCAATGGAAGTCTCCACATCTCTCTTTCCTACCAATACTCCATGTGTCCTCCTGGTACTACTTCAAAGCCAAACCAAAAATTTGATTCTCAAACGAGCGCCGTTCCTCGACGTGGACACATTTTAAAGTTGAGGATTTTTATAGGATTTCCAAAGTATTGAGCTGATCTGCATCTAACCAAGAGGTTCCACATTTCCCTGTTAACTTGAATGATGTAAATTTGACCAGGAGAAACACCCGTCAAACCATAAAACACAGAGAAATGTCCATTCGAGCAAGAAAATGAGGTTTTCTTCAAGGAAAGAGAATTTAGACTGTTGCAAGGCTTAAACACAATCCTTAGGGACACATCAACTCATTTTTGCTCGAGTATTTGGCACAAAAATAGTAAGGACAACAGATCTTGACTGTGGAAAATGGAGGAAATGGGAAAACTTGATTTTTGAAGGAACATAGCATGGGAGACTCAAAATACAAAGCTTTTCCAGAGGAACAAAAGAACCATGAGACAAATACGGACCCACACATGATCTTCGACCCAGGAGCAGGTTAAAATGGCAACCAAGACTGGCCAAACATAATACGAGGAGGGATAAAATGACAGAGGCCATGAATCAATAAATCTTCAAGGGCACAAATGGGGTGAGACAATTCTGAGCACCAAAATCTGCTCCGACTCGGGGATGGGCACTCCCTGCAAGTGCCATAAGAATAATAGTAGACCAAGTGCCATAATATCCATTGGGTGACAGAGTCATCTGATAAAGTAGAGAAATGATTCCATCTCCAAAAACAAACAAAGAAGCCAGTAAAAACATGTCATCACAGACAAGGACGAGCAAAAACACAAAAAAAAAGGACACAAAAAAAAAACTATACACTGTACAAGAGTTATTTACGTTGATTCAAAGGAATCAATCCAAGAAATGCTTCAGATGCCTTCCATTAACAGGCAATTTGATAAATTCACCATCTAGATCCTTCAAGAAGAAGGTGTGTTCACCAACTCTGATGTCAAAAGAGTAAGGACCCATCCACGATAAATCAAACTTGTCATGCTTGCCCATATCATCATTCATGCTATCCCATAATAGCACAAGATCTCCAATATTGAAGGCTCTAGGAGTGACCTTCTTGTTAAACAGTTTCTTTAGCTTTTCTTGGAACCTTATATGCCTCTTGTGAGATGCCCTCCTCTCCTCATCAAGCTCAACAATCTGGTTGATACGGGCGTCATGAGGACTCACTTCTTGATCTTCAAGTTTTTGAATGAACTGATATGAAGATAATTGCATATGCAGGGGAAGAAGGGTCTGAGTCTCATATACCAACTCAAATGGACTCTTTCTAGTGGCTCTTTTGACAGTGATCCTATCATCCCAGACATCAAACTTCAGTTGTTCAACCCATTTTCTCTTGTTCAACTCCAAGGTTCTTCTAATAATATTTAGCAAATTCTTATTGCTGGACTCACCTTTTCAATTTCCTTGGGGATTATAATTAGAGGCATATGTCAAATTGATCCCATATCCTTTACACATTGCCACCAGAGGTCTAGCCCTAAAACTCATGGCATTATCAGCTATGATTTTGACAGTACTCCAAACCTGCAAATAATATTGTTTACCACAAAATCCGTGACAACTTGGTGTGTAGCCTTCTTGGTGGGGGTTGCTTTCACCCACTTGGTAAAGTAATAAGTGGCTACAAGAATCCACTTATGGCCAGCACTTGAAGGGTCTGAAATATCACCAATGAATTCCATTCCCCATTGCTTAAATGGGGCTTCAACTGATGTACATACTGCAAAGGTAGGGAGCCTGAAGCCTTCAACCTTCCTGAGAAACACTGACAACTCTCACATCTTTTGACCAACATGGTTACATCCTTGAAAAGAGTAGGCCACCAATAACCAGTGCTTAGGATCTTATCTGTTGTGACTCTTGCAGAAAAATTCCCCCCACAAACTCCTCAATGGAGATCAACAATTATTTTGCGGGATTCATCTTCAGTGATACATCTTAAGCGGACTCCCTCTGGGTTCTTCCATGCCAACCCAAAAAATTAGTGATGACATATTTCTGGGAAGCCAACTTAAGAGATCTTTTCTAGTTCTTATTCAAATCCTCAAGGCAGTTTAAGTGTCTGAGATAGAACATCACATCCTTGTACCACTCAGAACTCATCAATCTTTCAAAAACAGCTTCCCTTTCTTCCTCAATCTCATTTACCTCAATGGTTTGCAAGTTTCTCTCAGCCATGAGCTTAGCTAACCCCAAACCTCTCACCAAATTTGTGGTTTGGATGTCCATATCATACTCTTGCAATTTGTTCACCCATCTACATATTTTACTTGATAATTCTATCTCTGACAGGATGTCTTTTACCATGGTGTGGGGAACATAAGCAACAACTTTTGAACTTAAAATATAAGTCCTGAAAACCTTTGTTTCTTTGACCAAGGAAAATGCTTGCTTTTACATGATGGTGTATTTCAGTTCTACTCCTTGCAAATCCTTACTAAAAAAGGAAATGGGCCTCTCAGTCCATTCATCATCCTTCTATAGCAGGATAGAAGCAATAATGTTTTCTGAAGCGAAATAAAATAGCTGGAAAGGTTTCTTGTAATCTGGGGCTGCTAAAAAAGGGGCATGCTTCAATGCCTCTTTGATTCCATTGAAATCTTGGATGGTAGCCTCTTCCCATTTGATGATCTGATCCTTCTTTAACATGTAAGTGATTGGGATAGTCAACTCAGCAAAGTTTGATATAAACCTTCTAATGAAGTTTATCTTCCCAAAGAAGGATTGAATTCCTTTTTTGGTTCTTGGAATTAGAACTTTTTTGATGGCCTCCACTCTTTCTGGATCAATCATCACTCCTTCCTGTGATCAAGAAATTTTTCCTTCTGCACTCCAAAATGACATTTCTTTGGATTGAGTGAGATGCCATATTCCCTACATCTGATCAACATATTCTCTAAGTGCAGCAAATGGTCACTTCTCCTTCTTAAAAGAATTGTTATATCATCTTGGTAAACAACAATAAAGTCATTGATGTGACTAGCAAAAGCAACATCCATTGCTCTCTAAAAAGTGGCTCCAACATTCATAAGACCGAAGGGCATCCTAACATATACATACGTTCCCCATGGAGTAGTGAAGGTTTTCTTGATCCTTTTTTATTCTTTCACCATGACTTGATTATAACCAGAGAAGCCATCTAAATAAGAAAGCAACTCAGAACCAGTCACTAACTGCAGCATGTGCTCCATGTTAGGTAAAGGATAGTTGTCCTTCATTGAGGCCTTGTTTAGATTCCTGAAGTCCACACACAACCTGATGTCACCATTCTTCTTTCTTACTGGCACTAGGTTGGCAACCCAAGAAGAATACCTTGTGGGCTAGATAAATCCTCCATCCCTTAGCTTCTTCATATCCTCTTCCATTTTGAGAGATAACAGAGGATTAATTAGCCTCTGCTTCTTCCTGAAAGGTTTTGCACTAGTCTCCAAGGGAATCTCATGCTGGAACAGGTCTTCTCTGTATGCTTTGAGCTCATAATAGGTCCAAGCCATTCAATCTTGGTATTTCTTTAACAACTGGATGTATGACTTCTTTTCATCTTTGCTGAGACTACTACCCATACAAATATTCCTTAGTTTCTCCTTCGTGCCAAGGTCATGCTCCTCAACATCCCTCAAGGCTGCCATATGCCTATTAACAATGTATTCAACATTATCAAAATTTGATTCAAGAGTAACCAACCCTCTAGGAATGGTGTTGGTCTTTAGCTGGATGATGCCTTTGCCAAATAAGGTTTCCTTTCCCTCTGTTGTATAGACCATTGGCTCCCAATCAATGTTTTGATCAGCAAACTCTCCATCATTTTGTAGAAACCTTCTGACCTAAGCCTCATCATCAAAAATTTGTCAATGTTTTATATTGTTAGGGACAGAGGGTCTTGTCACTACCTCCACCTCATATTCACAATAAGGGGATGTTATAGAACTAAAAAACTGATACCCCAACACTGCAAACTTATCTTCCAAGTCATTGAACCTCTCGTCATGATGCACAATGTTAAAGGAGTCAAACATCTCAATGAAGTTGCAAACTACATGTTTGTTTTTTTTTAGTCACTGATTCTTTATGGCATACAATTTTTTGACTTGCTTGACAACTAACTCTGAGTCTCCTTTGAAAATGATGTCCTTGACACCATACTTCCAAGAAATTCTTAAACCTAACAACAATGCCTCATACTTAGCAATGTTTTTAGTAAACTCAAAGTTAAGCTTAAAGGAAAAAACAAACCTTTCCTAGCTTGGAGAAATTAGGAAAGCACCAGCACCATTTCCAAATTTGGAGCAAGCTCCATCAAACAATAGAGTCCAAGGAGAGCCTACTTTCTCAAGACACTTACACTCCTCAATCTTGTGTTCTTTTCCCTTAGAAAATCCCAAAAAGTTGTCAGCTTCAACATTTGTATATAATACTTCATAGGACGCATTTTTGGGATTCTAAATAAGGTGCAACATTTTCTTCTCCCCATATAACCTGACAAGGCTACCCTCAACTGGGATGGTGGCATAAGACATGTCCATTTGGACACTACGACCAACACTTGCAGCCCACTTTCTTGACAGCAACATGCCCCACTTGCCTAGGCAATCAACTATGACGACATCAAGTTTTAAATTTTTACCTGGGTAGGGTACAAGTTGCACCACCAAACCCTTCAGACATCCCACTACTGGCACCTCTCTGGAGTACATGGCAATACATGTCCCATATGTTGTTGTTACTTTAATATTAAGCTCATTCATGACTTCTAAAGGCATGACATTATATGATGCCCCCGAGTCAAACATACAGTTATGGAGTAGCCTATCCTTGATGATCAGAGTGGTAAAGAATGGTTCTACATTTAGCTGCAAGTCTACCCAATATGTGCCCAAATAAACCTCAGGTGGTTCAGCTAGGTCTTTTGATGCTCATGGTATCTTAGACTCTTCAATGGCTAGAGGATTCTCTACAATGTTCACATTTCTCCCCAAGGTAGTCCTCTCTTCATTCAATCCCAAGTATTCAAATGCTCTCTTTTTGTGCTAAGGAATCCTAAGCAACTCAAAAATTGGGACAGAGACTTTGATTTGACTTAAAATTGGGTAATGTCATACGTGACATTCTTGGTCAAGGCAATATTGGAAGGAAATATGATACATTCATTGGGTGGCACATGATTCTTGATAGCTTGAGCATAAGGAGGGGTATGATTTTTGCTTGGAAATGCAAGGATTTTGGCAGATGGATCTTTCCGAGGAGCCTCTTTAGGAATGTTAGAAATTAAGGGAGCTTTTGGCTTGGCCTGAGGCCCTGCCCCTTGGACAGCCTTACTTCTTGTGTTATATTCCTTCTCTTGAGCCACAACAACATTCATTAATATTTTCCTGTCCTCCTCAGATGGGATTCCTCCATCATACATTTTTATCATTAAAGCCCTTAAATATTCAAAATCATTATTGGGAAATTCAAAATCTTGTACATTATCTACTTCTGAAGTATGAGAGGGAGGGGGAATATGTACTCTATGAATGTAGTTCCAAAAAGTGGCAGCAATTTTGGCACATATCACCTCAATTGAGGTTGTCCTTTGTTCTGAGTTAGTGGAGCATCCTATCATGAAAAAATCATCATCATCATTATCATCAGTTTCCTCTTCTTTTTTCTGATCTTCTTCACATGGAGTATGGGGCATGAAACATCTATCACACGAATCAATGACTTCTGTCTCTTCCACCACACTAACTCTGGCAGCCAAAGGATCAGGTACCATTCTACTTTATCTACCTTGAGGCTTCCTATTTCCAAATCCAATAGCTCGCTTGCCTCTATCATCAGATCTTTGGTGATTTGTGAACTTTTCTTGGCCTTTTTGCTCATTTTGTCCTTGTGAACTCTACCTAACTCTTTTCTCAGCTCGGGCTATCTTATAGGAGATCTCCTTGACAACCCTTGCCAAAGTTTTCACCACTTTTTTCAAATCAGAAACCTTGCTTGTCTGAGGTTTTTCTTGGTTAACCAACATCACACCTTCCCTCTTAGGAGGTTTTCCTATTGCCTTGATATTATTCTCTATTTGTAGGGCCATAGTGAGTGCTTGCCTTAAGTTGATAGGGTTCTTGTCCCTCAAGTAGTGAGAAGCCTTTTTATCAAATGTATCAGTATATTTGATCAAACATGACTCATCACATGGCCTTATCCTAACAAGAAATCTCCTCAATGTCGTACTGAACCTTGAATTGAAGTCATGTAATGACTCATTGGGATTATTCTTGATGTTTTCAAATTCTGATAGAAGAAACCTAGGGTTAGTCCTATCACCATATTGTAATCTGAATACATTGCTCATCTCAGCCCAAGAATCAACAAAATTATCTAGCAATGCTTTATACCAGTCCCTAGCATTCTCTTCTAGAGTGTAAAGAAACAATTTTAGGTATACATCTTCATGCTCAATCTCAAAATATTCCATCATATTGAGGAAGAGATTCAGATGGTGGTCACCTGTAATAGAATTGTTTCCGTGGAAATTTGGAAGTATATTCCTCACATCTTGAGGTACTGCATTTCGATAACTAGCCATCCACACAAAATTTATAGATCCAAAAGTGTTCACAACAAAAGGGAGTCTGGGTTGAGCCATATTGATTAGAGTAGGTGATCTTGGAGGGGTGACAAATTGATGAGGGGTAGAGGGTTCTTGGAACACAAAAGTGTATTTTTCAAAATTGAGATCCCCCAAAGGCCTTGCTTCTTAGAAATCCCTATCTACTTCAGAAAAGACAAGTGCAGAATGTGAAGAAAATGTTTCAAAATCAAATGAGGGTCTCTCTCCAGCTGGAGAATTTAGTTCCACAAAGAGGCTACCTGATTCTGAGTCACTTAAATGACAGTCTTCAATGATAGGCCATTCACTTTCATCAATGGAGATCCCTCTTCTTGTCTGCTGATCTCCAACAACACTCTAGGAAAAAGGGGACCTGCTCCACTACCGTAGCCTCATGACACTATGTGACAGCTGCTGATTAGCTACAGGCCGGTGAGACGACGAGGAAAATTTGGAAAATTTTCCCAAAATTTTCTGGAAGTGCTAAGTTAAAAAAAATCCGCCCCCCATTAACACCTCGTGGTTCCACGTGGTAGCCTCTAATTGGATGCGGGGTGGCAGGGTCACAGGGAAAATTTACAAATTTTTCCCAAAACTTTCTGAAGCTCCAAAGGAAAAATTCGGGCCCACGAGCCCACCATGGAAATTTTTCCCAAATTTTTTTTTCATTCCAAGAGAAGAAAAACTTCATAAGGCAATAAATTTTGATAGAGAGCTCAATTTTGGGAAAACAAGGACTTATTGGAAATATCTCGACATCCTCTTTAATCAGGGATCATAATTTTTTGATTTCAATAAATTTTAAGGGGTAAATTTAAATAAAACAATCTACAGGCTTTTACAGTATGAACTGGTAAATTTTAACTTGTGAGATTTGTCCAATTTGATCTTCTTCCTATATCAACATGTCAAATAGACATGAAGAATTGTTCTTAGGTGGAAATTAGGATAATTTTGTGAGGTAGATCTTATTTGAATGAATTCCAATTCGAAATTTACAATTTTTATAGCAAAACGACTGTGAAAACTTCGAACTCAGTTTTTCCAGGTTTTGAAATATTTCCAAGTATTTTTGTCTAATTGGATTCGCTTAGGGAAAAATACTTCAATTTAATCATTTAGTTTGTTATTTCATTATTGTAGGTTCGGTCTGTGCATTTTGGATTAAATAAATGCTAGTTTGAAAATACCAGATAGGGATCAAATTTTTAAAGGGTTTATTTGTCATTTTCTTCTTCCAAGTATTATATTATGTTCTAATTTTAATCTAATACATTTAGTTAATTCAATTCAACTATTAAATAAAACTAAAATACATCTCTGATTTCCAATTTTCACATATTTCAAAAGACTGATTATTACACTTCTTTTATACGCATTTCCTTTCAAACAGAGATTACAACTCACATCTAGATGATTAAATTTAATACAATGATACAATTTGATGAAGGTTATTTAATCCTTTATCTATTTCAAAATAAAAATTAAAAACTTCCTTCTTTTATTCTTTCCAAAATCATATATTGCATACAGGGCAGAATACTACATTTTCTCCTCACGTGCTTCACTTTTCCATTTTCTAAATAGGGATTTCATAGTGCATGTTAAACAAAGATTTCCAATGTAATTAAAATCATATGAACAAGGAGAACACTTCCATTAATTCAAATAAAACTCTTACAACCTCCTTTCCATTTGATTCCAAAATACAACATATAAACTACGTATCATTCTTTCACATTCTTTCCAAAACAGAAGACATAGTATAACTCTTTTACATTTCAAATTTCAACTTTCAATATCAATACAAGTATCTTTCCATCACAATTAATATACATATCATCCACTTCAAATTCGGAAAGGGCCATAATAAGATTTCATTTCACAAGGGACTATCAAACTAACTTTATCTCAGCTCCAAAAACAACAACATGCAGATTTCTCATTCTTCCAATTTTATCACAACAAGAGTAGAGGAAAGGCAACGCTCTCCACCCAACCAAGACATCCAATGAAGAGGAGAATCCATTTTTCTTCATTGGCCCCGAGCCCCAACCACTATGCAATAGAATATGTGATCTAACTCATGGCAACAATAGGCTTCCATGAACATAGGTAGTATAATCACAATAAAACACAGTAAAAAACAAAATGTAGTTTACAACTACATTAAAATATGAAAAACATTACAGAGGCTTCATGAAGCAAGCTAAAGGAGAAAGAAACTATGTGGGATGCTACTTATGCCTCCCAAAGGGAAATGTGTATCACCACCTGAGAACAAACCACCAAAATATATGTATGTATGTATGTGTATGTATGTATGTATGTATGTATGTATGTATGTATATATATATATATATATATATATCATTTCAAATCCCTGACATGCCCTTATGCCTCCCCCAAGTACCCCTTATTCCTCGCATTTCCATATGCCTCCCCAACCTCTTATGGCACCCCATAATGAGTAAATAAATGCAAGCTATTTATTTGTAAGGTCAAACCCAAATCCCAACTCCCTCAAACCTTTACCTCCCTAAAACACACTTGTGCCTCCCATAAATAACCCCATAGTATTATCCTACACCATTCCTAGGCCACCTAACCAACAGCCTGCAAACATGCCAAAACATTCACACATTAACATTTACATTCATAAAAGAAAGGCATTTCAAGAGTCAAGCTCCTACCTCTCCATGATGGAGTTGTTCCAATTTCCAAAATAGCAAGATTTATCCCAATGCAAGCAATCCAAATCAGCCAAGCACAAGCATACAATAATCTTCTAAAAAATTCTCTGAAAGCATGAGCTCCCCAACACAGCAAAAGAATTCACCCCAGAATGAAGTCTCCCAAAGTGAAACAACCCCAAAACAAGGCAAGGAATTCGAATTTAATAGAAGAGGGAAGGGAAGATAATGAGGTGGGTACATGTAGGATGTCACATCCCACATCTTCAATTCCAACCCCCAAAGTCAAATTCATTCTCCAATTCATAATAAATAGGTGGGTGAAAAATATAATAGTTTACTTATACACTCAAAACCAACCCATAACCCAAAGGACTGAAATTAAATCATGTAAGAAAAGAGCAATAAAAACAAACAATTTTCCTTTTCAAAAAGCATTATAAAATTCTAATCTCAACTCTCCAACCATAGGTATGGTTGGTAATTAAATTTATGAGGTATGGGATAAGCTTAACTTGTCCCACAAGCCTCGAAAATCATCCTCCAAGGACAAATTCGAATTTCTAAGAAAGTGGAGTGTTTCACACTCAAGAGTCAACTTACACATCTCTTACAACACTTACACATTACTTATAACACTTTAAATCATGGCCAACAACTCTCATTAATTACCTTCTTATGACATATTTCATTTATTTATTTTAACAATATGATTACTCACAAAATTTACACACCATTTAATAATTAATGAAAGGGGTAAAAGCACCACAAAATAAACACATGCAAACATAAACAAAGGGACCAAAATAAAAGAAATACATAAAACCCCTTGGTCACAATTAGAGGTGATCCCCCCATGGGAATCACCTCATGAAGAGGAGAATCCATTTTTCTTCATTGACCCCGAGCCCCAACCACTATGAAATAGAATATGTGATCTAACTCATGGCAACAATAGGCTTCCATGAACATAGGTAGTATAATCACAATAAAACACAGTAAAAAACAAAATGTAGTTTACAACTACATTAAAACATGAAAAACATTACAGAGGCTTCATGAAGCAAGCCAAAGGAGAAAGAAACTATGGGGGATGCTACTTATGCCTCCCAAAGGGAAATGTGTATCACCACCTGAGAACAAACCACCAAAATATATATATGTATGTATGTATGTATGTATGTATGTATGTATGTATGTATATATATCATTTCAAATCCCTGACATGCCCTTATGCCTCCCCCAAGTACCCCTTATTCCTCGCATTTCCATATGCCTCCCCAACCTCTTATGGCACCCCATAACGAGTAAATAAATGCAAGCTATTTATTTGTAAGGTCAAACCCAAATCCCAACTCCCTCAAACCTTTACCTCCCTAAAACACACGTGTGCCTCCCATAAATAACCCCATAGTATTATCCTACACCATTCCTAGGCCACCTAACCAACAGCCTGCAAACATGCCAAAACATTCACACATTAACATTTACATTCATAAAAGAAAGGCATTTCAAGAGTCAAGCTCCTACCTCTCCATGATGGAGTTGTTCCAATTTCCAAAATAGCAAGATTTATCCCAATGCAAGCATACAATAATCTTCTAAAAAATTCTCTGAAAGCATGAGCTCCCCAACACAGCAAAAGAATTCACCCCAGAATGAAGTCTCCCAAAGTGAAACAACCCCAAAACAAGGCAAGGAATTCGAATTTAATAGAAGAGGGAAGGGAAGATAATGAGGTGGGTACATGTAGGATGTCACATCCCACATCTTCAATTCCAACCCCCAAAGTCAAATTCATTCTCCAATTCATAATAAATAGGTGGGTGAAAAATATAATAGTTTACTTATACACTCAAATCCAACCCATAACCCAAAGGACTGAAATTAAATCATGTAAGAAAAGAGCAATAAAAACAAACAATTTTCCTTTTCAAAAAGCATTATAAAATTCTAATCTCAACTCTCCAACCATAGGTATGGTTGGTAATTAAATTTATGAGGTATGGGATAAGCTTAACTTGTCCCACAAACCTCGAAAATCATCCTCCAAGGATAGATTCGAATTTCCAAGAAAGTGGAGTGTTTCACACTCAAGAGTCAACTTACACATCTCTTACAACACTTACACATTAATTATAACACTCTAAATCATGGCCAACAACTCTCATTAATTACCTTCTTATGACATATTTCATTTATTTATTTTAACAATATGATTACTCACAAAATTTACACACCATTTAATAATTAATGAAAGGGGTAAAAGCACCACAAAATAAACACATGCAAACATAAACAAAGGGACCAAAATAAAAGAAATACATAAAACCCCTTGGTCACAATTAGAGGTGATCCCCCCATGGGAATCCCTAACACACACAAACACGCACGAACAATTACTAGTTGCCAAGGTGACCTTGTTGAATTCATCTAGAATTCCAATGTGGTTGGTCTCCAAACCCCCGATGTTTGTTGTGATATTTTAACATGCAAAACACAAATACCTCCTTTGGCCTTGTGACCATATCAGAACATTCAAAATAATATAAATATAATTCACAAAATCATTTAGATATACGAATCACAACAACATCAAAGCAGTCTAACAATATGATTTATAGTTTTATTAACAACTATATAATCATCCAATAATTTCCATTTCTAGGTCTACTCACAATATCTTAATATCACAAGTCTGCACAACATCTATTGTAATGCCCAGCTGGGCATCGGATTCTCTTTTTTTTTTTACCTGCCACCTTGGCTTTCCCCCCCCAACCACCTACCTGCCAACGATTATGGCCGTCTTGTCCGTCCTTACGTGAGGAAAGGGGCGGAGTCACGTTTTTTTTTCTTTTCCGTGATCTCTTCAGGATTCTCCTTCAATGCATGGGCGCAGTTGGTTGACGTGATGGATTAGATGGAGCTTCAAGCCAGTGAAGCAGGTGTGTATGAGACGTTTCCTTCCTGTTCCTCCTGGGCGCGTCCTTTTTTGTCGTCCCTGGCCGCATGAAACCTCCTCACGCCTTATACTGGTGCGCAAATCCTGGACATGGTTATTCTTGTTGTTTCCTGAGGTGTTCGGGTGAAATGAAGGCCTGTTTCCCTTCTCCTGGCCGCACACAGCTACCAGCAAGAGCAGTGGGTGTGTTTCCTCCTCTTCCTGGGCGCTGGGGGATGTGTTCTTGTTGGGGATCCATAGCAGAGACCTGCTGTTGTTTCCATCCTAGCTGCAGGCACGTTACAGTATAGTGGAAGCCTTAGGGAGCGCCTCCAACAAGCAGGTTGTCCAACTATGATGTTATCCGTTCAGTGTCGACTGTAGCTTCAAGTTCGGGACTCTCCTTCAAGATATTTTTTATCAAAATCGATTAAGTGAAAGTGTGAGTGTTACCAGGAGACCCGATGAAATTTATTATAGAGATTCTCTGTTAAGACCTTCTTGCTGTTGGATGTAACTCATGGGAGAGAATCCCATAGGCGTGGATCTGTTTTAGATCAGAATATTTGTGAAGCACGTTTGCGTTGTTGTTTTATTGGAGCATGCGTTTTGTGTAGGTGACAGATCACACCCTCAGGCATAGGAGATCTATGCAGTGTTGGAGAGAATGTCTTGGGAGATGAAGGTAGCAGGATATTTGTCAGATTCAGAACAGGTACTGAGTTCTTTTTTTTCTTCTAATCGACTATGTGACAGTGAGAGTGCTTCCAACAGACCTAAAGAAATTTATTTACTAAGATTCTCTATTGATTTCTTGCTTTTTCTATGATGTAACCCATGAAAGAGGACCTCATAAGTATGGATCTGTTTCATATCAGAATATTCATGAAGCACTTTTTTCTTTGCAAATTATATGAGCATCTTCAATGAGTCACTGTTTTGGTAGACAGGAAGATGCACATGAATTTCTTCGTTTTGTGATAGAATCCTGTAACAATGTCTGCATAAAGATGTACAAGGATCATACTAATTGAGGGGGGGCAAGCAATTAAAGCAGGATCCCAATACCATTGTTAAGGACATTTTTGGCAGTGTATTGCAGAGCCAAGTAAGTGCCTTTCTTGTGGGACTGAGTCAAACAAGATGGATGAGATAATGGATATCAGCCTTAAGATTTTGCACGCCAACTCCTTAAAAGAACCTCTTGGCCGATTCCTTCAAGTTGAGGTGATCGATGGGAATAACAAGTAGAACTGTGAAAAGTGCAAGAAGTTGTCAGCAGCCCACAAGCAGTTGTCAATTATTCAAGCTCCAAATGTTCTAGTGATTCAGCTGAAGATATTTGAAGATGTATTTGGTGGCAAGATAGATCGCAACATTATTTCCGAGGAACACTTGGGACTTATTGGCCATATGTCTAGAGATAGTCAGGACCCAAGGCCAGAGTATACACTATTTTGGTAGCATTGTCCATTCAGGCTATTCACAGGACTCTGGGCATTATTATGTATATGTCAAGGATGCAAATGCCCGCTGGTATTGCTGTAATGATGCCCATGTTTCTGCAATCACCATACAGGATGTCTTGTCAAAAAAATAGTATATATGTTGTTTTTCTTCGGAGCAATCCAAGACCAAAGCGAGACAAAGAAATGATGTCTTGTAATGGTGTAGATTCTAGAAACTCATCTGGCAATGGCTTTATAAACTTACAAGCAAATGCAAAGAGCAGGTGTAAAGCCAAACTCCACAACCTTTGATAGCATCTCCATGCCTATACCAAAGTGGGATTGTTTGAGCAGGGCATGGACGTTCTCCAATGCTTTTGAAAAAGAGATTTTCATTGCTTGTTGTATCTGCTAGTGTCCTGGGCACATAACTGTCTTAAGACGGATTTTACTCCTGATACTGGATGCTCAGCGAAGTGTTCGGATGGTTTGGGAAAAACTTGAAAGAAATGTGGTCTTTTGGACAGCAATGATTGTTGGTTGTGGACAATTGGGTGGGTTGAGACACCTTGGAAACTTGGAACATAATGGAGAAGGTACAAGGCTGTGTCAAATGCTTTGTTTGTTGGGCATTGGTAGATACTTATGCAAAAGGGAAGCAAGCATAAGACACCCATACTGTTTGACAAAAAAAAAAATCCTCCTCATTTGCTTGGTCTCGCGGATCGTGAATGTGGACTGCTTAGAACTGGTGCACCTGGATTCCAGTACCTACGGTTCTTATGCTGACCCGTGCGGAGTCTGTACGACTTGTTGAAGCTGGAGAAATAGGCAAGATATTTCTACACCTTTCTACTGCTATTATATTTTCAATTATTGCAAAATCGAACCACTTTTCCTTGCATTGTTTTGTCAGTTGGATGTCGTGATGAGAGATTTCCCTTTCTGCTTGTTTCTCCTCATTTTAGCTTTTATTGTTGATAGTATGTGGGTCAAAAGGATGCGTGTGCCCTCTCCTTTGAATGTTATGTTCCCTTACTCAAATGATAGAACTTCATCTGTTTGTTTATGTATTAATTCTTCTCTGCGATTGAGTTGCAAGTTGTTATGTTGATTATCTAGTATTTTCGATATCATGGAAGTAAGTTATGATAACTGTGAAGGTCCTCCCTAGCACCCAAGTTGTCTTTTGACGTTTTGTTAGCTCCTTCACAAGTCCCTTTGATAACCTTTTGGCATCGAGAAGGAAAGGTTGTGAGAATGTGTGATCAATGCTTGGGGCTAGCCAGCTTGAGTTTCGGTAGTAAACTTTTAGAATGAAAACATTTGTGTGCGATGTGTTTTCCTGATCGCGTGTTTAGACTCTTATCTTACCTTTCATCACATTTCTAGGCTTGCAAGGCCATTCTCAAGGAGTACCTTAACCATCCCTATCAACTTGAATCATAACTAGCTTTTCGAATCAGCTAAGCTCGAGGTTTCCTTGTGCGAATCTAGTACCTCGTTGACACTAGATTAGTTTTGGCCCAATCGCCCTCTGTGAATTTATTTCTGATGGTGCTCTTCTGGTTTTCCTAACTGGCATTATTTTCTCCCTTGTAATGTTAATGCTATTAATTAATATTGGTCAGTTTTTATGCATGTAATTACTGTAATAGTTTGTGATGGAGATTTCCTTAAATGTGATTGACCTTCGGGAAAACTCAGCTTTCGTGTGATAATCTTATGAATTCATAGCGGAAGGTTTTGTTTTGATAAAGTCACTTAGAAATTAAGTTTGTATTTATTTGTGCGACGGTTGACGGCGTTACCAAGGGTTGCCGTAAAATTTGGTTGTTTTGGGATATGGGTAATTTATTTAAAATTAACCAAACATTAGTATTGTAGTGGAGGTTTGCAAATCCTTAGTGTTATAAAATTTGTTGATGACATTATTGTATACCCTTGTGTGACGGAAACCCCTTCTTCTCTCGCATGCTTGCTACTCGCCTGTAAAACTTTGACCCTTCCTGGATGATTGGTAAATCTATTTGTAGTTAATGGTCAAAACTAGTATACTATGCCTTCGCTTCGAAACTTATATTGTGTGTAAACTCTATTTGATTTCTGGTTTGAAATTCATTTGTACATGACTTTTTGTGTTAAATTTTGAAACCCATGTTTCCCCTTTCTTTGGCCGATCAACTTTTGTTCTTTTAGAAATATATTATTTTAGCCTATGCGTTGGTACCTTTGATAAAATTCTAGATGGTTGGTCTATTTATATCAAGTCTCAATCTTGTAATCATTGTTATTTACTTACTTGATGGGAATTATGTTCTTTGCTAGATTGTTTATATCTCCTTATAGGGCCAAGGGCCATTCTCATACGATTATTACTTTCGTTGTTTTGCTCCTAACTGAAGTACAAGGTCTTCTCCTTCTTGATTGGCATGATGAAGACTTTAATATGACTTGATGTGTTAGTAGTGTTTAGACGTTTGAACCAATTCTTGTAATAAAGTGTTTCCTTTTTGTGATATTGTTAGATAATAGTTATGGTGGTTTTGTGTAGTCTTATCTTGCTCAGTTCTCGTGAACTGACTCTTGTTAGAAAATTTGTTGTAGATGGCTTACGTGGTTAGATGATGGAAAGACTTGTAGATTATTGCATCAATCTTGGTTATGATGTTCCTTTGTACGAATGTGTACTATGTTATAAACTTTGGAAAGGGCCTTTGGACATTTTAGAAGAAGGGTCAGTGCCAAGTAAATGTATTGTAGAGTATTGATGTTGTAACTGTCAAACTTCGTTCTTGAGTTTAAATGTTGATGTTGTAAATCCTACTAAGTGCATCAGTAGTAATGAATTGATGTAAGCCTATAAAGTGAGTAATGGACTTTGCCTTGAGTTAAAATGTTGAGTTGTAAATCCTCCTGATAGTAGTAATGAGTTTGTAAGCCCTATAAAGTGGACTGGATATTCCTTATAAAAGTTAAATGAAAATTTATATATATGAATATATTAATGTAGATGTGATCCACTTGAAAGCTTTGAGGCCTGGAACAATCAAGAGGAAGCTATCTTTTGTAACGAAGTATGATAACTTATTATTATTATTTTTATTCGAGCCAAGCTAATAAACATTATACTTTTACGTGAAACCTTAAATTACCTCATGGCGAAATCAATGGTTAGATTATGGAAAATGATACGGTTTGATAAGTAGGAGTGAAAGTGATTAATAAGACCTTAAATATCTCTCTATCGTTTGAAATGTTCTCCTTTGTCAAACTTAAGAAAGTAAAGTATAGATGGAACATTTAACCAATCTTGATAAACTCTTAACCTCAATGAAAGACTGATAGTAAACAATGTGACCTTGAAGCTAAATTCTGTTGTCCTGTTCCGTTAACCCTTATCATGATTCATGGTGATATTTCCTAAGCAAGGTCAAAATTTGATCTTTTAACAAGAAGGCTATTGTTTTGAACCCTAAGCGGTACTTTTCACTCAATCGGAACTTATGCCTTCACTTGTACAACAGAGGTGTGGAACTTGTGTTAGTGGCTTGAATAGATTAATTAACCTTGTAAGAAATGGAAAATGTTCTAAAATCAAATGAATAAAAAGCTTTGGACATAAAATTGATGATCCTTGTATAGAAAGCCTGGCCTTAAGCTATTCAGTCAATAGTTGAAAAGAAAGAAGTTCTCCCTTGTGAAAAGAGTTGCGTGAATCATTACATGAAATTTTATAAGAACGTAAGTTAAGAATTAAGAGACACTTTAGTAAACAAGAAAATTTAACAAGAAATTCCTCATGGGATGCCCTAGCTGTGATTGTGTCATGTGGTTTGGACTTCCATGTTGTCTTGTCAAAAGAAGAGTACATTGTCCTTGATAGGTGTGAATGTTTCCATGTTGACCTTGTGGTCTCCCCTGTAACAAGTGGTTCCTAGTGTTGGTTGTAACCTTGTGATGACATGTTGTGTCGTGTTGAGTCAAAGAAAGTAAAAAAAAAAGTTATCCTGTATTTTACTGTGTTGTTCGTGTGTGTCTTTGTGGTTCATTACATTTGGTATCAGAGCGTAGGTTCATGCTCTAGAACCTATGGGCCAGATTGGTGTTGTATGGTGATGTTGCATGGTGGTGGTGGTGTTACATGATGATACTGATGATGATGATGATGATGTTGCATGATGATGATTTATATTGGAAGAGTAATGTGCTTTAAGCGTGATGTGATTATTGTCATAATTGTGATATTGTGAACGCACGTGATGTGTATGTCACTCAGTGCGTATTTGTCATCATGTTGATGTGTTGGGGATGAGAGTATTCTCTCTCCTTCTTGTGGATTCTAGGAAGAATTCACGTGTAAATTACTGTTTGTGTGGCATGTGAAAAGAATTCTAATGTGGATGACGTAGTGTTGGAGCATTGTGGCATATTGTGATATGTGGGTGTATCAATGTGTTGTATGACTAGTTGATGTTAAAAGAAACAAGTTGTATCATGATGTTTTTACCATGTTCTGAAGAAACGTGTGTACCACCTTGTTATGTTGCAATGTATGTTATGTTGTGATGTACTATGTTCATCGTATGTATGACTGTGCAAACAGGTAATGCTTCGTGTTGTGATTTTGGGTCATATGGTGAGTGTATGAACCCTGTCATATTGTGATTGCACCTTGGGCGCAGAATGTGGTAAAGTGATGTATTGCGCCGTGTGAATGTATAATTGTGATCTACCCCGTATACCTACCATACGTGAGACGTTATGGTAGCTATGTGTGTACCACCATGGTGATTGTAATGTAGTTATATGTTATGTTGTGAACCTTACGCTAACCGATCCTGAGGGAAATCGGTAAAAGTGTATGTTGAGAGTGAGGAATGGTGTACCATGGGTCAATAACTCGAGTCAAAACTTGGTTTAGTAGATTACATGTGATTCTTTCCTCTCTCCATATGTGGTTGTATGTACACAACCTAAGTGCAACTATGACTATGTTTAGCCTTGTCGAAGGGTGGCGGGATGATATTATTGATATGTATTTTACGAGCTGAGGCTCGATGTTCCGAGTGCTAGCAACTCGTTGAGTACCCCTTTGGTGGCTAGATAAGGCCACATAGTTATCGTAATGTGACATTATTATAAGTTGATTTTATTCGTAAATTGAGTTTTTACTTTATTTTGTAAGGACCAGCATCTTTTCTTGATTGCAATGCTTTACAATTTTGGGCATTTCCTTGGTTTTTGGCACTAACATGGGGATTTCGATACTAACTTTGGCAATTTGGTCATTTATTTTTGCTTGATTTTGGGTCTTCTTTTAAATTTGAAATTTTTACCGCCTTGCCCAAGGCTTGTACTTTGCCACTTAGCACTTTGACTGGATTGTTGTGCTAGTTCTAATGTCGTGATGTGTGGAATAGGGTCATGGGATACACCATGGATTGGTTGGACCTATGGACCCGCTTCGTTGTATGGGGGTACGCCCCAAGGGGTACATATAACTAGCGGGTTGTTGAACCACGTGTTATTATGTCACTTGGGTTAGGAGTGTCCAAACTCTATGTGTCTTGGACCATAGGGACAACCCTCCTTGAGGGAGGCATAAGAGTTTGAGGGAGGCATAAGAGACTTGAGGGAGGCATAAGAGTTTGAGGGAGGCATAAGAGCTTGAGGGAGACATAAGAGTTTGAGGGAGGCATAAGAGTTTGAGGGAGGCATAAGAGACTTACATAAGAGTTTGAGGGAGGCATAAGAGACTTGAGGGAGGCATAAGAGTTTGAGGGAGGCATAAGAGACTTGAGGGAGGCATAAGAGTTTGAGGGAGGCTTATGATATTTGTCTGTATGGTTGATGTTTCAGGATATATGTTGAGTTATTGTGATGTTTGGTAGTGGTCTTTTGATGTATGTGTTACTCATGTCAGATGGTTATGTGTTGTGATGTTGTGGACATGTCATTGATCCCCTTGTGGACACTATGTACCTGTAGCATTTGTTTGGTGTTATGTGAGTTTTCATTGATGCAAATTGAGGAAATGTCTAGTGGATTGTAGTACTGTTTTGGTTAAGTATTTTGGTATGTCAGTCATTGATGTGTGACGTGTACTATGTTATGGACTGTGCCTAATCCATTCCGTATTTGAGTAACCCTTTTATGGTGTAATACAATCTTGAAGTATATACTTGTGTACTTGTGAATCTGTAGTGTCTTGTGAACCTGATAGGGTGTTGTGTTAGCAGTTCATGTTGGGCAACAACAATAAGGAATAAACCAAAACTCTTCAATGATGAAATTTTAAAAGCAATTAAACTAAGAATAATGCTAATGGAAAGAGACTAACGAAATGATGAACAAGAAAGAACTGCCAATCTTCTCAGAACATTGAAAGTTAAAAATTCTACCAAATGTTCCTAAGGCTACCTTATGACCGCACTTTAATCAACTAGAATTGTAAACCATAGAGTGTACCTTTTCCTGTACCTGTCCTTGGTTGCGAACCATTTCCTTTCCTCTGTGTAATGTCACATCGAGGACGATGCTTTCTTAAGGGGAGGAGAATGTAATGCCCATCTGGGCATCAGATTCTCTTTTTTTAACCTGCCACCTTGGCTTCCCCCCTCAACCACCTACCTGCCAATGATTATGGCCGTCTTGTCCGTCCTTGCGTGAGGAGAGGGGTGGAGTCGCGTTTTTTTTTTTTCTTTGCCGTGATCTCTTCAGGATTCTCCTTCAATGCATGGGCACAGTTGGTTGAGGTGATGGACTTAGATGGAGCTTCAAGCCAGTGAAGCAGGCGTGTATGAGACGTTTCCTTCCTGTTCCTCCTGGGTGTGTCTTTTTTTTGTCTTCCATGGCCACATGAAACCTCCTCACGCCTTATACTGGTGCGCAGGTCCTGGACATGGTTATTCTTGTTGTTTCCTGAGGCGTTCGGGTGAAACGGAGGCCTGTTTCCCTTCTCCTGGCCGTGCAAAGCTACGAGCAAGAGCAGTGGGCGTGTTTCCTCCTCTTCCTAGGCGCTGGGGGATGTGTTCTTGTTGGGGATCCATAGCAAAGACCTACCGCTGTTTCCATCTTGGCTGCAGGCACGTTACAGTATAGTGGAAGCCTTCGGGAGTGCCTCCAACAAGCAGGTTGTCCAAATATGATGTTATCCGTTCAGTGTCGACTGCATCTTCAAGTTCGGGACTCTCCTTCAAGATAGTTTTTATCAAAATCGATTAAGTGACAGTGTGAGTGTTACTAGGAGACCCGATGAAATTTATTACAGAGATTCTCTGTTAAGACCTTCTTGTTGTTCGATGTAACTCATGGGAGAGAATCCCATAGGCGCGGATCTGTTTTAGATCAGAATATTTGTGAAGCACGTTTGCTTTGCTGTTTTATTGGCGCATGCATTTTGTGTAGGTGACAGATCACACCCTCAGGCACAGGAGATCTATGCAGTGTTGGAGAGAACGTCTTGGGAGATGAAGGTAGCAGGATATTTGTCAGATTCAAAACAGGTATTGAGTTCTTTTTCTTCAAATCGACTATGTGACAGTGAGAGGTGCTTGAAACAGAACCTGAAGAAATTTATTTTACTAAGATTCTCTATTGATTTCTTGCTTCTTCTACGATGTAACCCGTGAAAGAGGACCTCATAAGTATGGATCTGTTTCATATCGGAATATTCATGAAGCACTTTTTGCTTTGCAAATTATATGAGCATCTTCAACGAGTCACTGTTTTGGCAGACAGGAAGATGCACATGAATTTATCCGTTTTGTGATAGAAGCCTGTAACAATGTCTGCATAAAGATGTACAAGGATCATACTAATTGAGGGGGGGGCAAGAAATTAAAGCAGGAGCCCAATACCATTGTTAAGGACATTTTTGGCAGTGTATTGCAGAGCCAAGTCAAGTGCCTTTCTTGTGGGACTGAGTCAAACAAGATGGATGAGATAATGGATATCAGACTTGAGATTTTACACGCTAACTCCTTAAAGGAAGCTCTTGGCTGATTCCTTCAAGTTGAGGTGCTCGATGGGAATAACAAGTACAACTGTGAAAAGTGCAAGAAGATGTCAGCAGCCCACAAGCAGTTGTCAATTATTCAAGCTCCAAATGTTCTAGTGATTCAGCTGAAGAGATTTGAAGATGTATTTGGTGGCAAGATAGATCGCAACATTATTTCCGCGGAACACTTGGGACTTACTGGCCATCTGTCTAGAGATAGTCAGGACCCAAGGCCAGAGTATACACTATTTTGGTAGCATTGTCCATTCAGGCTATTCACAGGACTCTGGGCATTATTATGCATATGTCAAGGATGCAAATGCCCGCTGGTATTGCTGTAATGATGCCCATGTTTCTGCAATCACCATACAGGTTGTCTTGTCAAAAAAAGTATATATGTTGTTTTTTCTTCAGAGTAATCCAAGACCAAAGTGAGACAAAGAAATGATGTCTTGTAATGGTGTAGATTCTAGAAACTCATCTGGCAATGGCTTTATAAACTTACAAGCAAATGCAAAGAGCAGGTGTAAAGCCAAACTCCACAGCCTTTGATAGCATCTCCATGCCTATACCAAAGTGGGATTGTTTGAGCAGGGCATGGACGTTCTCCAATGCTTTTGAAAAAGAGATTTTCGTTGCTTGTTGTATCTGCTAGTGTCCTGGGCACATAACTGTCTTAAGACGGATTTTACTCCTGATACTAGATGCTCAGCGAAGTGTTCAGATGGTTTGGGAAAAACTTGAAAGAAATGTGGTCTTTTGGACAGCAATGATTGTTGGTTGTGGACAATTGGGTGGGTTGAGACACCTTGGAAACTTGGAACATAATGGAGAAGGTACAAGGCTGTGTCAAATGCTTTGTTTGTTGGGCATTGGTAGATACTTATGCAAAAGGGAAGCAAGCATAAGGCACCCATACTGTTTGACAAAAAAAAATCCTCCTCAATTGCATGGTCTCACGGATCGTGAATGTGGACCGCTTAGATCTGGTGCACCCGGATTCCAGTACCTACAGTTCTTATGCTGACCCGTGCGGAGTCTGTACAACCTGTTGAAGCTGGAGAAACAGGAAAGATATTTCTACACCTTTCCACTGTTATTTTATTTTAAAATATTGTGAAATCGAACCACTTTTCCTTGCATTGATTTGTCAGTTGGATGCCATGATGGGAGATTTCCCCTTTCTGCTCGTTTCTCCTTGTTTTAGTTTTTATCGTTGTCAGTATGTTGATCGAAAGGATGCGTGTGCCCTCACCTCTGGATGTTATGTTTCTCTTTCTCGAGTGATAGAACTTCATCTGTTTATTTATGTATTAATTCTTCTCTGCGATTGAGTTGCAAGTTATTATGTTGATCAAACTAGTATTTTCGTTATCATGGAAGTAAGTTTACGATAATTATGAAGCCCTCCCTAGCACTCAAGTTTTTCTTTTGATGTTATTTTGTTAGCTCCTACGCAAGTCCCTTTGATAACCTTTTGGCATCGAGAAAGAAAGGTTGTAAGATTGTGTGATCAATGCTTGGGGCTAGCCAGCTTGAGTTTCAATAGTAAACTTTTAGAATGAAAACATTTGTGTGCGATGTGTTTTCCTGATCACGTGTTTAGACTCTTATCTTACCTTTCATCACGTTTCTAGGCTTGCAAGGCCATTCTCAAGAAGTACCTTGACCATCCCTATCAACTTGAATCATAACTAGCTTTTCGAATCAACTAAGCTCGAGGTTTCATTGTGCGAATCCAGTACCTCGTTGACACTAGAATAGTTTTGGTCCAATCGCCCTCTGTGAATTATTGTTGATGGTGCTCTTCTGTTTTTCCTAACTGGCATTATTTTTCTCCCTTGTAATGTTAACACTATTAATTAATATTGGTCATTTTTTATGCACGTAATTACTGTAATAGTTTGTGATGGAGATTTCCTTAAATGTGATTCACCTTCGGGAAGAACTCAGCCTTCGTGTGATAACCTTATGAATTCATAGGGGAAGGTTTTGTTTGTTAAAGTCCCTTAGAAATTATGTTTGTATCTATTTGTGCGACGGTTGACTACGTTACCAAGAGTTGCCGTAAAATTTGGTTGTTTTGGGATATGGGTAATTTATTTTAAATTAACCAAACATTAGTATTGTAGTGGAGGTTTGCAAATCCTTAGTGTTATAAAATTTGTTGATGACATTATTGTATACTCTTTTGTGATGGAACATCCTCCTTCTCTCACATGCTTGCTACTATCTTGTAAGACTTTGACCCGTCTTGGATGATTGGAAAATCTTGTGGTTAATGGTCAAAACTAGTATACCTTTCCTTCGCTTCGAAACTTATGCTGTGTGTTTACTCTTTTTGATTTCCGGTTGAAACTCAATTATGTATGACTTTTAGTGTTAATTGTTGAAACCCATGGTTCCCCTTTCTTGGGCCGATCAACTCTTATACTTTTAGAAATATATTATGTTAGTCTGTGCGTATGGTATCTTTGATAAATTTTCTACATGGTTGGTGTATATATATCAAATCTCAATCTTGTAACTATTGTTATTTACTTACTTGATGGGAGTTTTTTTCTTTGCTAAATTGTTTATATCTCCTTATAGGGCCAAGGGCCATTCTCATACGATTATTACTTTTGTTGCTTTTTTCTCCTGACTGAAGTACAAGGTCTTCTCCTTCTTGATTGACATGTTATAGACCTTATTATAACTTGATGTGCTCGTAGTGTTTAGATGTTTGACCCAAAATAAGATGTAATAAAGTTCTTTCTTTTCGTGATATTGTTAGATAATAGTTATGGTGGTTTTGTGTACTCTTATCTTGCTCAGTTCTCACGAACTGACTCAGGTTATTAATTGTTGCAGATGGCTTATGTGATTAGATGATGGAAAGACTTGTAGATTATTGCATAAATCTTGGTTATGATGTTCCTTTGTATGAATGTGTATTATGTATAAAATTTGGAAAGGGCCTTTGAACATTTTAGAAGAAGGGTCAGTTCCTAGTAAATGTATTGTAAAGTATTGTTGTTGTAACTGTTGAAACTTTGGCTTGTTTGGATATCATGTGAAAGATGAAATTTTGATTACCGCTTGGTTATGTGATATTATAGTGAATTTTAATCCTTAGAATAGTAGCGGGGCATGTCCCATGTTATTACTCTCTTGCTCCCTAGTCTTGGTTCGATAGAGATGGTATGTCCCTTTGATTTGTGCATCGTGTTGGAATGAATTGATATAACCTTGTTTGTTTCCACAAACGAGTACTGTTAAACTTTGCTCTTGAGTTAAAACGTTGAGTTGTAAATCCTCCTAAGGCATAGTAGCAATGCGTTTGTAAGCACTATAAAGTGAACTGGATAGTCCTTATAAAAGTAAAACTAAAATTTATATAGATGATTATATTAATGTAGATGTGATCTACTCGATAGCATTGAGACCTGGAACAATCAAGAGGAAACTATCTTTGTAACGAAATATGATTAGTTATTTCTTTCCCGAGCCAAACCAATAAACACTATCCTTTTTCAGTGAAACCTTAAATGATCTCATGGTGAAATCAATGGTTAGATTTTAGAAAATGATAGGATTTAATAAGTAGGAGTGAAAGTGATTAATAAAACCTTAAATATCTCTTTATCGTTTGAAATGTTCCCCTTTGTCAAACTTAATTAAGTAAAGTCTAGATGGAACATTTAACCAATCTCGATAAACTCTTAACTTCAATGAAAGTTTGATAGTAAACAATGTGACCCTGAAGCTAAATTCTGCTGTCCTGTTTTGTTAATCCTTGCCTTGATTCATGGTGATATTTCTTAAGCAAGGTCAAAGTTTGATCCTTAAATAGGAAGGTTATTGTTATGAACCCTAAGCGGTACTTCCCACTCAATCAGAGCTTATGCCTCCACCTGTGTAATAGAGGTGCGGAACATGTGTTAGTGACTTGAGCAAGATTAATTAACCTTGTAAGAAATGGAAAATGTTCTAAAATCAAATGAATAAGAAAGATTTGGACATAAAATTTGATGGTCCTAGTTTGGAAAGCTTGGCCTTAAGCTATTTAGTCAATAGTTGAAAATAAAGAAGTTCTCCCTTGTGAAAAGAATTGTGTGAATCATTACATGAAATTTTATAAGAACGTAAGTTAAGAATTAAGAGACACTTTAGTAAACAAGAAAATTTAACAAGAAATTCCTCATGGGTTGCCCTAGCTGTGAGTGTGTCATGTGGATTGGACTTCCATGTTGTCTTGTCAAAAGAAGAGTACATTGTCCTTGATAGGTGTGAACGTTTCCGTGCTGACCTTGTGGTCTTCCCCGTAACAAGTGCTTCCTAGTGTTGGTTGTAACCTTGTGACGACATGTTGTGTCGTGTTGTGTCAAAGCAAGTCAAAAAAAAAGTTATCCTGTATTTCACTGTGTTGACCTTGTGTTGTTATTTTTGGTTGTTACACAAACTAAATTTATGATTGATTTAAAAGTTCTTTTACGAGGTTTGTTAAGAGTATAAATGATCGTATTTTTCATCCCTATTCAAAAAGGTATACTTTGGCCAGCTGGGGTAATTCAATTTGGACCGACTTGTATGGTATTCGATTGATGTATCCTCCATCTACTACGAAGAACATTAAAAAATTATCATCTTAAAATACAAAAATAGTTTAGCATTTTAGTGAATTTGTATAAAAAGATTAATCAAGGTAAATAAATTTTGGCATGGATCCTACCTTGGTAAAAAAGGGTCTAACAACCTAGATAAAGCAATGTGGAAAGGGCATGCGCGTCCCATCTTCAATGAAAATTCACACCTATCTTTTACATTGCATAATAACTCAACCAATTTAATAAGAATCTAAGGTAGTAACCATCGTAAAACCTAGTCGATGTTGTAAATATTAGCAGTAATTGGATAGTTGCAGCGAGTGAAAATAAATCAAAATTAAATTGTCACAACATTGCGTGGACAAGTTAAAACAGATATATTACCAATACCTCACCTAAAATCAGGCATTATGGGTTAAATTAGTCTTGCACGCAAAAATAAACTCTGCCCAATAATATGTCGCCATTTTAATATATACAAATTAATTTATCTGGGTCTAGATTTGTATTAAAAGTGTGTTTCCTGTTATCCCACTTATGTCCCTGCCAAGATTTGTCTCTTTCATTCTTCTTCTGCGTGAAACAATTTCACCCATTATCACCATCAAACTCTGCAACATCTTACTCGAGTTTTGTTAGTTTTTCTTGATTTATAATTTCTGGCACTTGGTTGTGACTCCAAATATCTATTTGGTTTGTGCTTGTTTATGGCCCATTTCGCAGCTCAGTTCATATGTTTCAATGTTGTGCTTGTGGGCTCGAATTTAACTTATCAACCCAACGTTGATTTGACTCTCCCTTCATTTCTTGTTGAGCTCGGTTATTCTGTGTTTATGGGTTCATGGAATTTTATTTCATTGTTCAACTTGCGTGTTTTTCACTTACCTCACTTGGGCGCCATTCCAATGTTCAACTTGGCCATTCATATATCTAGGCTCGTAGTGTTTTTCACTTACCTCACTTGGGCATTCCACGATAGAGGTTAGTCATTCCATAGAAGAGGTATGTTCAAGCTTAGCACGGTGGCCTCTTAGCGCATATTCAACCCATCCACTAGGCCATCTCCACCATGCTTGGTTACGGAGATGTCATTCTATCTCGATTTGGTCTTGTCTGAAACTTTCGTGGGTTGGCGCCGTGTTATATCTTGCAGAACTCGATGTTATTACCTTTTAGCTCGTTGTGGCTCCTCTCACATACCTCTCCCACACTCGCTTTTCTTGATTGGTCACTTCTATGTAGCTTAACTCGGACATTTTACATAGCTTATAGGGTTTACTTGACTATAATTTTTATCACCAACTTTTGTGCTTGGATGAGTTGTTACCGCTAAGCTCACCATTGGAAGGTAAGTGGGCAGGGAATTAACGAAGGAATGTGTTTTGACGGTAACTGGATGAATAGACATGAAAATTGATGTTGCTATAGTGTTTGACCAAAGGAAAGAACCAGGAAACTTTACATGGATGAGTATGGGAGTGTAAAGAAGACATGGGGTTCCTCAAGGGCCAGTTACATTGTTTCATCTATGCAACAAACAGATCTCCAACCTGATCAGTTTACATTTTTCTGTTGGAACAGGGTATAGAAATCCAACAAGCATAAAAGATAGAGGAGTTTTGTCAGATGTTGTAGTCGCAAATGCTCTGGTAGATGTGTATGCAAATGTGGAACCTTACACAGTGCATGTGAACTATTTGAAAAAATGTCTTAAATAAAATAAATGGTTTTTGTGGACAACAATGACTTCTAGATATGCATGAAATGGGTTTTTTGACAAGGCTTTAGAAAATTTCGATCAAATGCAACTGGCAGATTTAAAGAGAGATCCCTGATATGTTTTCCAACATTTCCCTCAGGTCATGCCAAAATAAGATCCTTACAATTTATATGGACCCATACTAAAATAAGAATAGAATAAGATTTTTGTCAGATACTATAGTTAAAAAGCCCTGGGCATTTTAGTATTGGGTGCATAGAATCCACAATCATAGCAAAGAGTAGAAATCATAGACATGTAGTCGAGTGGTGCACTCAATGGATCCTGAGTATAAACCACTAGAAGCCCCTCATACCCCACTTTCCTCATCATTCTCAGACATGGTCTCTATTATCGCCGAATCATAACACCCTCTAATTCACACATGTGTGTTGGTTTGAGCTCACGGTGTGAATGGGTAACATGGGTACTATCTCCATGTTGTTAGACTTGCTACTTGAGATAGACCTCTAAGGAATGTTAGTTCTTGCTCCTAAACTAACTTCCGCAATCAACTCTAATGCAGGAAAAACTATCTTATCCTAATCTAACTTTACAAGGGATCAGGGAGAGGAGAATGGATGAAAACAAAACCTACACTAATTCAGTGATACACCATAAAGGAGAGAATGAGAATAGATTTCCAATGTGTGAAAAATGGAAGAAACGTGCATACTGGGGGTGATAACAATTCTCCATTGTCTAGCAGCTCCATTCACAACAATATTTCCTACGAACACATCAAGGGAAGATACATCCAAACAAATTAACACATCAAGGGAAGATACATCCACAAAGTTACATCTATTGCTTCATTGATATGCACAGTTCAATATATTCCAAAGCATAGTCCTGGATCACCATGCAAGGAGTTCACTACAAGGGCTTACAGCACATTAGCTTCACAAAACCAAAACAATAGAGTTTTGCTACACAAATTACCTCCCCTTTTACAATAATCCCAACACTTTAATTTATTAATTTTTTGGAAGAGAGAGAGAGAGAGAAGGGATGTAAATCATGAAATCTGCTTTCCAACCACTTGAAAGATGTCATAAAGTTTCCCAAATGATGACACATGACCTTTAGAAGGCACCCCATATTCTCCCATCACTTGCAATGGTGAAATATGTCTGCCCATGCTTCATTAAATACATCTCCAACCACTAATAAAATCATTATTCAAAACCTGACACTTTTTCCTTAAAATCACAATTAACTCTTCAGCAATTTATGGATTTATTTATTTTTGTGCATTTAGCTCAGATTCACAATTCCAATGAGACAAAATTTGCATGATTTCATTAAGAAATGCAAAAGATATGGCATTTTGAATGTGAGCATCTATTTTGAGTTTACCAGGCATTTCTTGAATTTTACATGAATGAGCATTTAAATTTTTGGAGCTAGAAATGTTTTGTGCCCTTTCTGAAAAGTCTAATTTTGTGAAATTGGAGCTTTGCGTCAAAACTTATGCACATTTTAAATTTGGTCGGGCATTCCATTTTCCCTTTGTATTGTGGGTATTTCACTTTTTTCTTACACGTGAGGCCCATGGGTCATTCGGGCCAATTATTTCTACCATACCCACATCCAGTTTACTAGGGATATTTCAGCCCTTTGGCATACTCACATCCCAACCCACCCAAGACATTTGGGTCATCCAACTTCACCTTAACCACCATTGATTGGGCCAGGTACACCATTGACCACCACTTTATCCACGATAGACTCTAATTCCTTTGTTGTGCATTGATTTCGGGTTTGCGAGAAAATCATGTCCCCATGGTACCTTGACCACGCAGGCCTTGAACTTCCATTTTTTCCACATTTTATGGTTTCGTTTAAAAATCAGACCCAACTTAGGTAAGAAGAACCCTGGTTTCTTCTGTAGTTGTTCCACTAACATTCCCAAAATCCGTAATACATAAAAAGAGGCACTTTTCCCCATTTTATCAAATTTTTTGTAATTTTTTCACTAACTGTTTAGATATTTCTTCAATAGGGAGGTTAGAGAAAATAAGAGTGCCTTTAGAATGCAATCTTCTTGTTTTGACCATTTCTTCCTCTCCAAGTCTAAAGAAATCGTGCAAGTTATCAAAATCATCTTGGGGTAAATTTCGCATAACAGTTTATTTACCGAAATCATTTATAATTTTTATTTTTTGGTTGTTTCATTAGTAATATCAAAAAATTAAAGTAGTTGATGATTATACATTTGGATATTTAACTAAACTAGATAGTTTAAAAGAACAAAACTCTACATTTGATTTACATAACCAAGTTGCACCTTGACCATTAACCAAGATTTATTTTGTTACCTCACACGTTGTTAACCCAAGGTGTCATAATTGGAAACTCATGTCCACCAGTAATAATGAGAGTTAGTTCATGTCATCAAATAAAATAACCATTTTATCCTACCTCACAAAGTTAGAAAAACATAATTTTAAGAGACTCATAAAACCACATCCGGAACCCTAGAAAAGAGGTGTCATGTTTTTGTATGTGCTCCTTGTTATGGGGAGAGTTGCATCAAGCATTAGATTTACCCCAATTGACCATTTGTGCTCTCTTCTCCCCTCCTCTAGGAGCCCTGTTAATGTTTATGTGTAATAACAAAAATATTGATTATTTACAACTCATTAAATTTAAACTATCAGTGTAATTTCATAACATGGAGCTTTTCCCAAAATGTGGGACTTCACAATTAGGAAAGCTCTCCAGATGAAGGAAACTTGATATGAAGCTCAACTACCAGCCATCAATGCCCCTCCAAATCCGCCCTAAATCTGTCAAGTCTGCCACTCTATATTTGTTTGGCATGTTGAAGAAGGAAGAACAACGGATCAAATCGAATCTGATATGGTTGTTGGAGCAATCAGATCTCATATTAATGGCACGAAGACATTCTTCAATTTTTTACCCACCTAACCTCATCGAAATTAAAGTTTCATATTTCCATGGCATAGACAAGGTCCAGACCTTTCTAATGGTGCCAATTTTGTTGGATTCTTACGACGCTAAATTTGGCAGCGTTTATGTGGAGGAAGGGCCAACCGTTGCTAAATCCGAGTCTTTTATGTTGGAGGCAGTTCCAAAAGAGGAATCTGAAATTAATATTTGGAAGCGACGCTGTATTCCGCCCCTCAACGGCTTGGAGGTGAAAAAGGACGCCAGAGCCGAGAGATTTGAACCAAGAAAACCTTTCACCATGTGACCATTGGTTCTAATTCGGATTTCCCAAGGGGCTGTTTCAGGGGATGAAAGAGAGAACGATTCGCTAAAATCTGTGTAAAATCAACAGAGATTAATGTTACTGAAATAAATAAAGCAGAATTCTTTGAATTATTTTTTCCGAGCCCGCTAATTGTTTTTTTTCGGGTCACGCAAACAAGAGTAAGGTGTTTGTTGTATTAACCATTACAAAGTTTAAGAATATATAATAGGCACGTGCCAGATTTGTCTCTGTTAATTGTTTTCCATGTATTTCAATAATTGTATGTAAGCATATGGCAACTATAATGGCGAAGACGACCTTTATAAAACTAATTTGAAACTTTTTCCTACTCCGGAGGCGTTTACAATTGAAACGAGCCTTGTCCTCTGTGACACAGTTTCTTACGTGTACGGTAGAGATTATAATACGTTAACTAAAAGGGAAACGGAAATTATGAGGACTACAATATTTTTGGCATGTGTGCTGCTGTGTTGCTTTTTTGTTGCGTCAGTCATGGCAGGAGTGCTTTTGTCCACCCTTCCCAGAACCCTGGTGGTCACATCAGAGATCAAGAGCCAAATTTCATCAGCACTGGGTGGTACATAAACATTCTCACCTATTTATTTCATTGATGCATAAATTCTTCATGAATTGTAACACATACAATCTAAAGATGATTATTTTTGTTTGTGAATGTCTGTTACAGTTGCTATGGCTGGCGAGGACAAGCAGGTGGTCACATGGATGCTTAACGAATCCTCGGCGCCTGGAGAGGCGGATGCAAAAATACAAGTTTGTCAAGGTGAAGATGTGCTTCGCGGCGATGAATCAGGTGGAGAGAGGGTGGAGAAAAACACACGATGACCTAAAGAAGGAAAAGACCTGCCTGTTTGAAATTAAGAAGAAACCCTATCTTCCCTCGTCTACTTCTAACAACACAGTCGCATGGACAGTGGAGAAAGACGTGCCGGGGGCTACCTACTTCGTGAGGGCTTACACTTTGGATGCGTCTGGAACTCAGGTTGCCTTCGGCCAGACAACCGACAAGAATAAGACCTCCTATCTCTTTGTGGTGGAGCCTATCACGAGGAGACACATGTCCTTTGACATATCCGTTGGAGTTTTCTCTATCTTCTCTGTTGTGTCTCTGTTCGGCTTCTTCGCCATGGAAAAAATGAGAGCCAAAAGCTTCGCCAAAAAGTGATGGAGAAATGCTAATCACAATTCTTCTATTCGTGGCGAGCATAAATTATATTAGTTTTACATTAAGGAAAGGTAACTTAGCCAGTTAAAAATTGTAATTACGTCGGAGGCGTTTACAAAAATTTGACGACTAAAACAGTTCTAACCACGGGCAGCAAAAATGTGGAAAAATGTATTTGTTAGTGTAGAATCACAATACCCCTGAGTGTCTGCAATTAGATGAGTTGAGACTCTCAGTGTGATTGCACAAAATGCAGCATCTCTCAAAGTTTGGAACTTTGAAATCGAGAGAGCTCTCTAGATGAACGCTGGTTCCTATTCCTCTGTTCAGGCGCAAAATAATAAACTGCAGAGGATCTACTCTAAAACCTACTCTATCTTACCAAGGAGATAGGGTTGAGAAAATACAAAAAAGTAAACCTAAGCTAACAAGGTGATGCACCAAAGGAATGTTAGACACCTGTTTTGTAGTTTAACATAGACCATAGAAATGCAATACAACCACCATGCACAAATAACCAAACTACAATGAGAGATCAGAAGATGACAATGAATACATCAAAGGGTTGAGAATCATCCACAGACATATTATTGCTCCAGAGTTGATACAGTACATTACAGTAGCCAAGGGGAAAAACTTCGTATTACAATTTGAATGGGAGGTTTGGAAAGCTCCACAAATTCACTTGTAGATGAGGAAAGAAGGGAGGGTGCTAAACAAAAAATGTCCACCCTCTTACAACGAGCCAAGCTCCTTTTATAGATGCAGCCAAGGGAGAAGAAGAAAAGAGGCGGGAAACTTGATATGAAGCTCAACTACCAGCCATCAATGCCCCTGCAAATCCGCCCTAAATCTGTCAAGTGCCACTCTATATTTGTTCGGCATGTTGAAGAAGGAAGAACAGTGGATCAGAATCGATCTGGTTGTTGGAGAATCAATCATATTAATGGCACGAAGACGTTCTTCAATTTTTTACCCACGTAACCTCTTCAAAATTAAAGTTTCATATTTCCATGGCATAGATGAGGTCCAAACCTTCCTAATGGTGCCGATTTTGTCTCTCTAGAGACAATAGTAATTTCAATTTTTATTGTCTCTCTAGAGACGATACGAATTTAAAGTGAAAAATCTAAATTTCAAGAATAAATAATAATAAAATATCATATAGTGCAATCATATGAGTGCAATTAATTATAAATTAAGGCTACATTTTATTTAATATCAAATAAGATAAAATACAAAAGGGTCTATGATACAATCAAAAGAGCGCTTCAAGCGATGGTAATTAACTATTATAAATTAAGAAAAATACTATGAGTAGGGAAAGTTAAATCTTGTGGCTACAAATCATCTATGATGTCAGAGCGGGATGGTAATTACTATTATAAATTAAGAACAATTTGAAAAATCTTGTGGCCATGCATAAACATTTATTAATATCAAATAAGATAAAATACAAAAGGGTGTCAAAATACCGTTAACCCTTGAATACAATGATAAAATACAAAAGGGTGCCTAAATATTGTTAACCCTTCACATAGAATATTAACACCTCTCTACCACTAGCTTCAAGCGATCTGTCTACTTCCCTAGTGCTACTGTGAGGTTCTTTTTCTTAACTTTTATTTTGAGAAAATTTCTCTTTGCCAACAGCTCTCATATTTGTATTTCGCTTTGATTGTCTCAAAATTGATACTATTCTCTACTATTGTTAGCAGGGAAAGTGTATTAGATTATGAAATATTAAGAACACATATTTTTCTCCAGTTTAATCAAAAGTATTCACAAATTACATTTAAACCAGAATAATAATTAAAACCTTGCACAAAAATAACAAGCTAAGTTGTGTATTCATATGCCTGTATAATAAAATTCATGTTTTGCTGCCATTCTGAACACATAAATATCCAGGTGGTCATCTGTACCTGCCATCCAAGTAAAACTTTTGTTTCTTTATTCATAGTCCTTGTAGAAAAACATTTAGTCTATAAATTAAAATTACCATTCATAGAATCAACTACAAACATAAAAAATTAATAACATACATGAATGGAATAGTATGGTAGTTGATATGCACAATTGAGTGAGACAAAATAAAGATATCCAACTAGTGCCTAACGAACATTTCCCATGTATATTTTATGCATGGTATATTAAGTACATACAATTGTTGAATGCCAAATAGTTTGCATCAAATTCCAAAACCCAATCAAGCGTTTGGAATGCAACTAGGAAAAGAGTACGGTTGGCAAATCATCTAGATAAAAATATATAAAACAGAAAATTATTTTCATAGGGGACAGTTACAAGTGAAACTAACACAATAATGGTTTTAAATTTGGAAAATGATGGAAATGATCATGTGGACCTGTTTGGTGCATGAGAAATCCATATAATATTTGATAAATTGAAGTTTGACACCAAAATAGATCTAAAGAAAACTTTGCAACAAAATGAAATATTAAGTAAAGAACTAACTTGTATGAGCATTTAATATAATGGCACCCACAGTTTAAATGAAAAATAAACAGAAATTAGCCAAACCCCTGACATAACTTAATTTTCAATTTTGTTTATGTTATAGATACATACTTGCATGCATTTTCTTTTGTGATGAACACCTCATTAGGTTTATATTTTGTACTTGGTAAAGTAAGCACTCACATGCGAAGTTCCTAGTAAGTAGAGGGGTGTGTTTGAAAGTATTTTTCTAAAAAACTGGAGTTTAAAACTTTCCTATGGTAAAGCATGAATGCTAATGACATATAGCCAGAATTACTATGAGATCATGAGAATTCAAACACCACAAAACTTGGGGAAATTTTTTTTTTTTCCCGTCATACGATAGTACAACATGACAACACTAGTCAATTATTGGCTGATGTATATGTCAACAATACTATTGTTAGAGATGAATTGACCAACATATAGGTCATTCACATATTTTTAAGATCCAACTATAAATTTTCATATTAGTAGTCATATTTTAGTAGCCAACGTGGTATATGGTTCATGATAGCATTGTCAGTTTTGGGTAGTTTTATAATGACATATTAGTATGTTTAGTTGTCGATGATTGTGTTAACTCAGGACTTGTTTGGTATCCTTTTTAAATGATGTATAATAGTTGAGAGTGCACTAAGTCCCAGGTCCTCACTATACCGAACAACTTATAAGTTGCACCACCTAGGCATAAGTATAACACATCATCTACTCTAATATTATGCTATGTTGTAATGTGGTATGCCTTTACTATTCCATAATTGATATTTTGCAATAGTGTACTTTTTCCCTATAAACATTGACATGCAGGTCATACATACAACTAGAGCCAATAAGACTATCAGTACAACTTCCACACATAGTCACTAGTAGAAGTGGATGGGCATGATTATTCTCAAAAATTGGATATTGGGGTACTTGGAGATAGAAAAATAAATAAATAAATAACAATATTATTTTATTTATTTTTGACAACTAAAAATTAAAATACATCAAATTTTGATTTCATAAACATTGTGATTGAATAAAGTTCATTTAAATTTAATGTTTTTGTTTTTTGTTTTCAAATTTAAATTTTTAATACTCAAATTCATCTTCAAGTTTTAAAGTTTTAACTTCTAATATTAATATATACAAAGGTAAGAGACAGGGTTTTTTAAGGAGACACCCATAGGAGACACATGAGACTTCAAATGAAGTCTCCAATATGTGTATTTGTACCTGAGTTGTGTCTAAAGTACCACAAGATGCATCTCCCAATTTATGTGTAAAACAAAGTCTATGCAAAAGGAGAACATTCAACAAGAATTATTAACAAGGTAAGATTCAGGGTATCCTAGGAAAACTGATTTTGTTTCCTTGAAAAGTATAATCCATAAGTCAATTTATCGTATCATAGCATTCGACCCATATCAAGTATCTCTTGGATTAGAGGGTATATACATATATACCATAATCTTTTAATTAACAAACATGTCACACATCACAATTGGGAAAGGAGAACAGTTGTCCTAGGTCTCTCATTGCAAAACTCACACCAAAAAGTAGAAAACGATAGTATGGTAGACTCCAAAAAATTGAGAAATATTGGACCATTATGTAGAAATGAAACAAATAGATAAATTGCAAGACATACAAATTAGAGAAGATATTTAAAGGAAAAAACATAAAAGCATGTGTGTTTTGCAGTGCAATATATTCTGGCATGTGATACTTTTTTAGTCTCTATTTATTCAACAAGACCAATCTCAAGAATGACAGATAGGTAAAATGTAAAAAAAAAATTTTTTTGGAGAAATGGATCTTATATTACTTAGTGGAAAAACTATTTTAATCATAAAAACATTGATAAAACGAAATTCTCTCCCTAAATAGGCTAGAAAACTAAATGAGCCTATACACTATTGTTAGGAAAGTCAACACTTTACATAAGGAGGCTTTAAGAAGGGTTTCACATACTTTAATCTTGTCTATTTACATGTTTTGTGTTACTACCTTTTTTAACTTAGTAGTATTGAAGATTAGTTCTTTAACAGGTTAGTATAATGTAGTCTACATTTTTCTAAAAAATGGGGTTTCAAAAATTAATGATTCGGGGTTTATGTGATAGTTTGTGTGTGCAGAGTGTGCCAAGAAAATTTGGATATCGTCTCCAATTATCAAGACAAAAATGGAAGTAACTCTTGTGGATCCTAACGGTAAGGAATGGAATGTGCAATACCTGGGGAACAATATTATGCATGTCCTCATGGGAGGGTGGAAATATTTTCCCTTGATAATAATCTTGAGGAAGGTGACATTTATGTCTTTGAGCTGGTAGACAATAGAAAAAGGAAAATTAGAATCCATATTTTCAGAGTTGAAAAATGAATGTATTCCTTACAAGAAAATCATGGAAGGAAAACCAATGATGGATAACATTGCATTTCCTTCATTCGACACAAATAAGAAAATCAAAATCAATACCGACATAATGGAAGAACCTACCCTTAATTTGTTAGAAAAATCAGTTAGACCAGAATAGGGAACAAATGCAATGCAAGGAATAAAACAAGTGTAGGAGGAGAAGGCTAGCAGTGGAAGTAATTTTCTTAAAGTGGCTAAATGTAAACCTACCATTTCATAGAGGAATGCATATTGCAAGAATAGTCCAAATTATATTGAAAATTGTTATCTTGTAGTGTCAAAAGAAAGAGATGCTTTTCCATGTACCATCTATAAGTGGAAAAAAATATATTGGCAAGGACACGTGGTGTTTGCAAAAATGATCACTTATCTATAGGGTGTGAATGAAAAAGAAGAATTAATTATATTAGAAGGAAATGATGTGTCTCATGCAATGCCTTTGTGCATTGGCACAGGATTTCCATCTCAAGAGTATGTTCTTGAAAGACCTTTAATGAATGAGTATGTAGTTCTTGTATTGAGTCCACATGAGGTGGTGAGGTTTTGTGGTTGCATTTTCACAAGATGAAGCCATAACTCTTGTTGATAAGAATGTTGGGAACTTTTGGAAGCGAGGACAGGAATGAGAAATAAACCAAGTCTGGAAAAGGACCTCAAATAATATCAACACAGTCTGAGCCTATTGATGATCAGTATTTAGAAAATCGAGGTGGTAATTTTGGTGGCCTTGTTACAAGAGAAGTTGTCACTCTTGTAATTGATAAAATTATAGAATTGTACTCATCATTAGATTCAAAATGGAATAGTGACATTGACTTTCTTGAACCTAGTTGAGGGAAGAAGAATGTAGCATCGTATGAGTATTTTGATATGGAGCACATGATAATAAGTTCCATTATTATGAATTAAATGCAAAAAACTGGGCCATTAACTTTAATGAAAATGTAACCAGAATAATTTACTTATCTATTCCATATGAATTGAGAAGAAAAATTGGTGGTTTTTCATGTAAACTAAAAAAAATGTGCTACATGAAACTGTACCCTGAAACAAATTTTCTAATAGTTATACAACATACATTTAGCTAGTTATTTCATAATTTCTAGAATAGCATTAAAACAAGGGATTTTTGTATGCAATCTTGATTTATTCTTATTAATAGAATCTTTTGCTTTTTGGAAAAAATCACATGAGCTTATTTATTAAGGGCATTATGTTATTTTTAACATAGGAGGGAATCCTCTTAGATGTCAATAAATAAGTTGTTGAAAAATCTTCTAATTGATAAAGGGGATTCTAGTTTTAATTTGATGTACTAAGTAGAGATTATGCAATCATCATATAATGTATCTGTTTATCCTCTATTTTGGCCTAGATGTTGTAGTTTTCTCTGCTAAGACATTTCTTGAGAACCAAGATAAAAAATAGTCGCTTGTAGATTTGTGAGTATCAACCGATTCAGCAACACAAAATTAACTAGATTTTATTATAAAATGTTGATGTCGAGCATCATTTTCACATATCAAAGAACTCGTTTCGTAGCTTGTCAATGTTTTGTATGTGTTTTGGACATAGATAGAGAGAGATAGTTTACTCAAAAATGTAGATATGGTAAAGTAGTACGATAAGTTAGAGTACCAACTAACTGACGATACATTAATTCATTGACAAGTGGTGAATAAGTGTAAATGGATAATTTCAGTTATACTTTTATGGGTGTAGAGGTAAGATTAAAATCAAGCATCATGAACTTTTCTATAATTCCTTTGGTGTACTTAATTTTTAATACAATAATGGAATGATCAAGTTGCACAAATTCTATACCAAGGTAATAGTGTAAAAGGCCTAAATATATCATGCCAAAAACAACAACAAAAATTATATTTTACCCATTAAGGTATAAAGGGCATGCTATCGGTGATGGCAATATCGTCTACATAGAAAATAGGTATCACAATTGTTGCACCGCTATTTTGATGTAAAGATTGAGATAAGAAAATCTTAATCAATCTACAAACCAAATGCCCTTTCCCTAGATCCTAGAATCCTTACATTAGAACCCTGTAGACCTCTACCAAGAATTAATTCAAGAAATCACTTTTAACACCCATTTGATATAACTTCCATCCAAACTAAGTTGGCATGGAGAGTACAAACTAAATGGTAACTAGCTTTACAGTCAAGGAAAACACTTCTTCATAATCTACCCCTTTTTGCTATGCATTTCATCCTTTAGTTACAAATTGAGCTATGTACTTATAAATCAGATGGTTCTTTGTACAAATCTTGAATTTTCACTAAAGGATATACACCAGAAGAAGGGGTGGACTATGAAGATACCTTTGCCCCCACTGCAAATATGGTACCTATTCATCTGGTTATCTCCATTTTATTAAAAGTTACAGGAAGAAAGATCAATCTAAGATTATTTATTGAGGCTGAGGTTGAAGGATATGGTAGCTTTGGTTTTATGAAGTTTTACATCATCCTACGAATCCTTTTCCAAGTCATTGCGGAAACTCAAATGCTAAGTTTTGATAATTTTTCAACATTACTCTTGTAAAAAAAGGAAAGTTGTGTGATTGGAAGAATCTAGCTCAGGTATCTCATGTGACACGAAGATTACATTCAGTTCAAAGATAAAGGACAAAAGCAAGCAATACACCACAAACAATACAACGAGTATTTCAAAAGGTTATTGGATCTCACATATCAAAAGTAATCCTTTTATTGTAAGAGGTACGGACATGTGAAAATATTTTTCTTGAAGACAAATGACTTTGCACATCAAAAGGTTTCAAAACAAGTAAATGTTATTAGATAAGAAAGCAATAGTTTATTTTTCATTTTTTGCAATCTAGAGACATTTAGTTAAGTCCACAACATGGTATATTTTCTTGGGAGCATCTATACATTATGCATGCCACAGATATTGGTATGTGACTTTGGTTGAAGAAAATGTAGGAGTGAATCTATAAACATTACATGATGGATGGACTCACAATGCTAAAAAATGTGGAGAATTTTATATCACAATGAACAATAGTATGAACAATACTATAAAAAATGTTCTATATGTTCTTGACATGAACAAGAACCTTATGTCATGTACTGAAATAACAAAAAATCCTCATGTTTCTGTAAATTTTTATGGAAATTGACTTTGATATTTTCAAAAGTTTTTCATTAAAACTGTACAATAATTTCGTTTATAGACAATGAACATGTCCAAGTGATTATTGCCTTTTTTCTTTCTACAATTATAGGTAATAAGAATCAAAACCTTCATGGTAACTAATGTCATGTCTCCCACTTTCTTTATCTCAACCTGTGATACTTCAAGCTTCCCAATCTGAGCTGAAAGTGATTTTTTTTTTTTTTTCAGAAACAAGAATTCGACTGATATTAATACTAAATCAATAGTTTTCCTTCACTAATTAACATGTCATTTTACATACCTTTGTCATTTCAGGAATTAAATTACAAGAGAAAGATTAAAATAATGAAATGGATGGGAAATTAGACAAGACAAAAATATTCAAAGAAACATGCATGTATTCAATAAAGCTCTACATGATGCGCATATGCATACAAGTATAAATAGCCACAAAGGGAGACTCTCTGCTTCATCTTCTAGATGGTCATTCAATTTCCCTTGTGTGTGCATTATTAGAGTTAAATTATAATCGCTAATATTAAAGTTCCAATTATTATATTTAGTATTAGGATATTATTTCTAACGCCCTTTGTAAGACTAAGTCTAATGTGTTGTTTTTCCTCTACAATTTTCATGATGCAGATGATCCTAAATAGAAATTGACACATTCAGATAAGAAAATATAGATAAAAGCAAAGGTTTCCCTCTTCCCCTTGAAATAAAATAAAAATCAACCAATACTTAATTAAATGTGGGTATTTCTATCTATTCAAATTTAAAAAGAATAAACTAATCAAAAGATTTCCATAAGGGCAAGTCTAACTTGTAAATTAATGGGGCTTTCAGCCCAGATTTCAATTCCTCAAAATCCCTATTAATGTGTAAATTTAAGTAGTATATCACAATCACACATGGGTACAACTTACCTCATTAAAGCATAGGCCAGATGTAAGTCCCGAGTGGAAGCAAAAGGTAAGCCTCTGCTACCTGTTGTCCTGCAATTTCAACAAAATCATCTACAATTAGAAATACTGGTAATTTCAGCGTATTCTAAATCATTACAAATATGAATACAAAATTGACACAAGTATTTTCACAATCCAATGAATTAAATTAAATTTAGAAGAAAAGGATCTACCACTTACACAATGACTAGCTTCGGAAATGCCATATCTAAACATCGCAACTACAGCTGAAAGTTGTAATGGCATTTGATTTCCAATCAAATGATTTCAATTAAGACTAGGATTCTTAAAAAATTACATTAAGGGGGCTTTCAAAGAATATAATTATCATGTATTACTGCAAAACCCATTATATAAGTTCCAGGGTTATAATATTAGAAAGGACCGGACCAAACTCATAAACTTAAAAAATAAATAGAGGTTACCCAAAGCTCTTTTGTTAAAATAAAGAACAAAATGTAGATACTTCTACCTATTCATATTTAATAGATGAATCAAAGGATTTTGATTAGGACAAGCTTAAAGCATACATAAATTAAAGTTGAAGATTATATTCTCTAAATTACATAGCTCAACACATAAGATTAGTTTTAGTGGATTTTTGTTCCATCCTAACAAAAACTAAATACAAAGTTGGCATTTAATCAAAAGAGGTTAGATAGTACTTACTATAGAAATACCAGCCTGAATCTGCAACTATGTATGTACAATTACAGCTGACAGTGAATTATAAGATATATTGGTTACAATTTAAAATTTTCCAAAATAGATAAGTTGAGGTGCAAAGGAAACAAATGAATTATATTAATGTCCACAAATGAACATAGTGATTGATGGAGGCATGATGAATTCACAGATTCTCAATCTACATTTTTCATTTATAGACTCAATGGATGGGATCTAACTTTTCTGCTACCACCATTCCATGGTCGACATCCCCAAACCTGCACCTAAATAGCATTTCCATAACCAGTAATATTTGTTCTCACCTGCCCATTGGCTGAGTGGGACGAAGTCCTAGATCATCTAAGGAGGCCATGGCCTCCTCATATCTAACTTCTTACCAAATAAATCCCAACCCAAACTTCATATTTGTATTCTCAAATGAACCTGTCATTTAGAGCATAGAATGCATTACATAAATTTATGCAGTATCACACAACGAACAATATCAAAACCACATTGTCCTACAACGAAGGTAAATAGGCATGCTGTGTAAAGGTGGACACCCCACCCTAGGTCTCATTATTCATTTGATGTAATGAAAAATAGGTCTTTGGATCTTAAAATACAAAGCTATCATTCATTGCTTCGTGGGAGCTTATCCAAACACAAAAACTCTCAAACTTGGGTTCAAGAAAATAGAAACCCCTTTGGGTCTGTGGATTTACTAATAATGCCAAAAGGAACTTGATAAATTTGAATAGTCAAAAACCATAATCTTACTGCAAAATCTCTAGCAACAAGTAGAAAGACATAAGGTAATCCAAGATGGACCACAATAAATTAAGAAATCATGTATCTTTATGAAACTCGGTCTCGTGCCTTCAATCCAATATAGGATCTGCCGAGAAAAGTGCCTATATGGGTTTGTCTTCCCCTACTACCAAGTGAATATTGACATGAATCTTGCGTGAAAAATAGTCAGCTACTAGGGAATATATCATGCCATTCTAGATCAACAAGAATTCCAAGAATGCTCAATCATGCCAGGATATGCATAAACCTAGATCCGGAGAAGCCTTTTCCATACAGTCATCTAGAAAATGGCAGGAATTGAATGGGAAAAACCCTTGGACTACGAAAACATCCCATTCTGATGTCAAGTTTGTCATGAGAATTTACATCTTGCAAAAATCTCCCTCACACAAGAGCAACAAACATCACAGAAGCAACGTGAAAAGGGGACAACTAAAAATCGGCAAACCATTCTAAATCCATTTAACCTTGCAGAAACAAATCATGAAGCAAAACACCTAGTAGATCCTCCAAATCATAATGGATCCAAGTTTCAAATAGCATACAACAAGGAAAGGAAACAGGACAATCACCTCCACTAAAACATGAAAATCCGTTTGAGACTTTTAACAGAAACATGCTCTCGATAAATGTAAGGCATCCAAGTATCACAAGAAAGGAAGGTCATTCAGAAAATGCTCAAAGAAAAAACAAATGGTAACATCGCCATAACATGCTAGGAAATAAAGGAAAATCCAAAAAACAACACAGCCCTCTTCAATTCTCCTCCAATACATCACTCATAGTCACATGTAACAAGAAAAAAAACGCCAGACGTCAAGAAATGAGAAAAAGAAACCTTATACCTACAAATCTCCAAATATAGGGCAACAAATCAACTCAGATGAGAATATCATCGTACTAATAATGAAAATAAGATGATACAAATCTGGACTTCCCAAGCAATCCCAGGTTGCCAGGAAACATGTTTTTCATTCATCATACTAATTTTAACAAAACCCTTAGGTCAAAAAGGGCACGGAAATGCCCATACTATATATATATATATATATATATATATATATATATATATATATATATATATATATTATATATATATAAAAATTATATATATATATACATATATACATATATATATATATATATTATATATATCTGTGTGTGTGTGTGTATATATGTATATATATCTGTGTGTGTGTGTATGTATATATATGTATATATATATATATATATATATATATATATATATATATATATATATATATATATATGTATATATGTATATATATATATATATATACATATATATATACATATACATATATGTATATATATGTATACATATATATACATATATATATGTATATACACACACACACAACACACACACACACATATAAAATGCTTAATACTCATTTTTAGTCCATAAAAGATAAAACACTAAAAAGTATTTTGTTGATCTGAAAACGAGTGTTGTATTTTTTTTCACTTTTAAAAGTTTTCAAAGATCGTGATTTTCTTAACCAATTTTAAGTATTCTTAACTCCAAAAATTGATTAAATTTTGATTATTATGCATCCATAGAAGTGCGGAAAACTTGTGTAGCAAATAAATAATCAGAAAACTGAAACATTCAAATGACAAAAGAGATTGCTTACGGGGTTCAGAAATTCCTACGTTCTTGGGTTCAGATTGAACCGATCCATTAATAATATTGAAATGCAAGTACAATAAATCTTGAAAACAACCAATAATGAATCACAACCTGCAAATGAGCTGATCAATATCTCAAGAACTTTGAAAAATAGCAGAAACTGTCCCAAGAACGATCCGTGGCTCCTACAGTGTTTTCACAATGTGATCTCCCTGCAACTGTGTTATAAAAACACCTACAAATGGAGATTTAAAAACATTCTATGAAAAAAAATCATATTTCTGAGATCAGATCTAAATTCTGAACACTTTTCATTTTTACACCAAGTCACAATTCGGACCAGAAGTGCATTGAAATTCGTGTTTTCAAACTAGCTATCTTGTAGATCCTTGTTAAAATCTGAATTCAAAGCTTTCAAAAATAGGATAAACTCAACAAAAAAGATCAAATCTTACATCATTGGAATCATATCATAATTATCTACATTTCATCTTTTTACTCCAAGGTCCCAATCTGAGTGCAAGACCTTCAAAAATGGCGTTCTCTTCAAACTGGTCCTTAAGCTGCTCTACACAGACCTGTACCAATAGTATAAGATGAAGCGCCCCATTTTATAGTGTGCCCAAGCCCCTAGGCGAGTTGGTTGGAGGATTGAGCTTGGACCCATGAGGTCAGGGGATCAAATCTGAGTGGCCTCTATTTTTGGCGGATTTGCATTTTATAAGGGATAAAATCCAAAATGAGCGGCACTTGCATTTTTATGAAGTGGGATTAAAATCCCAAAAGAGGTGGCTTAGGGTGAAGTGGGTATATCCCACATTTGGCGGCCCCTTATAAAAATGCACTCCATATTATCCAAGGCTATTATTAGCCTTAACCGTGCATATTTAGGAATCCTCCGCGCATGGGCTTAGGCCCCTCCACCGCTCCACATTTGATTGTATGGGTGGTACGTGGCTGCTTTGGCTCATAAGTGGGTCGCATAAATGGGTAAGGCTGGGGGTGTTGACCACTTCATGTGCATGCTTGAATTGGTAAATGTGGTCTATTGACTCCGCTTGTTGATACGTGGTCCCACTCAATGAATAGAATTTGATCCATTCGATGACGTGTAATTCGAATGACATGGCCCCACTAGTCAAGTTGCGATTAGAACATCGAACTCGTGGTGGCTCTCTTACTCCCAGTGTACCATTTTTACGCTCATCGAAGATCGGTGATCGAAAACCCACAAACAACTCTCTTTTTCCTTTTTGCCATGTGTCGCAGTGCGATTGGTCCATTATTGACCAGTTGACTAGAGTTGACTTTCCCGTTCACCGAACTTTGATTGGACATAACTAGAGCTCCCGATGTCCGTTTGTCGCGTTATTATAGTCGTTGGAAAGCTCTCGAGATGATCTTCTGCACTGACACCATTTAGGGATGTTTAGGTAAATTTTAAAAAAATTATGCCCTGATCATTTGTCAACACTTTAAATATTTTGAAATGAAACAAAATGTATTTTGAATAGATAATAGTGAATTGCCTAAATTTGTAAAAAATGAAAATTTGAAGTGCATTTTTTTTTTGCTTTTGAGTGTATTTTTTAATGTTTTGACATTTAAAAGAAGTATTGCTGAAACAATCCAGGTACAGCTCGGGTACAACAGAGCCATCCTCGGGATTGTTCTATGCTTCAAGAACACTTTTTATATGTTTTAGTATCCACATGAGTGTTACGTAGGGATGTGAATATATTCCTTGAGGTCCTCATCTCATTATATGTCTCCATCCTTGGATATTGTCAATCATGGTAACATACAATCATCTAGGCATAATGTTGAAATGACATTAATTACATTGCAAGGGCCCTGCATTCCACTCACCCCTCAGTTATGGTAGAAATTAAGACTTGGTTATCTCTTCCACCACTTTATCATCTTTCAATCACCAAGATGTGCTTGAAATAATGACGCGAAGTAGGATCCATACATTATAGAGAATGGAAAAATTGTAAAACATCTAGGGGTAAAGGAGATTTTAGAAAGATACTAAATGGTCTGAAAATTAGCATCCATCCGAAGAAGTGTTGAGATGATAGAGTTAAAGCTAAAAAAACATAAAACTGGGTTCTTATAAAAGGAATGTTTAAGGGTTTTGGAACATGACTATCTGAGTAATGATGTGGTCACCAAAAATAGAAAGGTTATACTTCAGAATGGAAAAACCCATGTGTTAAATTATGAATTGGTTTTGTTAGTTTAGAGTATTTCAATGAAGATTCAAAGTACAAGACATTATTTTTGCAAGACATCCCATGTGAAGTAATCACAAGTATACTTTATGATGTTATTGATTATTATAAAGAGGTAAGAGAACAAGGAGGGAGAGTGGTTTTGAATTTTTTCCAAGGAGTTCCACTTTTAACCTCCCTGGTAATTGCATATCTCATGTGGAAAAAAGGTCAAATCTTTTAAGGTACATTTCAATATGTAAAATATTCTCGAGATACATCGAATCCAAAAATAGGCTTTCTTATCCATTTATCACAATTTTGTTAGTGTGAGTTATCATATGTGTCCTCCTCTCATGTTGGAGGGTCATCTCACATGGGTTGGTTTAGGGTTTCATATGTGTCATGCACTAGGGTTACTCAACACCCTATATGTACCCCTTTTCTATTCATTTATGAGCATGCCAAGACACTCCACTATCTTTCCTCTATGCAAGCTTTGTTTTTTTTGAGAAAGTTCTTCCATTACTAATCAATTTTTTCCTTGCTATTGCTAGAGCTTTCACGTTTCCATTGGAGTGCAACTACTTCGTGGTGCCTCGTTTCTAATTTGATTCTCACAAACTCTTTTCATGCTATCAGAGCTGCACAACTTTTCGTCAAACCAAAATCAAAACTAATGGTGGAGAGAGATCTCATCGTGTTAATCAGCTGCTACGCCAATACCCTCCCACACAATGGAGCCGGGTATACACCCAATCAGGCCCAACAACATATTAAGAGGAACTGACATGGGAATTTCCCAGGAGGTCACCCATCCCAAAACTACTATGGGGGTGGCACACTTAACTGCTTGGTATCAGAGATGCACGACTTGCCATCACACCAAAATCTCAAATTGATGGTGGAGAGGGATCTCATCATGTTAAATAGCTGCTACGCCAACACCCTCCCGCACGATGGAGCCGGGTATACACCCAATCAGGCCCAATGACATATTAAGAGGAATGACACCGGGAATTTTCCAAGAGGTCACCCATCCCAGAACTACTCTGGGGGCAGCGCGCTTAACTGCCTGCCATGTTTTTTTGCTTGAGAGGGATTTTTTTTGGTGCTGGCAACAAAAAACGTGGTTGTAGCTCCTAGGCATAGCCTGTCCCTCGTACAGTCACCTCTGGTAAGTCATTTTTCTTTGGAGCAATCATTTTTAGGTTAGTTTTCATTTACTTTCTTTTTAATCTTACTCAAACAACAAAAAAACACTGCTTTTTCCAAAAACAAGCCGCTTTTTTTCATGCTCAGTTGTTTTTGTTTTGTTTAGTAAAACAAATCCTTTTTTTAGTAAGTTTTTAAAATTCTTAACTTTAGAGTTTTTTTTATATATATCAAAGTTTCTATAAAACAATTTAGAAATTTGTTTTAATTAGAAGCATTCAATCCTTCAAAAAATCTTCATCTAAAATTCTTGTTTCAAACGCCTTCTTTCTAAAATCTTCTGTTTTAGAAAATATTCAAAAAAAGTTCTTTTTTCAGTGATTTGCTTAATTAAATCCTTTTTCAACATTCATTAGATTTAATTACATTAGATCTAATTTAATTTCACATTATCTAAAAAATATATTTCTTTGGCATTACAATTTGGTTTTTGGCTGCTTGTATTTTTAACCTTCCGTCAAGTGCCGAAGATGAAGGGTGAGGTCCGGGATTAGCAGGTGGCTAATCCCCCCTCGCAATACAAACAAAACCTATCTCAAATTCTATGTCGTTTCCAATGGGAATACATATGACACCTTTTGCATGTGTTTAGGGCCACTTTTTAATCCATTTGCAGGCTTATTAGCTTTTTACTCGTTAATTGCGGGAATCGGTTTTTGCTATAACTTTTGACTCGTTGCTCGGTTTTGAGCACTTCTTTAGTCAAAGTTGTATGTTTTTTCACACTCTATATGATGGGATCATTATCTTTGTAGACAAAATAATTTTAAAAAGTGCCGCATTCTTGGGGGGTGTCTTTGTATTGCTTAATTCAACTCATTCTTTTGAGCTTTGTTCTATTTCTTTTTTTCGTGGACTTATGAGCGCGCCCGCCGTAGTATTACGACAAAGGGATTCTTTCATGTGACATGAGATGATTTTTCTCACCACCAAGGTTGGATTTCACCTCCTTTCTATTTTTTTCTTGTGCTTATTTACGGTGTCCTTTTTTGTTGCGCTACACGAAACATTGTTGTGGTCTCCTCTCTTGCTCGTTATTACGCTAATTGCAAGATGAGTTACCAAGTGTTTCAAACCAAACGCATGGACCCAATTATAATCAACGCACTAACCTATAAATTTCTGAAAGCAGGGGGTTGTTATTGTCCTGGGTGGTTGTGTTTCTTTTCTGCATTTCTTTCTCTCTCTCTCACTATGGATGCACTTTCAATTCCTTTGCTTACGTTGTTCAAATTTTTTGAATGGAGATTAAAAATAATAATGAAACTAAGGGGTAAAGGGTTATTCCACATCACCATGGGAACTGAGACTGAACCAGACGACAAACCTGAAAAATCTAAGTGGTTAAATCGTAGTGATGAAGCTTTAGGTCTTCTTTGCATGTCCGTTTCTCCAAAATTTCTCTTCCACATTAAGGCATCTAAAACACCTACATTTGCTAGCAAAATGTTGGATGTGATGTTTGGACAACTAGATGACATGAGAGTGCATGAGTTTGAAAACAAACTACTAGGGTTAAATCCTAGTGACTTTGAAAACCTACAAGCCTTCTTCTCGAAATGACATAAACACTTTGACTTCTGATCCTAAGGGACATAAAAGCAAGTATTTGTGTTCCTATTACAAGAAGACTAGTCATGACGAGCAACACTATTTTACGAAATAAATTGATCACTTATCTCATTTACTTGAGAAAAATAAAATAAGTGTTCCTAAATCCATAAAACAAAGTGATCCGAAGGCCGAGTCTTCTGCTGTAAAAGGTGCTAAAAATGATAAGAAGAAAGGAAAGGCCCTTGTAGCCAAAGTTGCTCCTTTATTGACATGGATTATAGATTTCGGTGCCTCGCACCACATGGGTTCTTTGCATGTTGATTTTTCCAACATCGAACCTTGTGTAATGTCCCAAATCACGATGGGTAATGACATGACAATGTCAATTTTAGGTAGTGGATCAATAGAGATGGATGGGGGGACATTTAACCAAGTGTTGAGTGTTCATGATCTCTCTACCAATCTCCTATCAGTCTACCAAATTACTCACCTTGGTGAAGGAATGCGAGTGGAATTTGGTCCTAACTCGGTGATCATTCATGAGCTTAACAATGACACTAAAGTGGCTAAGGGAAAGACAGATCACCGTTCACTGTTGTACACCTTCTCCCACTTTACTTTTGATTCTATGCCCACTGCCTTGCTCACTCATGCAAATGAGGTTAGTAAGCTATGACATGAGCATTTTGGACATCTAAACTATCACTACCTTGAACAATTGAGCCAAAATGAAATGGGTCAATGGGTATAACCCTTGGAAAGAATCCTGAAAAGAACTTTGACAAAGGAAAATCTTGGAGAGCCACTTGTCCCTTGGATCTTGTTCACAACGATGTTTCTGGTCCATTTCCTTCTCCTTCACTTACTAGAGCTCTTTATGTGCTAACCTTCATTGATGACTATTCGCGATATACTTGGGTATATTTTCTTAAGCTTAAGTATGAAGTCTTTGAACATTTTCAGGACCTTAAGGCTCTTGCTGAGAAACAGGCAGAATGGTCTATCGAGGTTCTTTGAACTGAAAATGGAGGTGAATATGTAAACAATAGGTTCATGGATTTCTTTACTTCTGAAGGAATCTCTTTGCAACATACAATTGCTTATAGCCCTTTTCACAATGGAGTCATAGAAAGAAAGAATCGTACTCTGAAGAGATGGCCACTTGTATGATTCATTCAAAGTCTTTTCCTTCACGGTATTGTGCCGAAGCAGTGAATTGTGCAAATTACATTCATAACCATGTTCCACACAAGGAAGTAAGAGGGATGACACCCTTTGAAGCCTGATGTTGAGCACTTTTGAGTCTTTAGATCCAAGGTTATGGCTCAGATTCCCAAGAAGAAATGCAAGGCCTTGGATCCACAATCCAAACCTTGTATCTTTGTAGGGTATCATGATGGGTGAAGGGATATCGATTGATGAATTATACTTCTCATGAGCTATATATTGAGATAAGTGTTAACTTCGATGAGTCTTTTTCAACTTCTACTTCTCCACCTATTGAGGTTCTTCAGCTTGCTGATTGAGATTCTAACTCATCAGATGATGATACTGTTGAGTGTGCTCCTCTTCTGGATCCTCCTGACCATCAGATCTTTGAGTCTTCTAATTTTGACAGTAGTGATGATGAAGACTATGTCCCTTCTCACACAAGTGAAGAATATTCTGACTCTGAGCCTGATCCTCCTAGTCCCCTTTGGGCAAGGAAAACTTTGCAAAGCGCTGGAGATTTAGTTAGAGATACTTCAGCTATGAGACGTACTCGCTCAGATTTTGTTGGACCCCACTCTTTCTTTACCTCTGCTTCTGATCCACAATCTTTCCGGGAGGCTTTTGGTATTCCTGAGTGGGATTCTGCCATGGATGAGGAGTATTCCTCTCTCATGAAGAACAATACTTGGGACCTCACCACTCTTCCGAAAGGAAGAAAAATTGTTCGATGTAAGTGGGTGTTCCAAACAAAGTATGGAGTAGATGGAGATGTCGAAAAGTTTAAAGTGTGATTAGTAGCTAAGGGTTTCTCCCAGATAGCTGGGGTTGATTATACAAAAACCTTTGCTCCGGTTATAAAGATGACTTCTATTCCACTGACCCTAGCCATTGCCGCATCGAATAGATGGAAATTCCATCAAATGGATGTTAAGAGTTCCCTCCTTCATGGTGACCTAGAGGAAGAGATCTATATGGAACAACCTCCGGGTTATGTCCAAGATTCCTCTCTCGCTTGTAAGTTAAAGAAGTCTCTTTATGGCCTTAAACAAGCCCCTCAGGCTTGGTATGCCAAGATGGACTCCTTCTTACTTACATAAGGGTTTACTAGGTTTCACTCTAATCCAAATGTTTATATTCTACGACAAGATGACTCCATACTCATTCTTGTTCTATATGTTGATGAATTGTTGATCACAGGTAGCTTTTCCTCTATTATTGATTATGTGAAGATCGCCTTAGCCAACAAGTTTTCCATGACTGACTTAGGTTTGCTTCATTACTTCTTTGGGATCCAGATTTCACAATCTGACTCGAGAATCTTGATTTCGCAACCTAAGTATGCTCTTGATTTGTTAGCTTGGTTTCAGATGTTCGATTGCAAGTCTTCTCCTACTCCTTTTCTTTCTGGGGTTAAGTTGGTTTCATATTTCTCTACTCCCTTGGTTAATGGTACTCTTTACTGACAGTTAGTGAGGAGTTTGATCTGCTTGACTCACACTCGATCGGATTTATCATATGTTGTTGGGATCGTGTCCAGATTCATGCAGGAGCCACATGAGTTGCATTAGAAAGTAGCTAAATGGATCCTTCATTATGTTTGTGGAACTTATGCTGATGGCATACACTATCATGGAGGGGTTGATATTGACTGTATTGGATTCACAGATTTTGATTGGGCTGGTGACTTAGATCTTTGGAAATCTACTTCTGGCTACAGTTTCTCTCTTGGTTCGGGTCCTATTAGTTGGTCTAGCAAGAAGCAGAATGTAATTGCAATATCATCTACAGAGGCAGAATAAAGAGGAGCAGTTAACGCTGCCACAAAAGCTATTTGGCTACAAGGTATTATGAAAGAGTTTGGCATCCACTTTCGGCAGCCTACCATTGTCTACTATGATAACACAAGCACTATCTCTATTTGTAAAAATCCAGTTTAGCATCAGTGGACGAAGCACACTAAGATCCATATGCACTTCATACGGGAGCTTATTCATGATGGTATCATCGACATTCAGTACATTCAGGCAGCTGATCAGATTACATACTTATTCACCAAGCCTTTCATTGAGATGAAGTTTCTTCACTTACGGTCTCTTCTTGGGGTGAGGTCTTCTCCAACTTCCCATCTTCTTAGGGATTTTTGTTCCTTTTATCCTCTTCTTATTTTCCAAAAATATGTTTGTACATGGGTGCCTTTTCATGCTTTTTGGAACCCATATGGCATAGCTTTCCTAGTTGTCTAGGGTAGTTCTCTTTATTTTCTGACTTTTCATGACCTTTACCTCAGCTTCAATGAAGGGGGATTTTGGTGTGTGTGACTTTCCTCATCATCACTCGGGGTCTTGTCCACCTCACATGGTGAATCATCTCACTTTGGTGAGATCTTAGTTCATAGGGTCATATGACATATGCCAGATGTTTTCATAAAATATTTCATTATCATGTGTCTTGGAGTCATAGGATTTACTTTCTACCTTTGGAATAGTAACTCCTTTCTCTTCTCTTTTAGAGAGAATATTGGTCTAGGAAGGGAGTACATGTTGCACCAAAGAGTCCAAGTTGTTTGCTAGGGACGTAAAGAATGGCGCCTAATCCTTCAACTGATCCCTTGCATTTGGTTCCAAAATCAATCAATATTCCTGTTATAGATGAATTGGATTCTATAGGTGCTTTTTATTGTTGAAATACCTTTGGAACTTCTAGGTCTGAATTTTGAATCCCTCAAGCTACATAACTCATCCAGAGTAAGACAAGAGGTGAAGGGGTTATAGGGATAAATGCGACTTTGAGCAGAAGAACAAGTAAATGTGAATCTAAGCTTGTAAATTGATCTTGTAAATTTCAAAAGATACTTTTAACTTATGAAAATTATGTAACTTGAAAAAATATTGGAATTTTTTGTAGGATAGCATTGGCACAAAACCAAATGCTTTATTTTCTAAAAATGCACCAAATCAATGATTCGATGTATGCAGCTACTTTTCCACCTCATAAAATTGAGTAGGTGATGTAATAAGCTCAATTTTTTTTCCATTCCAACAAAAAAAATATACCGGTGATTCACTTAAAATTGGATTTCCTAGAAATCACATTGGGGCTAGACACCTATTGTATACATATCAAGATTTGACACAAGAAACATTTTTGTGCAGCCCTCCATATATACTTTATGTTGTTCAAATGAATAATGGGTCTCTCACGTGTTCCCCATATGCCCTCTTTTCTTATCAATTAAAAGTTAAATATTCTGACAATTTATTTTCTAGTATAAAGGTGGTATGATAGGCAAAATCAAGGTACACAAAAATTTCTTACAAGTAAAAGGATGGGGGATTAAGCTTTTGGTGTGATGAAAATATTCTGTCTATACTGTAGAACCATTTCTTTTTTTCAAAATGCACATGCTAATGAAGAGAAAGGGAAAACAAAACGAAAAAAATAAATAAATAGTAACCAGCTAGTAAAGTAATTTTTTAATTTATCTTTTAAATACAGATTCAAGAAAAGAAAACAGAGATAAATGAACTCAAAATAAATTAGAAACCATATGGAAAAGTCCTTGTTGGAGAAATCAAAAAATATACGCACCTTACATTCCAGGGTATTTATGAAACAAAAGCCCACATTTGGGACACACAAGAAGCCTCTAAAAAAATGGAGCAATATCTACATAATGAAAGAAAAATATAAAAATACTAGACAAAATCCACTAACCACTGACCTAGAATCATACTAATCAAATTATCTTATTTGCAAGTTTAAAACTAAATATATCCAATAAAATAAAATGTGCATTGTTTCAACATGTAATTCAATAAAAGAAGGGTGGCAACTCTTTCAAATCATCCCAACTAGATAGATCTACTTGTCTAAGGTTTCTTAATTTATCAAATTTAATTGGAAGTGACAACATGCATTTGATATTTTTTAAAACTATCTCAACTATAATTTTATATTCAACTTTCCTAACCAGGTCAGGAAACTATTTACATGAGGTGAGGATGATGAACCCATCTAAGCTGGCTGTAAGGATGACTTTGTAGAACAATTGTCAAACCCTATGTTGTAAATGCTTCCACAAGAGATTGCAGTTTAATAGGTAATTGTCAGGTTCATGAAGCTGCAAAGGGGACTGCAATGCAAATATTTCTAAGTTGACGATACGTTTTGTATATGGGTATGGGTTCGGAGTCTCCAATATGGTGTACAATATTCGATGAGAATTCAACATTATTTTAATATACACAGACAAATCCAATCATCCCAATATCAATGGCAGCAAGAGAAAGAACCAAATAAGTTTTCCAATAGCAAGCTAGGTAGTTATAGTTTTGAAATATTGGATAACTTCGTTTTTTTGTTTTCCATCATAAAAACACTAGAAACCCATTTACGCACATGAGGAGTCACAATTTTAGATTTCCTAAGATTTATTTTTCATTTATATCATAAAACACATCAAAACCCTATATACACTCAAATATAATTTAAAAAAGAAAAAACTCAGGATTGACCACATGTCCAATGAGTTAAAATAAAATAAATCAAATCAAATAAATTGTGTCATTCACAAAATAAAATAAATTTTAGTAGCAAATGATTTTGCAAGGATATTGAATCATTGCATCTTTAGCACACAGTCAATAGTTAGCTTTTGTGGTCTCTTTACAAAAAGAATTTTTTATACAAATGTTTTTAGACTGAAAAGTATAACAATATGAATAGTTTGAAAATTTGAAAACTCGGCAAAAGCCCATTTCCTTAAAACATAGAATAAATTAAAAACTACTAAAAAATACTAAAATCATAAAAGCAGAAACAAGAATTCAGAGTTATAGACGATGGTCCTGGTTAAATTCAAGTGTTTCTAGGGTTGGGAATAAATGTTATTTTCTAGCCTTGTTAAGAAATGATTTCCCTTTTATGCATGTTGTTAAATTGGTATTTCCCATGTGACTATTACTTGAGAAGAATGGTAATTAAATATACATTTTTCAAACACAATGGAAAGCTAGCAAACAAATCCAATTAATAAAAAATCTATAATATTTATTCCTCCAATCAATTGAAAATTAACCCAAAAACACACAAATTATAAAAACTACAATAAAAGATGCATTTTTCTAAACAATGGAAAACTGCAATAAACCCACTTCAAAATAGACGCATCTCTTATTTGCAGTCTTTCTTTTATGTTTTTTCTCAACATTTATATCTTTGCTTGAATGCAAAAAATAGAGAAGTTGTAAGGACTATATAATTCTAAGAAATTTCAAATTACAATTTTTTTTTACAGCAAACTTGAGATAACCTAGGTGTGTGAAAGTGGATAGTACATTTTTTTACCTCTACAATAAATTTTTCTAATGTGTTCCAATTTTATTGGATAAAAATATTTAAGTTGGCTTGCATATGTGTTTCTTATAGAAGAATCTTAAGGATACATAGTGTGTGTTAAAATATTTAGAAGAGAAGCATAGTTGACTAAACTCAATGCTCAAGGAAAAGGAATTTATTATATCTAACTTGTTACATTCAAGTTAGTGGATATCATTGATATCTACATATTACGTTTGGATACTACCATGTATTCATTCATTTCCTAAAACAAGGATTCAATGATAAGGGTATAATGATTATGATATGCAGAGAAAACAATTGCCAAAAAAGCTTGTAGAATTCAGTCAAAAATAGAGAACACAACACATGATGTGTCAGGAATGTTTTCTAAAATTGGTACCCATGCTTCCTTGAAACTTTGTATGAGGAATTTATATCTGGAATAACAAGTTGCTGAAATGGGGTACCTATGTTTCCTTGAAAATTTGTATGAGGAGTTCTGATCTGGAATAACAAGATGCTAATTGGATGCTAACTCTATTTATTTTGTTTTCCTAGAGTACAAAGATAAGATAGAGATAGAAAATAAAGTTCTTGTCAAAAAAATTCAAGCACAGTTAACTCAGGAGCTTGAATTTTTGTGGAAGATTGTTGAAATTTTTGTAACTCAACAACAACAACATCAAACAACTATGGAAAAGCACATGCAGTCTTTTGGGTCAAACACCATTATAGGTTCAATGCCCTATTTGAATTTAATAAAATGTATCTCTATTATATAGGTTTAATGCATTGTTATAGGCTACAAAATAGCTTAGGAATATGATTGAGAAACTGAAGACAATTTCTGACCTTAGAAAGAGAGGTCTACATGACCTAGCAAATGTGTTGGATGGAAATTCTCTATCTAATTTTGGAAAACTCAACACAATAGTATCCATGGATGCATCTACTCTAGAGAATTTAAAATTTATTGATTTCTAATGAATGGTACAATATATCCAATCAATAACAAATTATGTCTATTCTTACGATTATGTTTATGGTGTAAAGCTATTGGGAAAAGATATAATAGATGCAAAGAATTTACTGAGTGAAAATTTTTAGTGCTCTTTCCAAGCAAGAGTCTAGAATGGCTGGTTCTAAAAATATTTCATGTTCAGGTGTACGAGAGGTATGCCAGGAGGGAGGGATAACACAAAATAGAAGTATGGTATTATGTAATTGATATTAGTTTAAATGTGCTCTCATAGAAAAAAATTCCACATGGAAGAGCAAGGGCGGCAGAGGAGATCAATAAAATCTTGCTTACTATTAGACGGGAGGTCAAACATTTAGGCCATATATGTGTATTGGCAACATCCATTGTATCCCTTACAAAATAAGTACACAACACATTCTAAAATGGATAAATTGAAAGAAACAATACTAAAAAACCCTAGAGGACAAAATTTTAAAGAAGATGTTGAAATACCCATATCTAACAACAATTTTAAAATTAAATCTTACCCATTGTTATGAATCATCACTCTCCTATAGAACATAGCATGCGCCTTAGTCCATACCTTGGGGCTGGTACACCCCAGTTACTCAACCTTCTGTGCAGGGGATTTTTCATCGTACACTTCACTGTCTTTCTTTTCGATGCCCTTCAAGAATGCCCTCCTCAATAATCCCTTAGCTCTATTTCTTTCTACTACGACATAGGCGGGTGTGTGCATAGTCAACCATGGCCTCAACATTTTTCCATCGCACCCAAGTTTGTATTTTTCCTCCTCCTGAAATCATGCTTAAAAAACTTCTCATAAATTTGAATCGATACATCATTATGATTTTCTTCTTACAAACCACGATGACAAGATTAATGAACCACATTAGGTCTTCTGATAAGGATGCTTTGAAGCCACTAAAAAACATTAGCCACTAAAAAGACTGTAGATATAACAATGAAAGGGAGGCTTCTGTGAGGAAGTTTACATGGAAAGAAAAAGACAATTTTTCTTAACTCCATGTGGTATACAAACAACAGTTTCTCAAGATCGACAGTCTCTAGTTGGTCGTTGGAGGAAGAAACCATTGCTTACTCCTCTCTCTACCTTTCTCTATTATCGGCCCTCCATCTCCTTAGTGATCTCCCTCTGAACTCCTCTACTTGCCAGATCAGTTAAGCCCTTACTAATTTGGTGAGATGCTCTATTGATTTTTGTCCATTTCACTACATCAAGCTCTGTTTGTGCCATGTAGAGTTCTTCTTGGCTCCCGAGCTCATTTTATTACCTTGGTCATTTGTTTCCTTAGCTCTCCCAAATCATATTTCCAATGTTTAACCCTATATACACCTATCTTAGCTCCCTATTCAATCGACATGGAACGGCTCAGCTCGACCCCTCCATGCCCTGCTCACCATACTGCTTTCTGGGATCATCTTACATGTGAGGTTTCTCAGTCGACCCCTACCAAGATTTTGATCTACTCAGCCTCCTTCTATCATGCCTTGTCGTGCATGCTCCCTTTGACATATTATGCTTCCCATCAGTTGTGGTTTTTTTCCCTTCGAGCTTGTACTTGAGCCATCCAACCCAACCTCCCTAGATACAATTTTTTATTGCCCAGAATGTATCACCCTAAAAAAAAGTCAATATATTTATATTATATTTTGGTAAAGGGTAAGGTAGAGATGAAAGGGAAAAATAGAGATGTAAATACATTTATGTCTCTAACTTTTGTCTCAAAAGTCCCCCCATGTAGTAGTGACCTAATCTTCATAAGATTATATCTCTTAGAGGTAATCTACATTGCCAAAAACTTAATTATCTTTGGTACTAGGAGGATTGCTTCATCTATCACTAACCATATAAGTAACGAAATAAATTTGATTTTATAAGGTGGAAGGTTGAAGTATCAATAATTTTCAAGTGTATGGTTCATAAGATGCACAATTTCAAGGCTTGGGTTTGCAGAGAAATTCTAAAGTAGGATTTTTTCTTACCTTTGGAAGATGACATGGGAATTACATCAAATTATAGAATGAATCAATACAACCCTTCAAATGGTTAAAATTTAATAGTATCACATTTGTATACCCACCAAGAGGATCTTCCCTTCCAAATTGGTAATCGAGTCAAATAATAGAATAATGTTCTCCAAGATGTGGTCAATAGTGCTATGATTATGTAAAGTTGTGTTTCAAATTAATAGAGTATTGTGTTCAAGATAACCGAGAGAATATAAATACAATATAACAAATTAATTTAGACCAAAGGTTAATTTTCCCCCTAGATCACATGGTTCTAAGACTAGTCACAGGATCACACCCTAAACATGAAAAACTCAAATTTGTCTTCAGAAGTCAAAATATATATATATCAATTGAATGTAAAGTTCACTAATGTCTTACAACACTATCAATAATCAAGTGCATAGTGCCTCCCACAACATGTAACAAAATTTCACAAAATATAAATTTGTGTTTCCATCCTAAACAACCTAGATCCAAAAAGTAAAAACAAAAATATTTAATGAATCGAATGAGACATAAACCCCAACATTAGATAGGTTGTGGGCATATAATGTACCAAGGTAACATGATAAGTGATGTGTAACATGATTACTATAAGTTTGTAATAGAAACAACCAACCAAGAGAAATGCAAATATTTTTTTAATATTTGTATAAATGTGAATGTTTTTGGATTTTTAGGCATATTTGAATGTTTTTAGATTTTTAGACACCCTGAGGGCATAGATGAAATCCTATTCTGAGAAGATAAGAAAGAGATATCGAATAATTCACCCAAAGGGGAAATTTTTATATTCATAAATATTCTAATGAGTAGAGATTATGCAGCCAAAAATGGGGGAAGCAATGTTTCCTGTAGTGTGCATGCATGTGTGTGTGTGTGTGTGTACACAAAGGCTCAAGTGTGTAGTTGGTTCCTAAATAGTCAATTTAAACCTATATAAAAATTGTGTCATCAGGAAGTGATGAGAAAATTTGCATGCCCCTAGTGTGTGTGAGTAGCATAAGAAATATCCAATGAGAACCTCCTAAGGAGGTGCAGAAGTTATCAGTTATGATAGAGGCTTGGGTCTTAGTTATTCCAAATAATGTGACACAAGTGCATGTATCATTTAAAATTTTGGAGGAGAGAAAGATGGATTAGATCTAGAAGAATCCATTTTTCATTTAGATTTTTGGTGAATGGTATGATGAGGGGAAAACCGTATAGCGAAAAAATGTTGAAGCATCTATGGATTAAGAATCGATGTATTATCAAGAGGAATGTGAGGATAGAATAAATACACAAGATACTCAATGAAATGAGGGTATCCCATAATTACCTTAGAGGGAGAGACACAAGGATGAATACAAGTATAAGTTTTGATATAGAAATATTTGGAAAAATAAAACATACTAAGGTGTGCACAAAGTAGCAAGGGTAAGATTATCATGAGTGACACCATGTATACCAGTATTGGCCAATGTAGCATAGAGAAGTGCAGCAAATATAGTGTAAGTAATCTTACAAGAGATAAGGGAAACCTTTTGTAGAGAACTAGGTACAAACTCAAACATGTTACAAGTAGTATGTGTAACATTCATAATCAGTGAAAAATTGCGAAAGGGAAAATGGGTTACTCCCATCACTATGGGTATAATAGATGTAGCTATGGGAGGAATAGGACAAGACACAACTTTATGTGTGAGAGGAAAGTGTAGAATAAGTGAGGAATCCAAAAAATAAGAGGATATAGTGGGACCAAAGTGTAATTTAAGAGTTTGGTCTTGTAGATCGTGCACCAAGAACTCTAAGGCATAGGTTATAGAAGAAGAATTAGGTTAATGTGAGAGATAAGGGGAGAGTAAAATTGAGTAGTAGATAGAGGAATGGATATATTAAGACTAGATACCCCCACAGGGGGTGGGGGAGAAGAATTATGAATGGAAGATGTGAGTACAACATGCACAACATGCAACCAAGACCGACCTAGAAGAATATTATAATTTGAATTATTATGCATGACCTTGGATTTGAATATTAATATTACAAAAGACCTATTGTGATTGGAAAAGTGATCTCCCCCATCCCCATATAGGTGTTTTTTCAAACCCACAAGTACATAGGGGTAGAGGGAGTTAGTTCATTAACAAAAAGTCTGATTTGAGGTAAAAAAGAAATGTTACATATGTTAAAGGCTACAACCATTATTGAAAAGAGCATATTTTACTAATACATTACAAATATTGACTTAAATATGTGATGGGGGAGCCTTAACCATGATGCGAAAGAATGAAGATTCATTATAAACCCTATAACCCTAGAAAAAATCAAGAGACTAAAATAAGATAGATCGGATGCACAACATACAATACTTGGGTTGGGAAAATTATTTAACCTAAATGGTTAGATTTAGAGGAGTAGTAACCAATGGTATATTATACTAATCAATTAGTTTCCAAGGCTAATTACAGTAATAACATGAATAATCATTGAAAAAATCTAAATAATGATAAACAAATTAGAATAAATACTAACGAGGAGAGGGGAAAAGAGACTTAGCTAATATTCTTCCTTCTGCACTAATTTTTGTCAGGATGATGAATGGAAATAGCTAGAAATGTTCTAATAAATCTATTTCTAAAAATGTTCCCTAAAAACTAGTTTAAACCATAGTTTCAAACATAGACCATATCAAGGGGTATGGCATGACCCCTTTTTTACAGTTTCACCCATTTGCATTTTCATCTCCTCAATCATTATATGTATGATGTGATATTTCCTGATATACTCTTGTATGTAATTTGGACCTTCAACATTGTATAATGATCATTATAACGTTTATTAATGTTTTAATTTAATTTGAATTAAATCTAAATATTTCATAGTCACTACTGAACCAAATGATGTATAAATGTTGAAATGAATAAATGACATAAGCAATCTAAGATATAATATTTGAAACCCTAAGAAAAAGAAGAAGGATAGAGGGCTTGGATGATTTATTCACAACTTGGAAATGATCTGAGTAGGGAAAAGTGATGAATAAACTGGGGAATATTTTCACAAATGATGTCTGTAAATTATGGAATACAAGAATGAGGGCTAGACATGAGCACCCATGACAGGACATGGGCGCCTTTGGGAGGAATACCTCTTTTGGGAACTTGCAACTGAACAAATGCTCAAAACCTTATTTTTTTAGTTTCACAAGATCTTAATTGTTGCTTCATGTTGATCGCCTAATAGTCACACAATGATTACTGAGGGTACATGTAACCTATAAAATAGAAGTTCATGTACAAAATCCCAAAATCCGCATCAAACCTTAGAAGAAAGATCCAATATGGGGATTCGGTCTGACCCTAATGGTCACCCCGAGAGTGAACTTATGACCGAAGCACTACACTACATCTCATACTCCATGTAGTTCTTGTGAGTGTGTATAAAAAATCATTCCCTAGGATGCCTTTGTGCAAGTTGCACTTCATAACGAAATGTAGCTAAATGTAGTAATGTAGTAGAATGTGTGAATGGAATAGAATGAACTTCCCCTTCCTATTTTCTGTATGGAGATTCATTTTATCACTTTTCCCTTGAATGGAGGTTATATGGATGTTTTTCTATGCTTTAGGGTCCTTTTGAATGAAAGATTAGGGTGGTGATAGTAATTCTTAGTGCTTGGTCATTTATTTTGAACACATAAGTATGTATTTTTATGATTCCCTTGTTTCAATTTTGTAATTGAAAACTGGAAGGCCGAACCATAAGTGAAAAAGATGCCCAAAAGATAAAAGAGACCCAAAAGGAGCGAGTAAGGTGAAAATGGGTTAGAGGTTCTTAGAGGGAAAATGAACACCTTGGCGCTACTATCATGGCTGGGTGCTAGTGTCTAGAGCCATAAAAGATAAATAATTTAAATACCGACTGGGTTGTAGGTGTGTAAGACCAAATAAAAAAAAATAAACATATAAAAAGAGGCCAAATATAGTCTTCACTCACTAGTTTTCTTGCTTAGGAATCATATGAATGCTAGTATGTGTTTAGGACCTAGAAATGTACTCAAGTGCATGATTTTTTGTCTGCATTTTCCCCCACTTTATGTTGTTGAGTGAAAATTTGATAACATAAACTAGATAAAATATGTGTACCTTATGATCCTGTAAAACATACAACGAAATGCGTGTCGAGTGGAAAAGTGTAGTGTGGAATGTAAGAAAAGATGAAGTGTTGAAACTACGAAAAGAAAGTGACCCTAGGGGTGAAACATATGTGTTATACCATGTTGTACCTATTTTTGTGCTTGTTTTTGCTACTTCTTGTAAGGATATGACCTACAAAAAGAAGAGAAAGAATGTAGTCAAATTCTTTTATATGAAAATTTTGCAAGAATATGTAGAAGTGTGTGAAAGTGTGTAGAAGGAAAGTGTGGACCTAAAGTAGAAGAGTGTAAAAGGATAGAATTTTTTCTTGAAAATGTTGTTGTAGAGCGACTTGTTTGGGCAATCTAATGCCAAGAGTGATTTTTTTGGGCAATATCACGGGGAGAGTGCTAGTTGTTTTGGGCGATCTCACACCAAGTACGAGTTTTTTGGGTGATCTTATGCCAAAGAGAAAGTGTTAGGTAGAGAGGTCTAGTATTACTCTCCTTCCATGAATCTTCCTCATAAACACCATTACCAAATGTTTGTGTTCATATTTTTTTATTAATGTCTTGAATGTATTGATTATTCTAATTGAAACGGAGATTTACATGAATTCTATATTCTCAAACCCACACTTGATACTGTAAAACTGTCCTCTGAAGGCTTATGTGACCTATGCTAATCTAATAAGACGATTGTGTTTTCCCCTAGGACATTAGTTCCCACTGGAATATATAGGCACCTAGGCGTTGATATTTGGGTCTGGGTACTGGTGTTTGTGCTGTGATTTTGACCCAAGTATGATTCTGGGTGGCTACTGTAAATGTATCCGATGCTGATTTTTTGTTTTTATGTAATGTGTTGTAGCTATGAGTTGATATATGGGGTGACTTTCTCACCCAAGGTATCCCCCCTTGTTTATGGTGCATGCGACAAATATAGGAGTGTGCCGCCCAAAAGAGAGGACCAAATGTTAATCTGAACTATATCCTTACAGGGGGATATGCATCGTAGAAACCAAGGCACGCGAAAACAAAATTTTCTAGAAATATGTGTTAGTAATATAAAGCATGTAATAGAAGACAATTTAACGAATAAAGTGTGTAAGAAAAGTGGAGTGTGAAAAGGGGGTTCATACATGAGACATCACTCACAATGTCACAAGACAATCAAGGCCAAAGAATCCAAAAGAAGACAAGAAGTGGTCATAAAAGTTATAGGGCATAGGCTGTAAACAATAACATACAATGGCAAACAATGTCAAGAAAAATGCATCATACAACCATGGTGGAAAATAGTCATGCAAGGAAAACATTGAACATGAAGCACTCGTTAGTATGTTAAAGCATGTATGTATCAATGTGAAGTAGTGTACTAGTAATAATTTAAGAATTAGTATACGATGAAATAACATGATGTATGTGAGAAAGTAGATGCCCTAGGAGCCTGAGTGGGACTGGTAATAGGTGCAGTTGCAAGCATCATTGTAGCATGTAAAGTCCTATAAGAGATCTGCATTCACTTCAAAATACCAAGTGAATGTGCATGTGTAAATGCAGAAAAGATATTAACATATCTAAGTATCCATCTAGCATGATAAACAAATTGTACATGTAATTGTAAGCAGGTAAGAGTGAGTGCAAGCAAGATATGCAATATGCAGTGTATGAGTTTGATGGAATGGTATGTAATGTGTGAATGTGATAGTAGCAGTTTTCCCCCCTAGTGGATGTGTATGAGATGAGGTTCATTTATAAAAGACCCCTCAAAAATCAATAATTAACTATAAAAAAGAGTGCGTCATTGGGAAATGGTATTAAATGTGTGTGCTAGAAAGATAGATCATGAAACATATAGCATGAAAATTGAATGTGGTGGGGTTCATTTCAAATTTAGACCCTCATTATTCAAGTATTAACCATGGAACTAGAGTGCGTCATAGGGTAATGATGATACAAGATGTGTATCTAGGTGCATAAGAGAGATAATGAAAACTAGATGTGAAGAAGAGAACACAATGTATAGAGATTAGAAATAATTGATAATGATTGAAGGGGAAGCATAAAGCATGTTTCTCCCCAAGTATGAGAAGGATATAAGGCTATCTAGTGATAGTGAATGGAAAATACCCTCCACCTGATGTTCAAGGAGACAAATACATGTGACAATGCTCTAAGATTGGTGGAGTATAAGAGTAATGATGTACATGTGAAGGAGACCTATGTGGTGAAGGAGGTGGTGAAAACCTATGTGAAGGGATTGCTGAACTAGGGGACTTATGCTGACAAGATAGACTAGTGGACCTATGAGGACAAGAGTGTCGCGAAGTAGGAAGTGTGTGGGTAAGAGAACTAGGTGTTGAATGTGCTTTAGATTTGAGAGTCTGCAGAGGCCTAGATGTTATAACTAGTGGAAGGATGCCATCAAGACTAGGTTTGGGAAATGGTGGACATGATGAAACACCTTTTATAGTGACAACTTTCTTATTTTTAATGAATTTAAGACATAAATGATGCATGTAGGGAATAGCTTGAGTGAAAAAATCCAAGGAAGACCTAATATCATGTCACATCCTTTGATTGAATATGCCATGACGATTGCCATAAGCATGGTGAGAGGCCCAACTGTAATGGGCAGCCTGATGTAGCCAAAAGAATTAGGAACTAGATATGTGATAGTAGAGATAGGAAATTGTATATATCATAGTGTTATTGACAGTATATGAATCGATAGAAGCATTGATGTGTAATGAATAAGAAGAGAATGTTACATTATAATCATGATCTAAAAATGAAATAGTTGGTGGTGATGTATCAAAAGAAGCAATAAGGAAATGAAGGAACCCAAATGAAGGGAGGTGGGTACAATGCAATAAAAGACTTACAAGCTTGCATATCATGCTTAGCTAAAGGTTCAATGAAAATTTTGAACTTTTATTTATTATTGAATGGTTTAGAAGAATATGGCTCAGGGAGCTCAAGAGAATTATTTTCAATTAGATGTTGAATAAGATGCATGAGTTTGAAACAATGGTTGGTGATATTCCCAATGCATTCATGATAGTCACATTTAACATTTTCAAATCATAATTGTGTCCATGTGGGCGAGATGGATCAAGTTTGAGTGGCAGTGGAAGAGTGATTAGATTTCTTTTAAGTGTTTGAGGTAATAGAAAATGAGGCGCATAGGGTAATTAAGTGAAAGTACACTTTGGAGGTTTTCATTAAATATTTTCTGGAGGATATATGGTATTAATAGTTTCCTTTGTTTCAGTAGGCTTAGGACATGGCTTCAATGTAGATTTAGATTGAAACCTAAAAGAAGACGATGAAGGAGTATCCTGATATTTGAATTTTCCCATTGAAAGTAATTTGACTTCACACATTTTGAGCATATGATGTAATTGATCAAAGGAAGGAGAGGTCACAAAGACAACACTCTCCTGAAGTGGTGTTAAAAGGCTTTGAACAAATACATCTTGTAGTTCTGAATCAGCAAGCGCATTACTTATCTTAACTAAATTTTTCTTATAATATAGAACATAGTCCACTAGATATTCATTAGATTTTTTTATTTATTTGAGCTAGTTGTGCATAAGAGATATTCGTGTCGATATTGATTGAAAAGTGAGATGTAAAATCATCATCTATTTGCATGAAAGGGGTTACTGAGTGAACATATAGATCATAAAAGCAACGCACGACATAATCTTGAAGACTCCTAGGAAACATCTTAGCTAGTAATGTAGGATCATCTGCATAATATAGAAATGCCACAAGAAAATATTAGAGATTATCTTGAGAGTCACCATGGCCATTGAAGGTGGGCAACTTAGGGGTGAAATTTTTTTGGAGGAAGTGAATAAGAAGAAATGGAAGGTGTAAAAGGAGTATGAAGATGTAATGAGGAATTAAGGGATGGAGAGGATCGTCAAGTATCCTGTTGTAACTAATGGATTTGAAATTTTAGGTCCTGATATAAGGAAGCTAGATCTTAAGTGCCAAAATGGGAACTGGGTTTTGCATTAGAAGAATTTTTATGGAGAAGGAAGTGGTAGAAATAGGAATGGAAGTACAAATGTTGAGAGGTTGGGTGGTCATCATGGAAGCTGAAGAGGAACCATTAATAGGTATAGAAGGAGAATATCAAGAGTGTTTGGAAACAAGTAAAGCATTGAGCACATGTAAAAGATGTGAAGTATTAGCAGGCAAAGCTTGACAAAAATTAGTCAGTTTGTCTAATTGTTCTTGATCAAGATTAGTGTCCTCATCATATGGTATTTTTCTATAAGGGATTTCAATTTATTTTAGAGGAAAATTGTATGGATTAGCAAAGGGTTTATCATATTCATCCATTTGCCTATAAGAGCTACAAATAGAAGGAGGAATATCGATGTACTCAAAGGAGCCAAAATGACCACTACGAATGATGGAAATAAAAAAGAAAACCCTAGAGAGAAGGTGGGATTCAAGCAATGGGTTCACCAAATGATATAATTTAATTTTAATTAAATCTAAATATTTTAGAGTCACTAATGAACCAAATGATGTATAAATTTTGAAATGAATAAATGACACAAGAAATATAAGATATAGTATTTGAAACCCTAAGCAAATAAGAAGGATAGAGCACTTAGCTTATTTACTCCCATCCTAAAAATGATCTAAGCGGGAAGAGTGATGAAAAGACTCGACAGAGTTCACCAATACTTTTGGTAAATTTTGGACGGCGTGAATGAGGCCACACATGGGCACCCATAGATAAATAGGGGTGCCTATGGGCTAAAGACCTCTTTTGGGCAATTGTGACTGCACATATGCTCAAGACCTAATTTATGTAGTTATGAAAGATCTTCATTGTTGATTCATGTTGATCTCTTGATAGTTACAAAATGATTGTCATGGGTACTTATAACATATAAAATAAAATTTCACCTCTAAAATCCCTAAAAAATGTATCAAACCTAAAAGGAAATATGTAATATGGGGAGTCAGACTGACCCCAGTGGTCACCCTGAGAGTGAACTTACAACCGAGTGCTACACTACATCTCATACTCCATGTAGTTCTTAATACTATGTGTAGAAATTGTGCCCTAGGATGCCCTTGTGCAAGTTGTAATTGATAGCGCAATGTAGCTATATGTAGAAAAATGTGTGAATGGAATCAAAGGAACATTGCCTTCCTATGTTGTGTATGGAGAGTTGTTACAACCCTTTTCCCTTTAATGGATGCTAGATTGATGCTTTGGAGTTATTTAGGTGCCTTTTGAATGAAAACTTAGGTGATGATAAGAGTGCTTAGTGCTTGGTCCTTTATTTTGAGCACATAAGTATGTATTTATATGATTCCCTTATTTGAATTTTTTAATTGACAATTGGAAGGCTAAACCATAAGTGAAAAAGATGCCCAAAATATAAAAGTGATGAAAAATGAGAGAATAAGGTGAAAAAGGGTCAGAGGCTCCTAGAGGGGATAAGAGTGCCTGAGCGCTACTATCTTGGCTGGACGCTGGTGTCCAAAGTCATAAAAGATAAATAAGTAAAATACTGACTGGTTTTTAGGGTATGTAATACCAAATAGAAAATAAGAAACAAAGACAGTCATTAATCACTAGTTTTATTGCTTAGGAATCATATGAATGGTAGTATATGTTTAAGACCTAGAAATATACCCAAGTGCATGATTTTGTGTCTACAATTAAATTTGTAAAACCCTAAATGGTGAGAGAGACCTATAAAATAAGCATTAGTTGTGTTGTGGGCACCTCTATGTACCAATGATGGTATCACTACTATGAAGAGGGATCAAACCACACATCATTATCACCTAATATCTTATATTTATAATGTATACAATAATATTAATAATAATTATCTTGAAACAATGTGATTATACTTGACCCTTTCCCTAGCTTGATTTGGAAGGATGTATCTTTTCTGCTTGTAGATATGAGTGGATTACTACCATATAATGAGTATGTACAGTATATTATGCTCAAGGGAGTCTTGGAGTGACATTACTTTTGATTGCTCTTAGTGCATGCTCATTGGAATGCTAGATGTCAAGTAGATAGAATTCCCTCCCTAATAACAGATGAATAACTTGATTATATAAGATTTTTGGAAATGGAAAAATAAAATAAAGTTTAGTTGAAGTGTACAAAAGGAATTCAAATTAATAAGTGTATCATTAGAGGAAGAGGGACCAAAGAAACCGGGTCATCCCATAGTGTATGGGTGTTATGGCCATTTCTGGATGCTAAGGTCCCAAATGCATGTGTGAGTAATCTAAAAGTTGGGATTGTAATATGTGAGGGTATAACCTAATTTGATAAATTAATATGACATTTATGCGATTGAATAGGTTGTCTTTATAAGCAATAACGAGCGAGATATAACAAGGATAACATAATTAGTCAAATTGAGCAAGTGTGGACTAGTGCAAGAGTGTTGCTACAAGATGTGAATTATCTAGATGAGTGTCTACACATGCTCATAGAAACTATAATAAACATCGACAATTAAACCAAAAGTGTTACTAAGATTCTTACAAGAGATATTGTATTATCATTATGTGAGGGATCAAACAAATGTGAATGTCGGAAATGCAATTATTGTGATTTTTTGTATTGTAATTATCTACATTTCTTTATCTATTCTTTACCTTTTATATCCTTCTGCCCCTATTGAAATTGCAATTGAGGTTAGTGTTGGGTATGATGTTAATATGGTAACTTGATTAATTATTATTAGAAGTATTTTTAGTTGTGTTTATAATTTTTAGGATAACTATTTCAGTTATTTTTCATATAATTTTTTATTTATGTGAAATAATCTATTTTTAGACATATCGTATTTTCTAACTAGAAGTGTCAGTTATAGTAAAATTCACTAAATGTTCACTTTATTGAGATCAAATCCCTATTTATTTATCCCCAAGATATCAATTTCCATTCTAAATCATAGATGAGTGAATTTAAGATAATTCAAGAGGCACTTCTATTTTGAGAAGAGGTTAGGACACCTAATTTGACTAATGTGCATCATGGTTGTGCATGTGTTACTTTAAATGATAACGACTTCTTGTATGTTGACCATATTTTATCAATTTGTAAAACTTTTCATATTGTGTCTATTTTTATCTATATTTATTTGAATTTGAGTTATCTTAGGAGTTGTAGAATTTTTTTAGTCTTTCAATTATCATATAAAAACAAATATTTGTTTATAATGGATAATATAGACTTGTTTATTAATTAGTGAAGAGTGTACATGTCAGACGCATGTTTTCTTGTGGAAATACATTTTACAATTTGTTATTAATTTATTCTATCATAGGTATTCATATAGAAAGACCAAAAACATTAAGAATATGATTCATACATTATTCGTTGCATATTTTATCATCAATCACATGTACACATACACTAGCTTAATAACTAGTTATTCTAGGCATATTAGTGTATTACTACATTCATTTTCAGGGTGTTTAAAATCTTATTTGCACTCCATTCATATAAAAAACCTTCATTTGGTATCAGATCCTCTCTCATGAAAGGTTCACTAGGTCTTTTTTAGCCATTATAAGGAGAATCATTACTTTAGTGATTTTTTCTTCTATGAATATGGGCATCTTCAAAGGACACAACTTTGAGTATTGGATAGATTAGTTAAATATAATTCTTGTTTGGAAGGGAGTTTGGAAAATGTTTTCCATGGATACACTATGAGGGTAACTAGGAAAATCTAGGAAAGAACTGGTGAGGGATTAAGCCTTCAATTTGATACACACACTCTACATTTCTTTGACCACACTGTGAGAATAAAAAAATAGACAAAAATTATTATATTATTCTCCAATATTCATTTATTAATCTATAATAGTGCATATTGTTTTGATATTAGGGTAAAAAGAGGGTTTTGGCAGGGTCCCTTACTTGTGACTACACAGATCTACAATCTAGATAAACCGAAGAAGATTTCAAGAAAGGAAAATTAGAACAATGGGAATGACCAGTCCAGGAGTGACCTAAAAGTAACAAAAATCCAACAAGAACCCTGAACTAAATCAACAAGGAACATGCGCCAAAAGGCCATCTAGAATTTCATATTAGATCCACAACTCCTAGTCGTGACGAGATGGCAACGATACATGGTGTTTTATTTTTAACTTTAGACCATTCGTTGTTACTCTCAAAAGAGATGTCCACCTTCCCCAAGGATTTAGTAATCATAAAAATTAATTTGTGTTTTTCTGTGTTTTGTAAGGGGAATTTCACTAACCAATTCAATTTGGGATTATTCGGTATTCTCTTATCCCGTAATAATTCTGATTCTTTCTGAAGACTTTCTAAAAAATGACTTTCAAGTTGTTTTTCCACCATCTTGGTTAACCAAGATGATTAATTGTGGGACAGGTAATGATTTTGGATGTATTATCCCCTCCTTTCCTACAGAATTCGTTGTAGGGGAGCCCACGTATTTTAATGCACTTACCAAATTGGATTTTGGTTGATCGACCTGTCCCATAGGATTGAATCTGATGCCTAATTTTTCATAGCCGCCATCCTCGTTAGCTGTTCCTGTTAAATCTGATAGAGGGTCTTATTTCAAAAGAGGAGTGGGTGGGCTATCCACCTTATTCAATGCCCCTTGACAACGGCTCGTAGAATATCCCACCTGCTTCTATTTAAAAAATGTTTCCACGTCCTCAACCTGTTGTGCCATGTCTGCATTCACAATCGTAGGGGTCTCGTGGGGTGGTTCAAATGCAGGGATCTGCAAGGAAGTTATCTCAGCATCAGCTCCCAGGTCGATGATGATCTCGCTGACAGGCTCTAAAACTTCATTTTGTAGAGATAACTACTCCAAAAGCGCTGAATTTTTAGTACCTTGCTCCATAAGAGATAACTGATCCACAAGAGATAATCCTCTGATGCTCTGCTAAACATTCTGTAGCTAAATATTCTGCCGGAATGTTTCCTTGCATCCGGATGTCCCATGACCGACTTTCAATAGTTAGCACCATAGTAGCAACTTTCGTACGGAGAGTATTAAATGGTGGACATAAAATATTGAAAAAATACGGTCCATAACAAAATACGATAAACACGGAAAAAAATACGATATATATATATATATATATATATATATATATATATATGATAATAATTGTTGAAACGTCAAGAAAATAATTGTTTTTTACCTCATGCTGCTTGCTATATACTCTCACTATGTAATTACCTTTAATTAACAGTAAATAGTAAATACCAACTGTAGAACCATCAGTTCCAAACAGATTCACTGGATTCTAGGTGACTATTCCGCAGTTTTTGTTTAGTTACCTAAGTTTTTGGCTGTTACTTTTTGGGAAACAGATTTATTAAAAAAATTATTATTTACAGCGGTGATTTTTCTAAATTTTTAACTACCAAATCCTGAAACTTTCGTAGTTTTATACGGTGGACTCCAGAAAATGAAAATATGCAGTGAATTTATAAAAATCGACCGTATTTGGTAACTGTGGTTAGCACATAAGAATTGAGAGTCTTCATATAACATTCTTTTCTGCCAAAACCCATTTCTAGTCACTAGGTTGATGTCTTCCGGGGGAGAGGAGCCACGAGATGCATTAACACACATTCTAGTTTTAGTGAATCTAGTTCTGGCGGTTGTGGCTGGGTCAAGAGCAATCAGCTCTCCAATTGATTTTACTATCCCAACCAGCAAATGTATTTCCCAAAACTCCAGGGGAAGCCCTGGAAGTCTAACCCAAACTAGACTCACAGAGGGGATGTAAGTTTTAGCACATGGCTTCCATCTAACAATAGAGAGCGTGGTTCTCCCATAGAACTATGGACCACCTTACACAACTTTGACTAAGTCTTCTTCAAGGTTGAAAGTAAACAAAAAACTTCTATCAAACAAGGAAAATGTGTTTAATTGTCCCAAAATCTTCCATTTCTGTCTCACCCAAAGTATTACCTGATCGATATTTGGCCTAATCCCGGTAAAGTATTCGATCAATCCAAAACTCAACCTACCATATGCTTTGTTCACCACTGCATCTGAAACTTACAGCCATGGTGAGTCTTGTTTCCATTCTGGTTAGAATTGCAGAAATGTATTTTTCTACTATTTTTTGAACAACTTGGAGCCCATGTATTTCCTTTATCTCTAGGCTCCATCGTGACAGGATCCACCATGCTCGGCTCCACCAACTAGTTCCTACAATAGTGCCTATTAAGTATGATTTACAATTTGTTATTCACAAGTAGGAATTAACCCATGAGTGTTAATGTAGCTTATTATTTATTCCATTTATTTATTTATGTGGATTTTTCCTACACTTTAGGAGTTATCTTTCTTAGGTGTGCTTATGCATAGGATTTGCACTTGGAGTTAGTCACTTGAATTGCTGTTATTTAATTTTTCCTCTCAAGAAAAATAGAAAAACTTCAACTTGAACGTAGAGAAGCCGACGGGGTTGTTTTAGTCATGGAGGATTACATTTTGGAGTTGGGCGAATAAAGAAATTGTAAGTTCTCCAATTTTGGAATTTTCACCTCCCAAGATGAACTCCGAAATCGATTTTCAGGGGCTTAACTTGCTCACAGCAAGTCCCAATTTCACTAGTTGATAAATTAGGGGCTAATCTTCAAAAGGGTATTTTTAGTTAATTGAAATTTTAGATTTCAGGGTTTGGAATTTCAGGATTTTGGGTTTTAGGATTTTGGGTTTTGAGATTTCGGATTTCAATATTTCACGATTTCTAGATTTCAGGGTTTCGAGATCTCAGGATTTTGTGTTTTGGGATTTCAGGATTTCAAGTTTCGGGATTTTGGGATTTCGGTTTTCGGGATTTCAGATTTCAGGGTTTGGGGATTTCAGATTTCAAAATTTTGGGATTTTGGATTTCGAGATTTTGGGTTTCAGGATTTCGAAACTCTCAAGCCCCAAAACATAAAAAACAAGACTTAATGTCTTAAACTCTGAATTCTGAAAGTCTGAAATTTCAAACTTTCAGGTTTTAGACTTTCAGAACTCTCAGGCCATTTTGTGTGGTAAACAGTAGCTCGACTTCCCAAACCAAAATTTTTTAAAGTCCAAATTTAGGAATTTGGAAGGTTGCATGCATTTCGGACTCCGAAAATGAAGAAATACAGTTTGACAAGAAGTCAAGGAAAAACTAAGAGCATGTCACAACCTTTGATTGAAGATTCCATGAGAATCCTGATGTAGCTAAAAGATTTAGGAACTAGATATGTGATAACAAAGATTGGAAATTTTATAGCCATAAGAAGTGCAATAGAGCACACACTAATTGGATCCCCTGGATAGATCATAATGTTATTGATAATATATGAACCGATACAAGCATTAATGTGTAATGAATCAAAAGAGAATGTTGTATGATAATCATGATCTGAAAAATGAAATAGCTAGTGGTGATGTATCAAAAGAAGCAACAAGGAAATGAAGGGACCTAGATGAAGGAGGGTGGGTACAATGCAATAGGTATAATTAGCAAAAGAATTTGAAGCTTGCATGTCATGCTTAGGAAAAGGGTCATTGAAACTTATGAGATTTTTGTTATTAGTGAATTGTTTAGAAGAAGATGTCTCGGGGAACTCAAGAGAATTATTGTCAATTAGATTTGAATGAGACACGTGAGTTTGAAAAAAAGGTTGGTGATATTACCAATACATTGACGATAGTCACATTTAACATTTTCATATCATAATTGTAGCCACAGGGGTGAGATGGATCAATATTTAGTGGTAGTGGAAGAATGATTAGATTTCTTTTAAGTGTTTGAGGTAATAGAAAATGAGGTGCATAAGGTAATTAAGTTAAAAATACACTTTGGAGGTTTTCATTGAATATTTTCTAGAGGATAGACGGTATTAACATTTTATTTTCCTTTAGTGGGCTTAGGAGATGGCTTGACTGTTTACTTAGATTGAAACCTAAAAGAAAACGATGAAGGAGTATCCTTATATTTGAATTTTTCCATAGAAAGTAATTTGAATTCACACATTTTGAGCATATGACATAATTGACCAAAGGAAGGAGAGGTCACAAAGATAACACTCTCTTCAAGTGGTGTTAAAAGGATTTGAAAAAACAGATTTTGTAGTTCTGAATTAGCAAGCGCATTGGTCATCTTAGCTAAATTGTTCTTATAATATAACACATAGTCCACTAGATGTTCATTAGATCTTTTTTTGATTTGAGATAATTGTGCATATGAGATATTGGTTCCGATATTGATTGAAAAGTGAGAAAGAAAATCATCATCCAGATGCATGAAAGAGGTTATTGAGTGAATAGATAAATCATAAAACCAATGCATGATGTAATCTTGAAGACTCCTAGGAAATATCTTAGCTAGTAATGTATGATCATCCACATAATATAGAAATGCCACATGAAAAGATTAGAGATGATCTTGAGGGCCATATGGCCATTGAAGGTGGAGAAACCTGGGAGAGGCTTTTGAGGGCCATTATGGCCAAGAAAATTTTAGAGATGCTCTTGAGGGCCATAATATAGTATTTGCGCTTTTGCAAACAATAGGTCAGCGAGAGAACCGAATGGAGATGGAGAAACCTAGGATAGGCTTTCGTAGAGAGCTTCAACATGGAGGTTTCGGATTTAAAGAGACGTATCTAGGTGCCAAAAATTCTGAGATATCATATGTAAAAAATATAACATGTTTTGGTCTCAAGGCTCTTAAGAGATTACGCCCGAACAAGGTAGCTTGAAAGCACGGGGAGCATAGGGAACCAAAACAAAGCCTCCACTAGCATTCACCTAGCCACCCCGATGTGTTAGCATATTTGGTTTGGTCCAATAAGCTACCATTTGCAAAATAGAACATCTAACATCCTTACACTGACTCAGACTACACTATTTCACGCATTTGTAAACAATAGGATAGTGAGAGAACTGAATGGAGATGGATAAAATTGCGATAGGATTTCGTAGAGGGCCCCGACATGTAGGTCTCAGATTTGACGAGATGTCTCTATTTTGAAAATCGTAGCTCATGGGACTAAACCATTTAGGAAAACACATGCAGATTGCTTGGTGAACACTAGTGGAGTCTTCTTTTTGGTTCCCTACGCTCCCTGTGCTTTCAAGCTACCTTGTCCGGGCATAGTCCCTTAAGAGCCCTGAGGCCCAAATATGCTATATCATCGACAAGTGATTTCTCAAACTCCAAGGCACCTAGAGACATCTCGTTAGATCCAATACCTCCATGTTGGGGCCCTCTATGAAAGCCTCTCGTAGTTTTATCCATCTCCATTCGGTTCTCTCGCTGTCATATTGTTTGCAAAGGGAATAAATAATGCAATTTGAGTAAGTGTAGGGCTTCCAGATGCTATAATTTGCAAATTTAATCTCATGGGACTGAACCAACTATGCCAACACATCGGGGTGGCCTGGTGAACGCTAGTGGATGATTTATTTGGTTCCCTACGCTCCCCATTCTTTCGGGCGTAGTCTCTTAAGAGCCCTGAGACCAAAACATGTTATAACTTTGACATGTGATTTCTTAGACTCCATGGCACCTGAAGATGTCTCGTTAGATCAAAAATCTCCATGTTGAACCCCTCTATGAAATCCTCTCGTAGTTTTATCCATCTCCATTTGATTCTCTCGCTGTCCTATTGTTTGCAAATGCGCGAAATATTGTAGTCTAAGTCAGTGTACGGCTGCCAAACGCTATTGTTTGGAAACGGAAGCCCGTGAGACCAAACCAACTACGCCAACACATTCAGGTGGTAGGGTGACCACTAGTGGAGTCTTCTTTTTGGTTCACAATGCTCCTCATGCTTTCAGTCTACCTCATCTTGAGGTACTCCCTTAAGATCCCTGAGGCCAGAACACACTATATCTTCGACAGGTGATTTCTCAGACTCCATGGCACCTAGAGACATCTTGTCAAATCTGATACCTCCACATCAGGGCCCTCTACGATATCTTCTCATGGTTTTCTCCATCCGGTTATCTTGATTTCCCATTCTTTTGTAAATACGCAAAATACTGTAGTCTAAGTCAGTGTAGGGCTGCCAGACACTATAGTTTGCAAATGGAATCGTGCAGGACCAAACCAACTACACCAACACATCAAGGTTGCTAGGTGAATGCTAGTGGAGGATTTTTTTTGTTCCTTATGCTCCTTGTGCTTTTGGGGTACCTCATCCGAGCATAGTCCCTTAAAAGCCATAAGGCCAAAACACGTTATATCTTCGACGGGTGATTTCTCGGATTCCGTTGCACCTAGATATGTCTCTTTAGATTCGAGACCTCCATATCGTGGCCCTCTATGAAAGTATCTCATGGTTTTCTCTATCTCCATTCAGTTCTCTTGTTGTCTTATTGTTTGCAAACACGTGAAATAATGTAGTCTGAGTTAGTGTAGGGCTCTCAGACGCTATAGTTTGCAAACAGTAGCTTATGGAACCAAACCATATGGGAAAACACGTCCAGATGGCTTGGTTAATGTTAGTTGAGGCTTTGTTTTGGTTCCCTACACTACCCGTGGTTTCAAGTTACCTCATCTGGGCATAGTCCCTTAAGAGCCCTGAGGTTAAAACATGTTATATATTCGACCGGTGATTTCTCAGACTCCGTGGCACCTAGAGACGTCTCGTCATATCTGAGACCTCTATCTGAGGGCCTTCTACAAAATCCTTTTGAATTTTTGTCCATCTCGATTTGGTTCTCTCGTTGTCCTATTATTTACAAGTGCGTGAAATACTGCAGTCTAAGTCAGTGTAGTGCTCCAAGACGCTGTAGTTTGCAAATGGTAGCTGTTAGTGTGAAATCAATACACCCCCAAATGAGTTCTACAGGTCTGATTTTCTAAGGTAGAGTCATTTGGTGTGACTGCATAACATTTAACCTTCCCCAAGGTGTGGGACCTTGTGAAAATGGGAAAGCTCTCGAGATTAAAGGTTGGTTCCTTATTCCTCTGTTCAGGTGCCAATGTGGGAGCTTACAGAGGGTCTATCTCTATACCTAATCAAACTCTTTCCAAGGAGATAGGGATAAAAGGAGTATAAGAAATAAGATATGACTAAACTACCAGGGGATGCACCAAAGGAATGATGAAACACTTATTTTTCTAATAGGCACAAACCAACAAAATGCATACAATAAATGAGCACAGATAGCCAGATCTACAATGGAATACCAAACGAAAGCAAAAGAGTTAAGAAAGGATCTAAAATTGATCACAAATGTGTTTTATTTCTCTGTTGATTGGTATAGTTCATTACAAAGTAGCCAAAAGGTAGAAACGTATTGCAATTTTAATGGAAGGCCTGAATCCCATAAATCCCTTTGCTAGAAGGAGAAGGGATCCTATAAAATAAAGAGTTTCCAACCCTTTACAATGAATCATGCCCCCGTATTTATAGATTTAATCAGAGAGAAGAAAGAGAGAGAGAAGTGGGAAAAGTAGGTCGAGGCTAAACCACTGTTGTTAATGCATCTGATAAAATATGCCCCCAAATCTGTCTTTACTGCATCAATCCTTGGTTCAGATCCTTGAAGGAAGAGGAGATGATGTAATAGATCAAATCTAATCTATTTTTTGAGGAAAGGAGATGTTGCATTGAAACCCTGAAGACATCTCCTCCAATTTTCTTTACTTAACCTCCTCAAAATTAAAGTTTAAGACCTCCATGGCATGGGCGAGGCCAAAATATTTCTGACGATACCAGATTCACAATATTTCAAGCCATAATTTGAAATATATACCCCTTCAAAATTTTTATTGAGTCCATACAAATGGGTGGGAAAACAATTTGAAAAATGGGTCCCGTTCTGATATGGGACATGAGGCAGCTAGTTTAGAGAAAAATTGGGCTCACGGGTCCACAATTTATCTTTTTTCCATTTTTAGAAAAACAAGGGGTGAAAAACTAAATTTTCCCCCAACATCCCACTTTCCTTGGGACACCTGGCAGTCTGGCACTTCTCTGGGAACCTTTTCTCTATTCGACCCTTGAATCAGTGTCATTAAGACACTTGGCAGCCTCTACCAGCCTAGCCCATGCATTAACTATTCAACCGACTCTGCCCCTTTTGGAATAACACGTGGAAGCACCGCGATTGCTTGAAAACCCGGCCCAAATTTTTCCTTTGGAGGAGCATTGAGTTGACACCTGTGGGCCTCCACTGATCTGTGGAATTTTTAATGGTCCTTCTTACTTTTTATACTTTGGGCTATGTGGCGAGTTTGCGCTCATTTGGGTCTCCACCTTGGGGACCAAATCTTGGAGATGCTCCATACTAACACTTGGCATTCTCCACTTACACATTTATACTTAGAAAATTTTGAAACCCACCCTGGGTTTCCTTTTGACTCTGTTTGACCATTTACTACGTGGAGGGCTGGTGTAAATTGGAGTCTCCGCCCTGGGCTTCCTTTCCAATTTTGTGCCAAGCTGACAATTGACACCTTCTTTTTAGTTGAATAATTTTCAATGCCCCGCAATGTCTGTGGGGATTTGGATGTGTGGAAGCCTGGCGCAAATTTTGTCTTCCCCCTTTTGGATTCACCTTTGGAGAAGCATCGTTAGGACACGTGGTTTCTTCCACTGCCTCCTCATATTGAGTAATTTTTGGACATTTTCCTAAACCATTTCGATCTCGAGGACTTTAGATCTTCGCCATTTCTTTCCCTTCTTGTTTCTAGTTCCTCTATGGCTGCCCCTGCTATTTCATAGTTAATTCTACCTGTAACTTTAAAAATGAATTTAAGACATGGAAAACAGCTTAATAGAGTCGTTTCTTTTGCATAGGTTCCTTTAGTATTTCTCGGCCTCTGCCACTCCATGATTAAGTCCTTCTTTGACCAATTTGTGAGGTTTGAATGAGTTTTCTCTGGTTCCTTCTATGCAGGACCATGACTGATCTGATATTTGACTCAGGGGTGAAATATGGATAACAATTTGGTGACTCACAGGGGTATCTTCCTGCTTGATGAAAAGAACAATTTCATTGTCCTATCCGTTTGGTATGGAGTCAAGAACAATGGTCTGAAACTGATTCCACCTTTGATTCATGAGCCTGGATGTTTGCACCCTCAATTTTCATAAGAAATCTTCAAAATAAAGGTTTCTGAGAGTAGAAATTTGTTTTGACCCGCGACTTTATTTGTCTCTTTGAATGTACTGCATAAGAGAAACAAAATAACACCACAACTATATACAAAATTGAAATCATACAAGCTCCAAATGGAACATGTAGAGCATGCAAAGGACATAGGAGGAAAGCAACCTACACTACAATAATGTAACACACACAAGCACTTAGAGGAAAGAGAAAATAAACTAATATGTACAGGGTGAGACTTTCCTTTTAGTAGCAGTGCTTAAGATAGATCCCATTTAATAGAATATGCAACTCTTCACCGTCAAATGTAGACAATTTGAAAGCATTGCTACTCTTAAATTTTATGACCATGTAGGGACCACTCCAAATGGCATCAAAATTTGAATGCCTTCCTGGTTTTTCTCGATCTGCATCCCATTTCAAAACCAGGTCCCTTTCCTGGAAGATCCTTTCTTTTTCTTTCTTATCAAAGCATCTCTTGATTGAGGCCTAATTCTTTTCTATTTCCTAGAGAGCATGATCTCTGATATCTTCTAATTTTATCAGCTTTGCATACTTGGCCTCCATCAGTTCAAATTCAGACATCTCTAATTGCTTCACGAGCTCTAATGCTGGCAACTCAAGTGATATAGGAAACACTGCCTCCTTCCCATAGACAAGCTTGAATGGTGAGATGCCTGTAGATCTCTTGGGTGTTATCCTAAAAGCCCATAAGGCTGATTTGAGACTTGTGTGTTAAGTTCTCTGATTTTCATCAAGAGTTCTTCTGATGATCTTTAGCAGGTTCTTGTTTGTGGACTCAGCCTTGCCATTACCTTGAGGGTAATAGTTTGATGAAGTGCTCAAATAAGTCCCATTCTTAACAACCCATCCTATGATCTTGGAACCTATGAATGCCAATGCGTTGTCTGATATGATGGTGGCTGGAACTCCAAATTTTGTCACTATCCCTTCATACAAATCTAGGATACTAAACTCATTGGCTTCCTTGAGTTCCATTGCCTCGGTCCACTTGGCTAAATAATCTATTGCTATCAGAATCCATTTGTGGCCTTGGCTTGAATTTGGATTGATGAATCTAATGAAGTCCAATCCGCATTGCATGAAAGGTTTTTCAACTCCGATTGGGTGCAATGGAAGTGCTGCTAGCCTTTCCTTGCCTTTGAAGAATGCACAATTCTTGCACCTCTTGATCCATGTATAGCAATCACTAAACACTCTAGGCCAATAGGAACCTGATTTTATGATTTTGAGTGTTGTCACTCTTGGAGCAAAATGGCCTCTAGCTGCTTCAACATGGAATTCTTGTAGCACTCTCTCCTCCTGATTTGTCTCAATGCATCTCAACAAAATGCCATTGATGTCTCTTTTGAAGAAGACACCATCAATAAGAATATATGGGATGTCCTGTAGTCTGAAATGCCTTCTTTTTTATTTACTCATCCCATGAGGACACATGCCTATTTGAAGGAAGTGCACCATGTCTTGGGTCCAACAAGGAGCAGCTATATCATCTCTCCCTTCTTATTGATAATTTTGTAGAATAAAAACAACCTCCTTTTCACTGTTTGCTTCATCTTGTTGACCTGAGGCTAGTTCTTCACACAACCCCTTCCCATGGACCAGATTAGTGACCTTGATCTCAATGTCATATTCCATGACATGAGTGATCCACCCTGCACATTTTTCATTTAGGTCCTTGCTAAGAAGGAATTCTTTAACTCCTGCATGTGAGACCAATAGTTGAATTTTGTTATTTGAAACCAAATTCTTAAACTTCTTTAGTCCTCTGATCACCACTACAACATGCTTCTCAATGAAGGAGTACCTTACCTCATAATCTTCTAGACTCTGGCTAAAGAAAGCAATTGGCTATTCTGTACTTTCTCATTTCCGCTGAACTAAGATTTCAAAAATTGTGTCGTTACCACCAAAGGCATTTAATATGAAATCTTTGGAAAAATTTGGATTCACAAGCGTTGGGTCTTGTGATATGGCTTCTTTAATAGCCTCAAATCTTTCTTTTTCTTCAGCTGTCCACCTGAATGCTAAGCTCTTTCTTAGCATCAACGTTATTGGCTTAACAAGGGCAACAAAGTTTGGAACAAACCTAGGGACAAAATTGATTTTTTTTAAGAAGCTTTTAAGAGTCTTCTTGTGACTTGGCAATGCCAATGCTCTTATTTCTTAAAGTCTCTCCGAGTCAATTTCCAATCCTTCCTTTGATACAATATGGCCTAGAAGCTTACCTTCATGGGCCAAGAATATGAATTTTTTAGGGTTCAATGACACCCCAAAACTCTTGAATCTTTGGAACACATGCCTTAGGTGGAAAAGATGATCTATTGTATTCTTGGAAAAAACACTGATGTCATCTAGATAGATCAATACTATTTGTTTGATCAGCCCCTTGAATGCCATATCCATTTCCCTTTGAAAAGTGGCTCTGGCATTGGACAATCCAAATGACATTTTCCTGTAGGCATAGCTACCCCATTTAGTGGTGAAAGCTATTTTGAATTGATCATATTCTTTCACCATGATTTGACTGTATCCTGACTAACGATCTAGGAGATAGAACCTCTCTGATCCAGACACCACTTGCAAAATATTCTCCATCGAGGGGAGTGGGTAGTGATCCTTGAGATATGCTCTATTCAAATCTAAGTCAACACACATCCTAATTTTTCTATTTTTCTTTCTGACTATGACCAGGTTTCTAACCCAACTCGAGTGTTTGATTGGAAATATGATACTCACCTCTATCATCTTTTTCAACTCTTTATTCATTAGAGGCTCAATGTGTGGGTTTATTGGTCTATACTTCTGCTTGATTCTCTTAGCAGCTAGATCTAGTTCGATTGTGTGTTGTGCTAGTTTTGGATTGTACCCTCTTAGGTCTTCATAACTCCAAGCAAACACATCTGGAAATTCTTGGAAAAGTTGTATGAGTTCATGCCTTTCTTGCTTGGTGGCCACTTTACCAATTTGAAGTGTTTTGTCTTCTCCAACTGGGATTGACTCTGAATCTTCTCCTTTGATTTGTATGTTAGCCTTCTCCTTTCTAAACTGATCATTAGGATTGAAAATAGATTCCAGTAACACTAAGCCTTTAAAAATTTTGTTTGTATGTAGCTGTACTATCTGATTCCAATATTGATGCTCTAGTCTGCTTTGGTTTCTAGCTGAAAATTTATCATCTTCCTGCAAAACATTAATGATATTTTGATCATTCTCGAACACCTTCCAGTAGGTGTTGTTATCTAACACCGTTGGCCTCACAACTATATGGATATGTGGGTGTTCTTTGTTTCTTTTGATGATGTCAACCACATCAAACATTGCTCCCAATACTACAAGCCTGTCAGAAGCTTCATTCTCCTTCCTGGGTATGGACACAATGTTGAAGGCCTCAAAATCCTCCATTAGATCTCATACCCTACTCTTGTAGTTCTTAAGCAGGTCATTTTTGACAACATTAAGTCCTCTCACTTGATTGGAAATTTGTTCACTGTCACCGAACACTTGTAAGTTCTTGATCCCTAGCTTCTTTGCCCAATGAAGACCTTGGACCAAAGCCTCATATTCAACAATGTTATTTGAGCAAGGAAACTTGAATCTGAAGGCTGAATAATATTTCATACCTTTGGGTGACACAATCATAGCTCCTCCTCTAGCTCCTTGTCTACTCCTTGATCCATCAAAGAACAATTTCTATACTTCATTGTCAACCTTGTATTCTGGCTTAATTAGGTCAGAAAGAGGATGATTTTCTTCATGTACGTAGTAGACACCTAGCTCATATTTTTCCATATACTTATAGGGGTCAAAATAATGGCTTTTTTTTGCCCACTCATTGAGAGTCAAGTCTGGGATACACCCCACCTTGGTATTTTTCTTCGGGAGTTCTTAGGAGGTCTTCTTGATCAAAAGCTGAGCAGTTACCATTGATTAGGATAGGAGCATAGGATTCAATATGATAATCAAAAATAGGTTCATATCTGATTATGGAATTTTCCCCATACCTTGTCCTAAAGAGCATATGTGACCAATCAACAGACAGGTAGCCTCTAATTTTGGCAGTGAAGTCCTTAAACAGACACAAAGCAAAACATGGTGGCAGATCTATGATCGACACGTTTTGGAAAATAGTCACATTAGGGAAAGCGTGTATAGTGAGACTCTGATCCTTGATGACTCACAAAGTGGTCACTATTGTCCCATCTAATTGGACTACTTCTCTAGAGATGAATTCATATTGGAGACCCAGCTGATCAACTATTTGTTTAGGCATCTTAGAACTACTAGCCCCAAAATCAATTATACAATTGTGCACCAATTTGTCTCCAATAATCAATGAGACATAGAATGGAGGAGGTCTCAGGTTCTTACCTATTTGTTCTCCTTGGTTCCTTTCAGGTTGAACTGTGTTGGTAAACATTCTCTCTTGTTGGTTAGGGGGTTGATTTGAACTTGACCAATTCTGCATTGTAGTCTGCAACAGGTCCCTGTACCCTGGTATGGCCAGTGAGTCCCATAGTGAAATGTTCACACTTGTCCTCTTCATTTTCTCAATAATATTTAATGAGTTGTCCTTTTACTTCCCCTTCCTAGACACATTTCTTTCTTGCACATGGGTTGTTACAACCATTTCCTAACTGGGTTTGGAAGGTGGTTTGGATTGGTTTTGCATGTTAGGAGTTTTACTTGGAGCACCAGGGCCTCGTGGAGTGATGGAAGGTTGAGGGTCACTTGAGTTTAGTGGTTTTCCCTCTCCAATATTTTTCTTTTTGGACCATGTATTGGCAGCTACACTTTGAGAATGGAACTAACTCATCCCACAAAAGTCTCCAACCTGCCAATTTACTAGCATAGTTTTTTTTGGGGGTCTACCTTGTTGAGATCCTTGTTGCTGATCTCCCTCTTGGCTAGGTTCTTGTGGCACCATACTGGTTTGCACCATTAAGGCCTAATTTAGAGCACCATTAAAGCACATTGATGGGTTATGTGGCTAATTGCATGGAAAACACCAATCATCTTCCTGTGTCATATTGTTCTGTGCTAGAACCAATGCCCTTGATGTTAAAGTTGTGTTTGGATCATACGACCTAAAAGGTCTAGCAAGTTGGGGTTGTCCTTCGTTATTGCTCTAATTTATAGTTTGAGGTGGTGGCCTAATGTGCTGATACTAGGGTCTAGCTTGATATTGAGCTTGGGGTTGATATGGCCTGGAACTGTGAGCCTGTTGTCTTTTGATGGTCACTAGCTACTTTACCAAGTGTTACAATTGCTTCATCACTTCTTGAATCTGTTTAGAGGTGTTAGATGATGAAGTGGAAGCTTCAGCTGAGCTTTGAATTCTAGGGGTGGGTATAGGAGCTAATGTAGGCATTTGGCTAGTTTATGGGTTTCCTAACTCATGGTACAGAGGCATGGATGGCCTAGGAGTGATTTTAGCATCTTTAATCAAACGGTTCTCAGCCCCTATGGAAAGGCTATAGGCTGCAGGTAAGGTTGTTCTCCCCATTGACTAAATCATCACAAAAATATCAGAATTTAAACCCCTAAGAAAGTATAAGGAGGCACCTTCATTAGTGGGCATTACTGTTGTTGGAATCCACTCAAAGGTTCGCTAGAATATGAGGTTGAAGTCTGTCAGTTGCTCATTTGGGGCTCTCTTGATCATTGTTAGTTGCTCCAAAAAAGATAATTTATCATATTTCTCTCCAAACTAGTGGTGAAGAGCTATGCATAGCTGATTCCAATTCAGGATAGAGACTACCTCAAGACTCTTGAACCATTTTGAAGCTTTACCTTTGAGTGAAGAGGCGAGTAGCTTGAATACAATTTCCATCTCATGGAACTCTTGGATTATACAGATAATTGAAATATCTTGGGCATGATTACCAGGAGATGTTTGGTTTTCCCAGTGAAATATGGGATGCTCTTTAATGTTGTAATTGGAACTAGATTTTTTTCATTCATGGTGAGTCGACTACTACAAGTGAAGTTGACATAAGGATTTGGCTAAGCCATTCCCATCAGTCTGAACACCCCTCTTGATTGAGAGAATGGCCTACCAGGAGGGGGTGTCGATAAGGCTCTGTTTGGTGGGGATAGAGACCTCTAGGCTCTTATTCATCTTCTCCATCTATCTGGGGATAATTCTAGATAGACAAATAGTCCCTCTTCTCTAGTCCTTGACCATGTTTGTATTCTTCTCATGAACTTGCTTGGACTGCTGAAACCAATAGATTTGTTTCTTTTGGAGTCGCCATATGTACAATTTTCACACTTTTTAAAACCTAGAATCACAAAAAGTGTTCATCAATTCCTACTGTTAATATGGAGACTTCTCAGTCCCATTGGCCATGCCAAAACTATTAGTGCAAAATCACAGCACCCCCAAATGCGTTCTACAGGTCTAATTTTCTAAGGCAGAGTCATTTGGTGTGATTTCATAACATTGAACCTTCCCCAAGCTGTGGAACCTTGCAAAAATGGGAAATATCTCCAGATTAAAGGTTGGTTCCTTATTCCTCTATTCAGGTGCCTATGTGGGAGCTTGTAGAGGGTCTATCTCTATACCTAATCTAAGACTTGCTAAGGAGACAACGATAAAAGGAGTTTAAGAAATAAGAAATGACTAAACTACCATGTGATGCACCAAAGGAATGATGAAACACTTATTTTGCTAATAGACACAAACCAAAAAAATACATAAAATAAATAAGCGTAGATAGCCAAATCTGTAATGGAAGACCAAACCAAAATAAAATATTCAAGAAAGGATCTAAAATTGATCACAGACGTGTTTTATTGCTCTGTAGATTGGTATAGTTCATTAAAAAGTAGCCAAAATGTGGAAACATATTGCAATTTTAATGCAAGGCCTGAATCCCACAAATCCCTTTGCTAGAAGGAGAAGGGAGCCTAGAAAATAAAAAGTGTCCAACCCTTCACAATGAATCCTGCCCCTGTATTTATAGATTCAATCAGAGAGAAGAAATAGATAGAGAAGCGGGAAAATAAGGTCGAGGCTCAACCACTGTTGTTAATGCTTCTGATAAAATCTACCCCCAAATATATCTTTACTGCATCAATACTTAGTTTGGTGCCTTGAAGGATGAGGAGATGGCAGAATAGATCAAATCTGATCTGGTTTTTGAGGCAAGAAGGTCTTACATTGAAAGCCTGAAGACATTTCCTCCACTTTTCTTTCCCTAACGTCCTGAAAATTAAATTTTTAGACCTCCATGGTGTGGGTGAGGTTGAGATCTTTCTGAAGGTGTCATATTCGTAATATTTTGATCCCTGAGTCAAAAGATATGCCCCTTCAAAGTTTGTATTGAGTCCATACAAATGGGTGGGGAAAAAAATTGAAATATGGGTTCCCTTCTGATACGGGACACGTGGCAGCCAGATTAGAGCAAAATTGGGCTCGTGGGTCCACAATTTATCTCTTTTCCCTTTTTAGAATAATAGGGGGTGAAAAACCATTTTTCCCCCAATGGTCCACTTTCCTTGGGACACGCAGCAGTCTGGAGCTTGTCTGAGACCCTTTTCTCTATTCGACCCCTAAATCAGTGCCACTAAGCCACTTGGCAGCCGCCACCATCCTAGCCCATGCATTAACTATTCAATCGACTCTGCCCCTTTTGGAATAACACGTGGAGGCACCAGGGTTTCTTGAAAACCCAGCCCAATGTTTTCCTTTGGAGGAGTGTCGAGTTGACACCTGTGGCCCTCAGATGATTTGTGGAATTTTCAACATTCCTTGTTACTTTTTATACTTTTGGCTACGTGGCGAGCTCGCGCTCATTTGGGTCTCTGCCTTGGGGACCAACTCATGGAGATGCGCGATACTGACACTTGCCATTCTCCGCCTACACATCTATACTTAGCCAATTTTGAAACCCACCCCGAGATTCCTTTTAACTCTGTTTGACCATTTACTATGTGGAGGGATGGTGTAAGTTGGAGTCTCTGCCCCGGGCTTCCTTCCAGTTTTGTGCCAAGCCGACACCTGACACCTTATTTTTAGTTTAATACTTTTCAATGCCCGCAAATTCTTTGGGACTTTGGACGTGTGGAAGCCTGGCGCAAGTTTGGGTTTCCCACTATTCACTTCACCTTTCGAGAAGCACCATAAGGACATATGGTCTCTTTCATGGCCTCCTCCATACTTAGTCATTTTTGGACCTTTTCTTGAACTGTTTTGAGCCTGAGGACTTCAGATCTTTGCCATTTCTTCCCCTACTTTTTTCTGGTTCCTCTGCGGCATCGCCCCTGCTATTTCATAGTTAAGTCTACCTATAACTTTAAAAATGAATTTAATACATGGAAATGGATCAACAGAGTCATTTCATTTGCATAAGCTCCTTTAGTATTTATCAACCTCTATCATTCCATGATTGAGTCCTTCTGTGACCAATTTGTGGGATTTGACGAGTTTTCTCATGTTCCTTCTATGAGGGACCGTGACTAATCTGATATTTGACCCGGGGGTGAAATATGAATAATATTAGGTTATGGGACCAAACCATCTAGGAAAAAATGTTCAGATGGCCTGGTTAATGCTATTGGAGGCTTTGTTTTGGTTCCCTACGCTACATGTGCTTTCGGGATACCTCGTCCAGGTGTAAGCCCTTAAGAGCCTTGAGGCCAAAACACGTAAAATCTTCGACAAGTGATTTCTCAGACTTTGTGGCACCTAGAGATGTCTCATCAGATCAAATACCTCCACATTAGGGCCCTCTACGAAATCCTCTTGCAGTTTTCTCCATCTCCATTCGGTTCTCTCGTTGTCCTATTGTTTGCAAACGAGCAAAATGATGCAGTCTAAGTCACTGTATGGCTGCCAAACGCTATAGTTTGCAAACAAAAGGTCGTGGGACTGAAACAACCACATGAACACGTTAGGGTGGCAAAGTGAATGCTATGGGAGGATTTTTTTTGTTCCCTATGCTACTCGTGCTTTCGGGATACCTTGTTCGGGCGTAGTCCCTTAAGAGCCCTGAGGCCAAAACATGCCATATCTTTGGCAGAGTGATTTATCAGACTCCATGGAACCTAGAGATGATTTCGTCTAATAAAAAAAGTCCATGTTGGGGCACTCTATGAAAGCCTCTCGCCAGTTTTCTCCATCTCCATTCAGTTCTCTCGGTGTCCTATTGTTTACAAACATGTTTGAAATACTATAGTTTAAGTCAGTGTACGGTTACCAGACATTACTAGTTTGCAAAAGGAAGCTCATGGGACCAAACCATCTGGGTCAACACATCCAAATGGCCTAGTGAACTCTAGTGTAGGCTTCGTTTTGGTTCCCTAAGCTACACCATGCTTTCGAGCTACCCCGTCTGGGCGTAGTCTCTTAAGATCCCTGAGACAAAAACACGCTTATATCCTCAACATGTGATTTATCAAACTCCGTGGCACCTAGAGATATCTCAATGTTAGATCCGAAACCTCCATTTTTAGGGCCCTATATGAATTTATGATCTGTGGTTTTCTCCATGTCTCCATCCGGTTATATCTTGCTGTCCTATTGTTTGTAAACGCGTCAAAAATAGTGTAGTCTGAGTCAGTGTAAGGTTACTAGATGTTGAAATTTGTAAATGATGGCTTGTGGAACCAAACCAACTATTTGGGCCAACAAGTCCGTATGGCCTAAGTAAACACTAGTGGAGGCTTTGTTTTGGTTCCCTATGCTGCCCTTCATGCTTTCATGGCTACCTTATCTGCGGCATAATCCCTTAAGAACCATCGAGGCCCCAAATCATGCCATATCTTCGACATGTTTGATTTCTCAGAATTCCATTGGTACATAGAGATGTATCGTTAGATCTCAAGACCTCCATGTTGAGGCCCTCTACAAAATCCTCTCACAGTTTTCTCCGTCTCCCTTCGGTTTCTCCCATTGTGCAATTGTTTGCAAACGCACGAAAAAGTACAGTCTAAGTCATTGTAGGGCTGTCAGAGGCTATAGTTTGCAAACGGAAGCTCATGGGACCAAACCAACTACGCTAACACATCAGGGTGGATTTTTGAATGCTATTGGGGGTTTCGTTTTGGTTCCCTACACTCCCTATGCTTTCGGGCTACCCCGTCCGGGTGTAGTCACTTAAGAGCCCTGAGGCCAAAACAAGTGATATATTCGACGGGTGATTTCTCGGACTACGTGGCACCTAAAGATGTATCATCAGATCTGAGGCCTCCATGTTAAGGCCCTTTGTGAAATTATCTTTCATTTTTCTCCATCTCCATCCGGTTCTCTCACTGTGCTATTATTTGCAAACGCACGAAATAGTGCAGTCTGAGTCAGTGCAGGGCTACCTCGTCCATGTGTAGTCGCTTAAGAGCCCTGAATGACTAGATTGGATTAAGAACAAATTTTATAGGGGTATGTCTAAGAATAAATGGGAGTTATCAATTACCTAGTAAATCTTTCTTGTTTAGTTCTGTAAGGGAATCAGCTGGCCTATGGCTCAGTGACCATTCCATTCATTGATAATTTATGTTATGATAAACCCATGGATGCTTTCAAAAGTGCCTTAAAAAGGATAGGGTTAGTCATCAAGCCTAGTGAAGGGTTTGATGTGATTTCCAAATAACTTGAAATGCCTACAAATTTAAAGGTAGTAACATGAATTGGATAGGATTAGACAATCAAGAATCATTGAGTGTCTGAATTAGAATGTCATTGCATCTAGAGACATTCTCAAGCATTGGAGTAATGTATATGGAGAGACATTCTCAAAATATCAACAGATGAAAGGCATCAAATTGTGACGACTGTCGGGTGTTTTAACATGGGAGAAGACTACGAAGCATACAAGAATGTAGTAAGTCCATGATAAGATAGGAACCAGTACAAAGAGAGCATGAGCAAGAAGAAGCACAAGTAAGGTAAATACACATATACACATTGATAAATTGAATGAATAATTACTCAGATTAGGTAACTCTTTATATACATACAGTATATAAATATTGATTTCCAAAGTTTGATGCATATTATACATTGAAAATGCTAGTACATGTACATCACCAATAAATGAAAAAATAATCCATAATGTCTTAAATATTGTCAAGTGCACATCATATTAGATTCATGCGAAAATAATATCAGAAATGTAAGGTCTCATACAAAATTATCAAGTTCCAAATAGTATTTTAATGTGCATAATAAATACAAAAATTCCCAAATAGGTCATATACCATCAAGATCAAATGCCATATAGGCGTACATACAATGCCATGCACATAGGCATACAAAAACAATGGCATGTAAGACATATATATTTCCTACTCATCAAAATCTATCCCTCTCTTGGCCTTGCTTGAAGAAGGCCCTCCCTTAGACGAAGATGGAGATCCATGAGATGACTTTGGATCATCTGAACCCATGCTTTGAGTCCTCTTCCATTGAATACTTTCCTGTAGATGAGCTTGTAAATGCAAACAATGTTTTTTGTCAAAAATTAATTTATATATGTTTTCAACAGGTATTTAAGACCATGCTAGAATGAAAGTATTTACATAAATACACAAAACTTACCCCAAGTTGTTGATCATGCCGAATTTGCATCTCACACTCAGATGAGTCATCAGGAGCTCCTGCAGTATGAACAGGGGTACAATGATGATGAGATGGAGGAGTCTGTGCCCTCAAAGTCAAAATGGAGGGGGTTGAAGTTCCCTATATAAATATAAGATCAGAAAATATAACATCAGAATTAGTGAAAATAAAGCTAAGTACATGTATCTACATAATGACAATATTTTAACTAATTTTATCAATATAAAACTATTGTTTTTACCCCGCCACACCTGTGAATCAAATGAATAGGGCTGCTACCTATCGCAGGTAACTCCTACATACACACAATGAAGGACATTATTAACATAATTTAATAATTCTACAATGAAAGACATTACTAACATGTAATTTAACATAATATGAATTACACGAGAAATTTAACAAAATTTACGTGTTGTTTGAATACCTCAGTGAGTTGTTGCATAGATGAAATTGCAGTGGCAACACCTTTATCTACTTGTCATAGAGATGGTGGGGTGTCTAGTGAAGTCAACATCTTTATCAAACATGTATATCATGTGAGTTAGATGGAAATACAAGAACATAAATATATTTGACTTCAAAACTAATATATATATATATATGTGTGTGTGTGTGTGTGTGTGTGTGTGTGTGTGTGTGTGTGTGTATACATGTAACACACACACACATGTATGTGAAAATTTTACATAATTAACATTCTAAATTACCTCTGTGAATGTATGTGTATGCATGGTGCTCATGGCCTATGGTCGGGATGAATATGCGCCTCCCATGTGCCATAATATCAATGCATGTACATGTATAAATACAATTATTTCAAAAATTTAACATATATAAGTAAATCAGGTACTCCAAACTTTTTGTAACACACATAACAAAACATAAAAAATTTACTTGCGAAGGTGACACTGATGAATGTAATCCAAATGTCTCACTCAAAAGGACATCTGACATAGTGACATTATTGTGTTCACCCCTAGCACTAGGTGCACCAAAATTAGTATGCATGAAAGTATCGTCCTCCTCAGGCCCCAAACATGTGCTACCACGTGACAAGCAAAGATGTGGCCTCATGCTTAGTACTCCCTGAGGGAATACTTTGTGTACCTCTATGAGCATATGGCTCAGAAATCTCCCTCGTATGTCAAACAAGGGTCGTAGATAGCCCCTAAAGCGTGTGGAGTGTATCAATCTCTACTTTCTCCTTCACTGCTTGAGGGACAATCTCAGGGTGAGGGGGCTTCTCTATGGGGAATCTACCATGCTGAATAGGTGCCTGTTGTACACCTAGTCGATCTTGTGCAGATCCTTTTCCTCGGTCCTGGAAATCTCATGGATATCAAAATAATTTGAGATCTCGTTGAGGATAAACTTGCAATAGAGTTTCCTCAGAAAGTATAGTGGCACCTCGTTATTATTATGAGCTGGAAAATCAAACACCATCCACCATAACTCCCAAAAATTATTTTTAATCAAATTATTATTGTACCAATGGATGGGAAACCATTTACATGTCAACGGAAACAGGAAAATTAGTGAGGGGGTCTATGAATAAGGTGCATATGAGTTATTTTGAAATTTCTTTTTTTGTTTACATCCACATATGACAATTTGTTGGAATAATAAACCCTACAACCCTCTCTATAAGTTTTCCAATCAATTTTCCCCATTTCCACGTCAACTTGAACAAGTAATTCCTCCAATGTGTTTGCAAGAGTGGTGTAGTGGGGGTTTGTAGATTGTGCATCCCTCATTGTTTTGATTAAATCCTCAATTTCAATTTTGTTTTCAATTGTTTGGGCTACTAAATCTTCTTGACTACCTAAGGGATGTTGAGAAATTGTGGGAGTATCGGGAGGGATGTCAGAAATAACAGGGTTGTGGTTGTGGTTGATTATCCTCAACCTCTAACTGTAACAATAAAAAATATGTATTCAATTCAAATTTTAATCTATAATTATCATATTTCAATGTAATTTTGATAAAATAATTGTGCTTCCCTCTTCTCCGTTGGCAACATCATCGATTCAGATCTTCCCGATGATCTAGAAATGATTCTTTGAGCTTGAGATCCAGTTAAATGAAAAACTGCGAGGGCACAGTTAAGCTCTGAAACTCACATTTGAGGGAGATAAAATGATAGAGGCTCAGGCTTCTGTTTTTCTTTATAGTAGGCATAACGCGTACATGTTATGTAAAGTGTATGCCTTATGCCTTTGGTGATTCCCAAACTTGACAATTTAAAATGTGATTGTGTTTTAATAAAATGCGTACGTGTTTTTCTTTATTTCGGGGTTTTGTCCGCTTTTTAGCCCCTCCAACTTTGTGCACTTACCCGTACTTTACTTTATTGTTGTTATTTAGTGACAAATTAGCATTTGAGCTTGAAGTTTCCACTTTGTTTCACCAATCAGGCCTCTGCAGAAAACCTTTGTGTATGTCTAGAATAATGTGATGGTCAGTTAGCTAAATTGTATCTCCTTGATTAATCTACATTGACGATTTTTTACTTTTTTTAGGTTTAATCTCTAATTATTGTATCCTCCCTCTGTCTAGGTCTCTGAGATCTAATCCCTATTTCTATGAAATCCTGATCTTTATCAATTCTTTATCAATTTTAAATTTTTTTATTAATTTTAGCCGATATTTGCTAAAAAAATTTATTTGTCCCATTCCTTGTTTATAGGATTTCCTTAGCCTCAACCGATTTCCATTCCTAGCAAGTTAATTACTTTTTAGGGACCCTCCATGTATAACGATTATTTACGTCATGAAGCGTCTTAAACATTTTTTATTAATGGCTGCTACTATTTCTATGGTATCCCTAGGTCTAATATGGAATTTTTAATTTCATCTGGTCTCACTTCCTACAATTTACCAAGGTTAGATTATAGTTCATAATTTTCAGTTTTAGATTCATTTTTATTAAATATTAAATTTAGAGAATATTTTTTCTAAGTTTTCTAAATATTTGTAATTTATCAGAATGAAGAGTTGTAAGTTTTCTAGCCCTAACCCTAGCGAAAGGAACTAATTTTGTACTAGGTGCTACCAAGGCAATTAGATGTCTTCATGTTGAAATAGTGTGCCCAGCAGTGGTCCAGGCTTTGAACCCATGGCTTCTGATACCAAATGTAACCCTTGCAACAAACACAAGATTTGTAAAAGGTACGCTGAAGGCTCCCAACACTGGAATCCCAAAATTTGGACATCAATGTTTTTTAGGATTAAGTGATAGAGTGGGTAATGAGAGTTTACAAGGAATAGGTTAATCGAACCTAATGCAAAAACTGAAAATCCTAACTGCAACTTCGTTGATTAAAGATCCTGTTAAAGGAGATGAAGGGGAGATAACATGTTCTCAAACCCTCAGTCTAATAGAATCCCATTGTTCCATTAAGCATTGAGGAAGGATACTTCAAGATTGAATTTACTTGATTAGATGGAGGAATTCACTTAAGTTAATGTGACCCCATCCCCAAATTAACTAACCATCTATGGATTAATCTAATTCTATGTTGCATTAATTGATCTTAGAATAAAGTAGAGCTCCAATTAGTTTAAGGTAAGTACTAAGAACTTTACCAATGTCTTGAAAGCATTTTGTATTGTTGTTTTTGAATCTTGTGAAGATAGGCATGTTATCAATAAAAACATATTGGGCATGGAGTGATTATGTTATTATGACAAAACCTTGGTAATTTTGACAATTTTTGAACCGTGTAAAAATGGGAAACTTGAAACTTTGTGTACGATGGAAGGCATTGATGAAATGTACCTAACTAGAGGGATGCATTATGAGTTTTATCATGTTTTCAGTTGCAGCAATTGATTAACTACATGTACTATGCAGCTTTGTGTGCTGTTACAAAATGTAACACCTCACATAGACTGCCATTCCATGTCCGTCTTCAACAAGGAAACAAGAAATACCCGACAGACTAATGCATTGCCTTAATGAAGGCGGGAATCACAGTTTATGTGAAATTCCATTAAATTCAGGAACAACAAATCAGAGTTGCAGTTTACATGAAAGAGAGTTCATTATTAAGTTACAAGTACCTCAAAACTCATTCGTGTCTACATGTTTAAAGAACATTTAATTGTGTGATTCAGTTGTTTATTTCATTATACAATCAATATCCATCATAAAATTTGAATTCAAAAAGAAGTATACAACTTTGTTAGATAAATTAATGTTATTTATTCATGAAAAAATTCAAAGTTTCCCACACAAGCCATGAGATGTAACTCATAACTACTGAAGAAAGAAGTACATGTGTATAAATATAAAAGCAAAATAATATAGAATAAATCCATCATTGCCTTGGGTTTTTCTTCTAATCTTGGTTTGGCTCCAGTTCCAACACCATCTTTCATATGTGTTGTAAAAAGATACAAGTGTACCAGAAAATAAAAGAAAAATGAACATTAATATTGAGCTCAGGGTTTACATATGTACTCATGTACTACTGACTATATGCAAATGTTACTTAATATCAGCAGCATAAGGTACATCGGAGATAGATACAGGAATTGTTAAAGTAGTATTCTATAGTAACACATATTATTCCCAGAATCATTATAGAATAACAAAGAGAAAAGAAAAAGACTATGGAACATAAGAGAGGCCAAAAAGCCTATTATTTTCTAACTATTTTGTTTAAGTGTGCAGGTATAGGTTCCGAAAAAAGATAACAAAATTCATGATTTAAATTTTTCCTACTAAAAGGTACAGATTGCTTTCCAGTACATAACATTATTCAAGGCTAGAAGAGAAGAATTCCTATTCATGTCTTTCATAATGATCATGATACAAAAGTACAAGTATTCATATTTTTCACTCAAATAAGAATGAAGGTACAAAGTTCAAAAGGATGCATTATGTTCCGCATAACTTGGGAAAATTATATAGTACAGATTACAAGTTCAAATAGGTACATGAATGATCTATGTCATAACTTATCAAAGGAATCTGATTCTTATTGAAAGCTACACCATTGAATGAAGAACACTGAACAGTTTTCAAGGCTCACATTAAAGGATAATAATGTTATTGTTCAACTAAACTCTTGTTTATGATACAGTCAAGTACAAATTCATGAGAACAAAAGCTATTATGAAAGACAGGGTGACATTTCTAGCTTAGAAACAAAGCTAAATGATCGAAGTACAAACTTAGATACAAGTTCAGATTGAAGAGATAAAAGTGAAAGAAAATGTTTAAGATTTTCAACTCAAATTACTTATCAAGCTTCAAATATCATCAAATATTATAGTCGTGAGACACATTTCTAGTGATATCTCAATGAGATCAAGCCTTACAAGGTGTAAAATATTGCAAGAATGAAACAGAGTCAAGTTTAATGGAGAAAAAAGAGTTGAAAGTGAACCAATGTAGATATAATAGAATCAAAATACAAGTTCCTCATTCATGAATATCAAACAACATCATAATCATGGATATATAGCTACAAGGAATCCTTTAATAATTCTTGCATTTACAGAACCTACTTTCAGAATTGAGCAAGTTCCAGAAATAAAGCAACCACTTTGAATTGCACAATCAAGAAGGCATAGTTTCAATTAAAATTCATGATTTGAATCAAATTTGCAATAAAGTCCAATAAAACTGCAAGGAATATACTGCAACATCATTGTTTATAAGATTAAGAGTATAAGATAGTATCAAAGACATCCCCAAAGTGTCTTTGTAGAGGTATAATTACAGACAAAGTATTGATATAAATCAAATTATCAATACATCAGTAGACAAAAATATCAAAATACAGATAGAAACCACTATAATAGTATACTATATCACCAATTTAGGTTGTTATTATAAGCTAGGTGAAGTCAGATACAAACTCGGAAATGAATTTTTGTTCATAGCTTCGAAAGAAAAGAAAGAAAGTAGAAGTACAACTTGTGAACACAACAGTTATGTATTCATTTGCACCAGCTAAGGAATACACTATTTAGTGATATAATGAAAATACTATAACAAAGTGCAATACGTAGAACAAATGCCCTGAAATTACAACATCAAGGATAATTCATCAAATAAATTTTTCAAGTCTAGTACTCAAAGAAATTGAATTTACATGATATACAGAGTGATATTCAAGTGCTTAAAATCATAAATCATTAACAAAGGGTTACAATTTTCAGTAATACATATATCTATCTACAATTTTCAGAGAGTCAAGGAATGTTAGCTTCAGAGTGTTAGTTATGAATGAATAGACATATAATAAGCATCTAGCATGTCAGGATTCTCAATACATAAATTTTCAAAGCAATATTTAAGTAGTATAAAATTTCAAACTAAATTCAATGTCTTCTACTTTAGAAATAATAGTTTCCATAAAATTTGCAAATGAAACTATAAAGAAGTAGTTATAACCATGCAAGTGCCAAAAGAAATAGTTACATTTATTTTCATAGAAGAAAAGCATCAAATCTAACTAGAGAATTATTTAGGTGGTATCATTAAGGAACAAAGAGATTACAAACAAGTTTGAAGAATCATAAACAGATACATCAATTTCTTCTATGAAAACTCGAAGGAAATATAGGAGAATGAAGCATATAAATGAACTATTATAGTGTCATTCTAAGTTACAGGCTCATCGATTTATCATGCTAAGATCACATTGTAAAGAATCACACTATATTCCAAATATACAACTATAGATAAAATAATGCATTGAGGAGCCTAGCAACACAAATCAAGATTTATTTCATTTTTAAAGGAATTCCCAGGAAGCTATAATTTTGATGTACTATAACTCTAAATGAGAGAATTATGCAGATACAAGTACTAATTCGGACACAAATCACCCAGATTGTAGGAAAGTGTTATCAACTATCAAATAGGAGTATAGAGCATTAATTAAATCACAATCAAATGCCAAGGAAAGATTCAAGAAAAAGCTATAGAACGTCATAGAGTACGTTATACATTTTCAATATAAAGTAAATCAACAAGTTATTTTCTTTTGATTTCGAAGGAAGAACAAGTTATATAAGAATCCAACATGAAGTAAATCTAAAATGAAAGAGTCGTAGTATTCCATAGAAGGCTTCAGAGATACATGTCTCAAGAATTTTTTATGTAGAATACAACTCACACCATTATCATGCCAGAAAACATTAACATGAGTTACATAAATACCCTATTCAGGAGAAATCAGTTCCATCAACAGAATAATGGTGAACCCAAATTAGGGTTTGAAGCAACAATGTTAGGAGAAATAAAATTTGAAGCAACTTTTGAATGAAATAAAATGTAGAAAAGAAGAGGACACCATGGATTATAGGTTCAGAATAGAAAATCACTTTAATGGTGCACTTACCAGAGATCATGCAGTGATCGAGTACAAACTTTGAATAAGAAATAAGGGCACGAATGCAACACAAATATATAAAGAAACCCAGTTAGAGCTGAGTGAAACATCTACCAAGTTTCAATGATTAATTCAAAAACGTCACAAATACCATATTATGCACTCAAAAGCCATGAAGAAACTTCAAAGAAGCTAAAATGTAAATGTTTCATAAGAAAGATTCAAATGCAAAACTAAGCTCAATGCATGACTCAGCTCTACTACAGAATGGGTTATTTTAAGACAAATGATCAAGAACTCAAATACAGAGTTATGAAGGCAACAAATATCAACAAAACTTTAAGAAATAGTCATCTTTTTCGCAATTGGTTCAATAATTTCTATAAAGTATTGCAAAGAGCTTCAAGAAATAAACAAACACCCAGATGAAGTTTTGCATTTCGAGCCCAAAGTATAGATAATGCAAAGAATAGGAGAACCCACAAAGGGTATTTCACTTATTAGAAATTGCATAATTAAAGACTAGAGGAAAATAATTTACGAATGAAATAAACAGAGAACTTACCTATTAAACAATGGCGGCTGAGTTAGAAAAATGTTCTGTAGAATTCCATCACCTCTAATGAAGTTAAAATTCTAATAAAGAAGGATAATCACGTCAACGGAAACCATTTAAGAGATACAAAGAGCTTAAGAGATTATTCATGGCAAAACTGAGAAAGAATCAAATAAATAGATAAGTTAGAGCTCGTATCAGAGCCATAACACATAAAAATAAGAAGTTACAGAGAGCTTGAAAGAATCAGTCATAGTATCCTGAAGAAATTTTTCCAGGGATTCACCCAAAAAATGAAAATGAAAATGAATATAATGATCATGGTCGATCTATTTGTATTCATCCAGACTAACCACCGCAAAACCTAACTCGGCTTAAGTTAACAGTTCGATGTCCAAGACCGAATTGTGTAAGGATCAAACAATCAACATTAAAACCACTTCCAACTACCTCTCTCACCATGGGTTAAAGATCAATGATCGAAGATGTAATGGTACATGAGATCGATGGACGAGATCCAATGTAATAAATTGAAACTTCATCATCAAAAAATCAATGATCCATAAATTTGATTTAGAAGATCAAATGGTAATAAGCACCAACAACATTCATTATAGATCCAGAACCCTAACTAAGGGAGCAGAAAGATTGATGATCAGAAGATCAATAGTACAAGCTTCAATAGTCCCCATCAAAAGCAAGTAACTTAACCACAGTTCACAACCCAAACCAAGTTATTCCAATTGCCACCGACACATATGCGAAGGGTTGAGTCATCATGGAGAGGAGGCCAGCCCTATCATTCAGGAATTATTTGCATTTGACCATATCAATGTATAAATCATATACTATATGTTTTGACAAATCAAAATTCCAACAATAACGATCATCTAATGATTATTCAAAAAATATGAAAACTATAGTATAAACCATGTGTTATCAACCAAGTAAAAGATGTCCAAGCGGTATTAGACAACCTATGATTATTAAAATGTAGGCCTTACATTATTTTATGATGCTATAATTAATCAAAAGGAGTCAATACACATTACAAAGATACCTTCTAACTTGCTAAGGTGAGGTGAAAGTTTCCTTAAAATATGCAAAGGTGGTCCCAACAGTAAGAAAGATTACTTTTCCAAGTATGTATTTTCATGAGAAAACAATGCATGGAAGGATGTCAACATCATTATGTGGCATGAATCAGTGAAAGGGACTGAATTAAATTTTTCCAATCACATTATTTTTTGCAAGTGGTCCCCACAATGGGTGATTTAGAGTTGAATGAATTTTGATAAGTGAAAAGGAAAAAGCATTATTTTTACTTGCAGAGGAGTATTTTTTCATGTCATCCACTAGAAGACATAATATCAGGGGAGTGCAAAGATGTCAACATCAGAAATCAAGAATCCCCTTTAGACATGCTAATTACATTATTTTTTTTACAAATAATGGTATTATTTTCTTGCACATGCCTACAGGTGGTCCACACAGTGGAGGGTTAATGTTTTACAAAGTATCAAAGATAAATGAATTATTTTTTCTCACACATGAAGATTAATTTTTGCATGTGCATCCAAGGGGGTAGAATTGCAAAGGTTCCTAAAATTATCATTTCAATTGGATCAAGTTACAAGTGTCACATCAAACAGGAGAAAACAAATATTACATGCACATTAGAGAAGACATGCACAACAAGAAAGAGACATTCTTAGCCAAATTATTCATCCAATTTTATTTAAAATAGATCAGTCAACTGGACTTGGAATGAAGTTTATTTTTGTAACTAATCCTATTAAGGCCTCATTGTAATCAACGTGTCTATTTTTATTCCTTTATTTATTCATGATAAAGGGGTAAAATTAGCATGCATGGACGAAGACAAATTTTAGCCTATTTTTAGGATGGGATGGGTGGATAATTTTTCTATATATTATGTGCATTGGTAAAGCACAAAGGGAGGACTTTATGGACAAAGGAGTGCTGAAGCAATTTTTTGTCAATTTTTCCTTAAATGAGAACTTTTTTCTACCTTTCCAATTATTTGCAGTGGTGTGTATCTCTTTATTAATTCTTGTGAATTTCAATTCCTTGATTAATCATCTTACCTTGCTACAAATATGGTAATTTTTGCATAGTATTAGTGTGCATGTTTATCTTATTGTGTTGTTGTGATTTATTCCCTCACTACATATACTATTTTTCCTTAGTATTCTGTTGGAAACCAATACTTAGTGAAATCTCTCAAAAAATTTGGTTTACCACCCATTTCAATTTAATTTACAGTCATCTTTTTACCCTCAAAACCCCAAAAAATTAGTTTAAGATGCATCAAAAAGGAACTGGGCTTGATACCATAGACTCACCTCAACAATAGGTATACCTACAGACCTGAGGTGTTTCCATTGTATCTAGAAAAGTGAGAGATCCAAATCAAGCTTAGAACCCCTTCTATCATCTCAAAATCTTGATGCACTTTCGACAGATAACAAGTACCCATTGTTTGATCAATTAAGGGATTCATTAGATTGGATGCCTATTCGGGTTAAGCTTCCAGGTCTACCCTTGTAAATACAAATTTTTCATCTCTTGAAGTTATTCATAACACATTGGGAGTTCATGGAACATCACATGACACATCCACTCAATTTATGCATCCCTCTTATTCCCATATATTTTTAGATATGTATGTTCCCTTTGATTTCCCTAATAAGATTGATATGCAAATTGAAGAAATGGTTTGAACTCAAAGACTAGATTATGAAAGATTATCCTTTCACTCCCATATATGTTTCCAAATAGGGAATTTGATAGAAAACTTTGGGTAACCCAAATGTAAAACCAGAGAAAACTCATCTAGGTGGAAGGATTATCCCCCTCACCATATCATTAAAGTTCCTTCAGTATGTGAGGATGATTTGTCTTCTAAAAAGAGTACCTTGTGGGTTTAATCTACTCCTATGGTTGAGTGTCTTCTCATGTTCCTCATCATGGTTCTCATTCTTTGAACGAAAATCCATAGGTTTTACTGGGGTTGGTTAAGGAGAGGGAACCTTATTCTCCTACCAAGTTATTGTTTAGACCTATTTCTTCTTTGTATGTTCTTCTCCCGTGTGGACATGATGACGATGATTCTAATAAGGGGGAATAACCAGTTCTACATAATGATAAAATAACTTCTTTCAAAGCATATTCACCTCCAACACATAATTTTAAGATCTCATTCCTCTTATTTGGACTGATTTTTGTTCATTTCTTGGGATTTTTTTCCCCTTTTATGTTTGTTTAGAGAGTCAACTTTATTTGGCTATTTTATATATGTTTTTTAAATCCTTGTGAGCTTCATTGTAATATATTTCTTGTAATGGTCCTTGGAACCTTTCCAAAAATTATTAATCAAAAAAATTATTAAATATAATTATTTATAATTATATTTAATTTGAAAAAACTAATATTTTAAATTTTTAATAAGCATATCATCCTCTTAATAGCACAAAAGGTTATATTGCTAGTTATATATGAATTTATAAATGTATACACCTAGATTACCTAGGGGTTAACCAAGGCATTCAAGTGTAGCTATGTAGGAAAAACCAAGGATTGTATTAACATTACGGATCCCTTCCACTATTATGTTTGAATCTTATGTGAGAAGGGAGATTAAATTAATATTGTTAATAATTTAAAAATAAAACTTACCCCAATGAAAAGCTTTGCAAAAAAATGAATTCAGATCTGTAGACATCTAAAATAGACAAACATAAATAATGATCTAAAATTAAGAGAATGGTGTTTAATTTCTACAAGATTAGAGGTAGAGACAAAAGCTACTCACTGGTGGATAAAAGGAAGACAATTAATGAAAAAAGTATGTAGATTTGGGAGTATAACAATTAAAAATCTATCCTTTTTTATTTTAATTATAATTTTTGTTAGGGTTAGGTGTGAATAATATGTCTTACTGTTGAGAATTGAGGGGCATTGTTTTAGTCAAATATAGTGCTAACTAAAACTTTAATTGAATAGAAATTAGAACTAATCTATATATCTAATAACCTTCAGAAAAAGATAGAGATTTTACTAATATCCACAAATGATTAGTGTAGGTCAAGGGAACTCACAAATAATAATATCCTTAAATGATCATGGAATTAGGAAGAACTATAACATTTTGCAACAATTTAAACTTAAAATACACAAAAATGAAATGTAACAGAAAATATCTTTATATTTTACGTAACTGCATGGCAATACCTAATAGTTATAAGAGTAAATATCCTAGAGGTAATCTACCTTACAAAACCCTTATTTGTCTTCAACACTAGGAAGGTGTGTGTAACTATCACTAACCATGTAACATGTTTAAAATATGGTGTATATTGTTTCTATTTTAATAACATTATCCAGATTTATGTCATATACGTTCTTGTATCGAAATTCTTACATGGATATGAGAATATATGACTTAAATAAATATTGTGCTAATTTAGCAATCAAATATGAAACCCTAACAAAAAAACAACATTCTGAATAGAAATTGGATCATAAGATTAGTGAATATATTTTAAACTCATCACCTTATATTTTGAAACTCCCATATATAGGTGTTTCATTATTTTAGAGATTCGAACCATTTTGTGGAGTTCATAGGTTTTGAAAAGTGGAAGCTTACATAAATTAATGGATTATTAAGAGTGCTAGAAAATGGAGAGAAAAAATGTAAAGTATGGGATCATGTAGTACAGTTTTTGGGACTTGTAGCTATATTTATGATGCTACTAGTGGAATTTTATACACCTAACATCTTTTAATACATAACCCTCTATGCAAAATCAAGTTTCAAATATTTTGTATTGATAGTGATATTATTTTGAATAGTTATCAACGGATTTAGGGAAAACACATTAATATCCATTTTTCTTGGTTGACCTGGTCTTTTCTTATGCCCACATATTTTTAATTACTTTTGTCAAGAGCTTGTATTCATAGTGTAGTTACAATAATCCCTAATACAATTAAATTTATTCATAATTCTAAATAATCATGATGTTCTACTAACATTTTTGACACTTTTACATTTATATTTGTCTATATATAGTCCAAAAATTTCTTTCGACTTGTAACACTCATAATTTCCATGCTCGGAAACCTCATCAAGTCTACACATTATTCAGACAAATATTTATGGGAATTTTTTGTGTTTAAAAGGTTGGAAGAGTTAAAACATCAACTACGTTTAATTTACGCTACCGACTCAAGTTAATCGAAATTAAATTAATTATTAAATATTATTAATTCAATTGTAAATGCATTTCGGAATCTAACCCTCTTTTAAGGTATCCCATTAATTTTTATTAAAACATGACTATTTTTATCTCATTTCCTTACCCATTTAAATTCTTCTAGGGTTCATAATTTAATCATTTTCCTAAGTGGGTTCAAATCTATTTCACGAATTAACGTTAACATCCATACCCATCATTTACTATATCAAATATATATTTTATTTTGTTTTTTAAATTAAATTAATCCCCTTTATCATTATCTTTAATATCCATGCTCAATAATATTTATTTAATCCCTAAAATCAAACCCAAATAAGTTAACTTTTACTCCATACCCAAAAGGGTCACAATTTATTCTAACTTACTAAGCACTAGGTGGAACCATTAACCAATTACCCATACATTTTATTTAAATCCCATTCACATGAAAATGCCACATATTTAAAATTGTAGGGTCCATCCTTAGATTAAATATATTACAACCCTTGGGTCAAGATTGCCCTAAAAATCCTTATGATATCTTCTTATTCCCTTTTGCCCTAATTTATTTTCATTTGTTGCTTATTTTCTTATACGTTAGGAAGAGAGTAGGCCATGGAATCTTTAAGAAACTCCAATGGAGTTCTTGTTTTTGTTATTCATGCCCGTTAAGGGCTTACAAAAATGAATATATCTTCTTTAGCATTTTGAGTTAAATGGAGAAGTTTACCCTATCAGGGTTATGGGTGTCGTTGCCCCATTTTATTTACTTTAGATATATATATATATGTAGGTTTTGGGGAGTGTGTTCCATATGTCTCTGTGTGTATGTGTATATATACACATACACACACACACACACACACACACACACACACACATATACATATATGTGTGTGTGTGTGTGTGTACATACATACATACATACACACATGTATGTATGTATGTATGTATGATATAGTATGTACATACACATATATATGTATATATATATTTTTTGTGTTTGTGTTAATATTTTATTTTTATTTGTTTTATATTGGTTCATCCCAATCTAGATTATGTTCAATAGTTAAGGGATGGTCGCGGCCATAGTTTGATTCAAGCTTTCAGGGTCAGCCCCCCACCCCCCCCCCCCCCCCAGATTCCAATGGATTTCTTTTTATTTAAATATGACCGATAGGCCCAATTCAAACTATCACCCACTATTAAAATGAATTTTTTTTCATTTAAGCCATTCGGTTAGGCATGTCATATATTCTTTTAATATATGTTTATTTGATAGTATAAACACACACACACATGTGTGTGTGTGTGTGTGTGTGTGTGTGTGTGTGTGTGTGTGTGTGTGTGTGTGTGTGCGCGTGTGCGCGTGTGCAAATTAAATATATACAATTATAATTTATTTAAGTATATGAATTTACATAGAATTTTATATAAAAATAAGTATTAAAAATTGTATATTTTCTTCTGTCTTATTTTATTTTAAACAATCTATCAAATTCAATTTTATTTGTATGAAAACATCTAGGGGCAAAAGGTAGTTATTTATAATTTAATATGTAATCTTATATGTGAGATAGATGAAAAATATTATTCTTTTCATTCAACCAATTGCAAGATAGGAGAGAGAGAGAGAGAGACTAGAGAGAGACTAGAGAGAGAGAGAGAGAGAGAGAGAATTTTATTTCTTCTTTAAAATTACTAAATTTTAACATTCTTCCTTACCACATCTACATAAAATTTGACTATAGCCACAACTCAAATCACACCTTTCTACATTTTCATTTGAAGAAAATGAAAGTATAACATACTTAAATGAAACTTATTCCTTATTCCTTGTAAATAAAGTATGCCAACAATACTAAAAAGGAAATCAACATATATTTTACACACAACAACCCCATTTCTTTAAAATGGGTACACATTACAACCCTTAGATAAAAATCCAGATTTGAAAGAACTTCATTTCAATTACAATAACAACTCAAAGTCCTTCTTTCAACCATAATAATACGAAGTTTGATAAATGGAATTTACAAGAACATTTTTTTAAAAAAATACAAGTGCTACAAGCCTTCCACTCTAAGCAAAAACATCATGGAAAAATTTACAAAATAGGATTCTTTCATAGGCTCAAATACAAAAATCTCCATATCAAGATCATCCTCCAACTCCATAGCTTCAACTTGCACTCTTTCATATTCTCAAATTTTAATCACAATATAAAGAAATGGGAGTAGGTGACACTCTCCGCCCAACCTTTATTCCAACAAGGAAGGAGAAGCCATCCCCCTCATTAGCCCCTAAGCCACAACCATAGAAGAATAAGGTGAATTTCTAACTTTGATAACTTCATAAATAGTGGATTCCACAAAATACACACATACATATTTTCAACACTCATGTAATATTTCATCACTCAATCATATTTTTCAAGCAAGTTCAATAAGAGATGTGTTGTATTCTTTTCTATGAAAAACACAAATAAGATTCACATATTCATCACAATCACAAAGGCTTAAAATCTAAGCCAAGGGAGAAGAGAAATATGGGAACCACCTCCTTTAACCTCCCAAATGAGTTAGGGGTCCCACCCAAAATACCTCCAAGTGCACATCACAATTACTCAAAATATCCCTTTTCCATCCCAATTAAAGATACAAAAAGTGGAGAAATATTTTCCTTTTCTCTCCCCATAGGTGGAACACCCTACTCACACTCCCTCCACAATGCCTCACAATTTCCTTTTCAATCCCAAAATGGTCCCATTTTCCTTCTCCCCTCACCACTCTTAAAGGAAAGCTACCCATCCCAACATAATGCAATCACAACACACATATCATACAATCAACAATCACAAATTTCTTTACTACATACATATATAAAAGAAGCAAAATTAAGTGAAGATCCTACCTCTCCATTTAGCTTCCAAAATATTCACACAACAATCTTCAAGTCCCTTCAATCCAAGTAAAATTCCCAAAATGCAACTCCCAAAATCTCCAAACATGCAATCCCAAGCCAAAATTCCAAAAATGCAAGTGTAGAGATGAGAGAAGTAACCCCCATTATTCCTAATTAACTTCAATAAATAGAAAAGGAGGTGAGGATTATGAGGTGGATCCATGTAGGATGTCACTTCATCATACCTCAATTCCAACTCAACAAGTCAACACACAAAGACCAATGCTAATAAAGTAACAAGTAAGGCTATGACATTCACAAGTGTACACTCCAAAATGCACTCCATACCTTCCAAGGACATATTAAATGAGGTAAGTATAAAATTTACTTTATTTACTCTTTTTCACTCAACAAGTGCATTAGAAAGGCTAAAATTAACTCCATACTTCATAAGTATGGTTGGTGGATGACTTTGAGAAGCAAGGGACAATGTTACTTTGTCCCACAAATCTCAAAAAGTTGTCTCTAAGAAAAAAATCGATATTAGGAAGGGAGGAAGAGTAAAAACTTCAAAATGAAATTAATTCCAGTCAACATCAAGAAAATATCAAGGACCGTCTACCCTAGTTAATGCCCAATTGTCACATCTTCTTTTTAGTTTACAATTAAGTTAAATTAACTAATTAAAAGCATATTAACAAGTACTAATAAAGTGACTAGATTTTACAAATAATTAGGTACATGCACCACAAAATAAATAACCAAAATTTAAAAGATAGAAACATCACAACCCAATGCCACACACATGAGGTCACCCCCCATGACAAACCTCCTAACCAAGCATAACAATTAAACATCATACACATAGACCACATGTTGTTGAATTGGCCTTGTTGCAAACACCCAACATTCTTCTAAGGTTGGTGCCCTATCCCCTTTTAGTGTATAGTGATATAATTTTATTGCAATCACAAAAACAATACCTCTCTAGCCTCAAGTTTGTGTCAATAACATCGAGAAATAACTCATACATATCAATCAATAATTATCATCAAAATTAAGTAATTCTATCGACTGTCTAAAATTTCTAAATAATTCGATGCTACCATTTTACTAATATCAATAAGATCACAAGATTAGTATGAAAATATAACCATAGGTAATGCATCACGAATATAATCTGTCAGTTTAGAATCAGAACAATGCAAATCAACATGTATAAAATTGTCCACTAGTGTTAGCTAGCGTGTCATAATCCAAAACATGAATCACAACATATCGATAATCCAAATGCCTATATAGTCTATCGCATGCTAATCAAAATATAATAATTATAATGTCAATATATCTAATCAACGGTACTAAAATCATAGTAATAAAATCATAGTGGATAAGTGTTGAAGAGGAGTGGGCATAAGACCACCGAGACATTGATTTTGTACTCCTTATATCATTTCATTTATTTATCCTTCTGGTAATCTTCCAAAGTCAAATCTTCACCTGCTCTTTCACCTTCGTAATTCTTATCTGAATTATTCGTTGTAAAGGATATTAAAAATGTCTTTTCATAACATGGAAAAAATACTAAACAAATGATATAGTTTAATGGTGAATAAGTCAACAAGTTAGTACAATATAAGGAAGATTCAAACGTTTTTATTTTGTGAGGTAGTACATTCTCTTCTCAAATGAATCGGGTAATGATTTTTTTATACTTAATGGTTATTTTGTTGGTGGAATTTGAAATTTAGTGAATGTTAAAGTTATTTGTGATCATTATATCTGTAAACTTCCTTTACATTATATAAAGACACATGATTGAATTCCGATTTATCATTAGTTTTCTCTAAGATTAAAATTAAATTGCATTTTCCTCTTCTCCAAATATGTAATTGAAAATATCCTACCTAAAAAAGCCATACTTTAAAAGTGTTAATTAATAAAAACCAATGTGATTGGCCGATATGACTTTCTTAAGTAAAAATTCTCGAGTAACTTGTCTTCTTCGTCGTAGTCATTTTGTGTCTTTTCAGCTCCAATACTACATTTTTCCCAACGAAGCGCAAAACTATAGGTGATGGTTAATTTTCGCGGAAGTCGAACGGAATTTCATTGTAAGTTAATTTCTGTAAATCCTTTAACAATCCTAAGTGCTATATTAAAAAGGATGAAAACACATGAGCTTCATTTTTATTGGGTTGTACAAGTTGGAACTCAGAGTGTAACCTGAATATGTAATCAACAGAGCATTGTGATAGTAAATGCCCAGTTTTCTGGCCCAACTTTATACATCCAAGAAGAAGATAATGTAATATTCCATGTGCAGAACAACAACCCATATAATCTCATCCTACACTGGTACATGAGGATACCCATCATGCCCAAATCATATTTTCTTTATTAATGCATTACATTAAAGAAACATTATATCTGAGTTGTTAGGAGTATAATTGCAAGTATGGGGTGAGATAGTTAAGATCGTGTTGGACTGATGGACCAACCTACATAACGAGACATGAAGGGAATCTATGGTGGTATGCACATATTTCATTATCTGAGGGCTACTCTGGATGGATCGTTCATCATTTCACCACCTGTTGGAAACACCTTTCCTTTTCCTACACCTGATGCTCACTTTCCCAATATTTTAAGTAAACTCTCTTCGACCCAATTCCTTTTGGATGATGGTTTCATTTTATTCCTGACGCAAGAGCTTATCTATTTGTTTTAATTTAATATTGCTTTTTTTTTTTTGGAATCTATAGGGTAAAAAGAGGGTTTTAGAAGGTCCCACAACCTTATAGAACAGAGCCCATCAGACCAGATTTAGCAATAAAAGTATCAAGCAAAAATACCCAAGAAAATTCCAAAAAAAAAGGAGGACGAAAAAACAAACAGAAAGAAAGAAGAGATACATCATAAGAGCTTTTTCAGCTCAGAGATTGCATTTTTTGCTCTAGGAGAGCCAGAGTCATTAGCAAGATGTTCGGCCAGTTTGATAAGCTCTGAGCAGTCATTAGCAATGGCAGCCTTGGTAGATTCAGTGAAAGCCTCACATGCTTTCAAAGCTTTGAATGCACGCTGAAGCTTGTTTAAAATAGAAGAAACCATGGTGACTCTGCAATTATCCCTATTAGTGTCAGCAGATTTAGGTTCAGTAGGGTTCGAATCCAGAATCAACGAGGAATGAACAGTGTCAGCAGTAAGAACTTTTCATCGAAGATGGTATTTTTTCCCTCATATTGAGTGATGGGATCAACCACCGGTTCGCTGTTATCTAATTGCTCCGAGTCTGGGGAGTCTGGGTAGAGCTGAGCCAGGCCCAAGAGGTCAGCAGCCTGAGAGGAATCAGGGCAGGAAACAGGGGAAGCAACGTGAAAGCTGGCGTTTGTGCCTTCCAGAAACAAGCAGGAGAGGGGGTGTGGGGAAAGAAGGGGTGGAAGGGGGCATAGAGGCAGCGTGGGGGGGACTTACAATTGCCACATCAAAGTAGGAATCAGAAGCGAGAAGCAGATGACGACGACAACGCCGAGAGGTGCGGAGGGAGGAGGACGAGGGGCGAGGGGAAGGCGAGCGGGGAGCGGCGGCGGCAACCCAATTTGGGGGGGAAGCGAAGAAGGTCGGAATGAGAAGCAGCAACAGAGAAGAGCAGATATAACAAACCCTGGTGAAGAATGACACCTTCGCCATCGGAATTTAATATTGCTTATTATTATGCATTCCACATAGAATTTGAAATGCGAATTAGTAGAATTAATGTTACATCTAAGGTAATCAAAATGTGCATTTTCTTGAAATTTATTTACACAAGTCCTATAGGGATTGAAATCAAGAGGAGAAAAAAAGATAAATTAGATCAATTTCTAGGAGTTGAGGCAACAACATATGTGGTGGATATGGAAATTTAGTAAAAATGCGGTGTGTAGGTTACAATTGGAGCTTCTTAGGTTGAGATATAGTATTGACAGTAGGATTAGGTTGTCTAGAAATTCCCTTGAAGGAATATTTACTTAGGAACTTATTATTATATGAATCATAAATGCTAGCACCATATCTAAACTTTCCCAAAGAAAATAACTTGATTTCATGATTTTTTACAGTATGACAAAAATGATCAAAAGAGTGAAAAGAGTCAAAGAGCACACATTGTTGCAAAGAAGGTCATAGGCTTTGGATAAAAAGACCTTGTAATTCAGATTCAGCCAGGACATTGTACATTTTATAATGATTAGTCTTATAATGCAACACATAATCACTAAGATGCTGATTAGTTCCTTGCCTCATTTTAGCCATTTTTACATATGATATCTTTGTTCCAATATTCATAGAAAACTTATCTGAAAATATATTTTCTAAAGGAGTAAAAATTCAAGTGGAGTGTAAAGGAAATTCATAAAACCATCACAAGACATTGACCTATAAGCTCTTAGGATGAAAACTTTGTCAAAACTATGTCAGCACAAGCTTAATCCAAGCATGCAACATGAAGTGATCGAAGGTGGTCTTGGGGATTTCCATGGCCACCAAAGAGAGGAAACTTAGGTGAGGAAAAATTGGGGTGGTAGGGTAGTAATACATCATGACATAGGGTTGAATTTCCATGGTTGTTCCGTCCTAATATGGTAAGGGAATGAAAAGAAGAAAAGAAAAGAAAATAAGAGGTGATAAAAGGGTCTAATAGAGTGGAAAGACACTTAATAGGGGAGGAAATTATGAGAGAGTTTTAAGGAATGGTTCTAAGCTATTCAAAAAATATTTTTCATGAATTTTGACGTCCCTCATCATTATCATTTGGTACATTAAATCTAACACCATCTAAAATGGGGTGCAAAAAAATTATCCTTGAGTGAGAAGCCCTGACATGAATTAAATAGAGTGTGATGCCCAAGAAGTATGTACCAAATCAGAAAATAGGGATAACTTACTGTTATGAAAAAATCATAGCGCCCCTTATTACTTGCAAGAGAATGGTTGGGTAGTTAGTGTGATTTGTCAAACATGGATTTATCCCAAAGTGTGGGACTTTGTAATCAGGATAAACCTGCGAAGAAGGCCGACTTCCTTTCCTAACCTAGTGCCAACTACTCAAAAGTGTAGAGGGTTTCCAATCTAACCCTACTCTAATGATTTAAAAGGGGGAAAAAGAAAAGAAATATTGCATGAAAATAAACCTACTCTAAGGGAAGGCGATGCACCAAGAAGGAGTGTTGGACAACCTACACCCAATAAACACAAGACTACCAAAATCTTGCAATGAAAATATAACAATGCACAACAACCTTATATGCAATGAGATATAAGAACATGTGCAATAAAATACAAAGAGGGTTGTAAATAACTACTGGATCTAATTTTGTTACTCCAACAAGTTGATACAGTTCATTATATTTGGGGCCAAAGGAACAAATTGCATTACAATGTTCAGTAGGGAGGTTTGAAACTCCATAGGTCTCTTCCAAATAAGACAGGAGGGGAGGGGCAAATACAAAGTTTCCAAACTTTTAAAATTATCCCCTCCTCACAATTTATAGAATTTTTTTTTACAGAGGGACGGAGAAATTCAAATTCCAGGTTGAATGGAGTCTCATATCTTCTTGCATCATCCTTTGGTGTTGCCCATGCTCCTAGTACTTGATATCCATGCTTGAAAAATTGGGGGCCATATATTGATTAATACATTATTACCTACCCTTTTGCTTGTTCACTATTCCCTAATTTTAGAAATCCATAACCTCTGAAATTACATTTTGTATGACCCCCATGTTATAGATCTCTGTTTTTACCTTTCCAATGACTATAAAATTGCCAAAAATGGTAAGAGTATAAAGGAAATTGTCATCATTCTTGCACATGTTGCTTCTAGCGTTTATCTTGTACCTACTTTCTTGGTATTTGAATTTGGCCTTCTCAATTAGATTCTCCTCCAAAAATCCTTTCTGATGGGTGTAATTTCATTAAAAATGGCTAAGAAATGTTAAATTTATGCAAGATTGAATTCAGGCATTTTCGTTGGTTCACACTCCCACCTACTACAGCTCAATATCTCACCTAACTCACCTTGAATCCTAAGGTAGGTTGGCACCCAATGTTTAGCAACCCCCAAAAATGGATCGACCTTGTGAGCTCGGAACTCGATGCTTCAGGTCTTTGAAGCCGTTAACTTCGGGTTTTGCTCGCTACCCATTTCCGACTTCCATCGCTTACATCCTTGAAAAATATTTCCCCTGAGCTCCAAAATCCTATCCCACTTCATGCATAGTAGGCTTGTTTGTATTTTAATTGGTTAGGTTCACGAGATTACCCATCCCCAACATGTGGTGAACACTTATTGACCCACCTACCATGGCACGGTTTTTAACCTCGACATGGCAACTCAATTTCAGGTTTTTAGGCTTGCTTGTTTCAAACATTGTGAGCCCATTAATTCAGACCTCTGATGCTTCAAAACCCTGAAATTGACTCTCCCTGAATCCCGAAATCTCCCACCTCCGAAGTCCTAAAAAAAATTTCAGACTTCGGGATTCTTTTCCTTTATACCTTTCAAGCTCGGCGCTAAGGAGACTTTTCCAACACAATGTCCGAAGTAAAACCCCGAAGTGTCATATGTTTGAAGTCCAAAACATTCAGACTTCCAAATCCATTTCATCCTTGAACCCACTCGCTTGATGAGATATATGCCGACCTCCATGAAACTGTTTTTCCTTTTCGGACCTTTTGTTGGCTCACGAGCTTGGTTCTCCTTACATTTGTGTAAGTTCAATCTAAGATATATGCCCCCACAAGCTCTCCAAATGATCTGACCGCGGCTCACCCACTTCATCCTTGACCCTTCTTGGCTCATCATCGAGTCACCAAATACTTTGTTAGCTTGAATTCCTCCCACGACATTTTCTGAGATTTGCTCTTTTTACTTCATGCTCGAAGATCCGGTTAACATTGTCTTTCACACATGTTTTAAGTTTAGACCCACCTTGCAATCATGACCAAGCTATTTACTCAAGCTTGGCCCTTTGACATCCACACTCCTTGCAAGCTCATTATTATTTCCTTTAGGCTTGCTTGACACCATATACCCGTGTACGATGAGTCATTTTTTTTTTGGTCCCACTAATGCTAACCACTTTGTAATATTCCTTATGAGTTTGAAGAGCTTGGGTCTTACCCCCTAACTCGCTAGTGCTTTTGCATTCCGGGTTGGCTTCCAATCGAGCTGAATAAACAACTTGGCATCTACTTGCTCTATGTGTTCATCATGTTAAATTATTTGAGCTCCGTCTGAGTTCTTCCCAGAGATACTCAAGCCACTAAATGATTTAACTGGGGTGCGGATGCTATTAATGGAGTGCCCATGGGTACCCTGGTCCCATTATGGGCGCCCCGATCCTTTTGGAACTTTCCTGCTACCTTTTGGGCTCTTTCTATCTGTTTGAGGTATTTATATTTTTATTCGTTGGCGATTTCGGGGATAAATATGAAATTAGATCAAGAAAACCCTATAAATATAAAGTTATGAGACCATAATGAGGGACCAAGCACTAGTCACTACTATCATCCACCTATAGTTGCATCCATATATTGCATTGGGATATCATTCGCATCCACATAGAGCTATCACAAGGTACAATGCTAGGACATATGCATCGTACACAACATAAGGGGAGGATTCTATTATATTCCATGCCACAATTGTGTTATAGTTTGTACACATAGTTAGCTCGCTACATCACAAAGTGGGAAATGCACAAGAGAAATCCTAGGGCATGTTTCATGCACACACAAAAAGAACTACATTTGGGTTCGGAATGTAGTATAGTGCTCAGTTAGTAAGACAACCATTATGGCAACTAAGGTTAGTTTGAACTTATCATATGCATTTTTATTTTTTAGGGATTGATGCTTGTTTAGGGTTTTGTATATCTTCCTTTCATCTTGGATTTGTAGCGACACCCGATGCAGTACATCAAATCTGATGTGAGACACAATGAGGGCTTCAAACCACCTACCAAACCTATGAAGACTCAATTCCTAAGATTGTTCATGGACTAGGGCACCCTTTCTGTAGACCAGAGCCCCCGTAAGCACCCCAGTCCCTCTCTTGGTGCTCCAGTCTAGAGATTCAGCCTAAATCCATCCTTTTCGGGGTTCCTGCATAATCGTTCCTACTTCCAAATTCTCTACTCACCCTCTGTGATAGAGTCCCATGAGCATCTTCTATTCGAATGAGTTCTTTCCTCTTCTCTCCTGCACATGAGGGTTAAAATTTCCTTTTTCATAGTTTCCTTTAGTCATCTTTACATTTATTTACAACATCTATTTACTTTATTTATAGTTATTCATATCTTAGATTAACTAGTGCATATATCACATTTTTAGTTAATCATTTTGGTGAACCCAAACACTTTAATGCTTAGGGTCCTCATTTTTCATCTATCATGGCTCCCAAAGTTTCTCAAATCTCTTTATCTGATTTAATTAAGAGATATCCCCATTTCTAGTTTGTTTTGTGAAAATAGCAAGACACCATGTATGTGTATGACAATACGCCGCCGCACAAAATAAGTCCTCTATTCGATCATTTATCTGACGACCCTAGTGATCCTCCATCTAATCAACCCCTATTGAACTCAATACATGCTCTACATGCTTTATTTCAAGATAGATTTAAATCCATGGTGTCCATGATTATATCTCTAAAATATGAAATTCAACATCTTAAGGATGCTTCTCAATCAAATGTTTGTGCTCCTTCTACATCTTATATGCAATCTATGTCCACTACATGTGATGTAGATGAACCTCAAGATATGCCATTTCCTAAGCCTTTCATCTTTGAACATAATGCTATACCACATGACATCTTTATTCAGCTCATTATTCATCTGTTGATCACTCTACCCCCCGCCTACTCATTAATATTCTCCTTATCGATTAGCTAAATATCAAGGTAGTACATATTGAAACTATCATCGAATCAATGTACATAATGACAATGATTTCTGCACTTTTTTCATGAATAATCAAACATCTTGAGCATCCAGGTTTTTATCTCATTCAATACACAACATTATGTTACATGCCATCTGACAACTGCTACACCATGCTCTATGACTACTAGTGAGCCTCCTTCTAATCTTTCTAAGGAAGTTTTAGATGATTTCCTTATTCATTACATGCTTGCAATTGAAAATCACTCACATTTGCATATTAATTTTTTTCCCAGTCATACAAATACCATAGTTCCATCACATGTATCTCCTATTTCTTATATTTAATCTTCTCCACTTAAAAGCGCATCACACCAATGTTTCTCATGTGTCTTCTTCGAAAAGAAAAGCACCACCCTAACTACCACCTATAACAACCAATATAGCACTTCTTCCTCATAACACATCTACAACATTGTCAAGTCAAAGTGCACAACCACCTCTCAAAATCAATCGCCCTTCTCCTTCAGTAGCATCATCAATACCAAAAAAGATGCCACCATTCAAGATTTCTCGCCATCCTACTCCAATTCCATTTTCTAATCATTTTGTTAAATAAAATACCTCTCCATGCAAGTTGTTTATGACATTACCATCTCAACATCCCATCACTTTTGTTAAGGAAACTACTCCCTACATTGATCCACTTAGTGTATTTTGAAATCCATTGTTCACACACTTGGGGGCATATCGTCTAACCCCCATCATATTATCATATATGCATGTCTCATCTTTGCAATCTCATACATCATATTTCTAGCATATGCATACTCATCACACATTTTAGCATCATCATCACCTGATGACACACTCTTGTGCTTCGATTCACACTTGACTATTGAGGGATTACTACACTTGAACCCCACACATTGCACTATAGGAATTACACACAACATCTATTCACATATCACACGTCATACATCATATATCATACATCACACATCATATTGTTGGTGCGAAATCACAACACCCCTGAATGTTTGCAACACGATGGGTTGAGACACTCAGTGTGATTGCATAACATGGAGCTTCTCTAAAAGTGTGGGACTTTGCGAATCAGGAGAGCTCTTCAGATAAAGGCCGGTTACTATTCCTCTGTTCAGGTGCACACATTCATATTGCAGAGGATCTACTCTAAAACCTACTCTAACTTTCCAAGGAGACAGGGTTAAGGAGATGCAAGAAATAAAACCTAAACTAACAAGGGTGATGCACCAAAGGAATGCTGAACACCTGCTTTGCAATAAACACAAACCATAAAAATGTGATACAATTACCATGCACAGATAACCAGGGTTGCAATGAAAGATATTGAAGGAAGATGGTATGAGACATAAGAGAGGGTTAAAACATTATCCACATGCTTGCATTTTATTGCTCCAAGGATTTGATACAGTCCATTACAATGGCCAAGAGGCACAAACTTACATTACAATTTGAATGGGAGGCTTGGAACTCAACAAAATCCACTTACAGACAAGAGAAGAAGGGAGGGTGCAAAGCAAAAAATGTCCAACCTCTAGAAAAATTCCCCTCCTTACAATATATAGGAATAATTAGAGAAGGAGATAGAAGAAATCTGAATTCTTGTTCAACCACCCCAAAAGAGCAATGAATTCCCCTGTAACAATGATGGGTTTTGCTGCAAAACCCATGCCTCCATTACTGTTCCTTGTTGGGAAAGAAAGGAAGCCCATACTCCATTATGGTGGTAGGTGAGAATCCTGACAGCCTGTAGTTGAGTAGCAGACATCGAGAGCTTTCCAAAAAGTATCCTCTTGCTCAGATCTGAGCTTCCAGTCGAAATTTATGATCATCTGAAGGTCAGGGTCGAGGTGTTCCACTGGGTTTGGAGTCTATCTGTGCAAGATCCATGTGGAAGGTCCTACACATTCTTAAGATTTTGATACCTTTTAGGGTCCTGGAGATGCGACGTGCCAATAGTTGGCATCATCCGCGAGCATGCTCTATGCTTCGCTCTGCCTTTGTCCCTTCTATTTGATGGAGCAACTACATCAGACCCTAGACACATGGAGGCTTCGCGCTCGTTTGGTGACCCCACTTCTGTCACACCTTTGAAGTTACACTAATGAGACACGTGGAGGATTCCACTGACCTGGCATTTTCGGGCCATACTTAGAATTTTCAGTGGATGGTGCTTCCTTTCCGATTTTATACCATGTTGAAGGCCTGTGCTCATCTAGGAGACCTTGATTTGGATTTACCTTTGGAGTTGCACGAGCTAACACGTGGAGGCTTCACTGTCTTGCTGCTTTTCTTAGAATTTTCAACAATTGGTTGGTTCCACTTTCTGTGCTTGTTTAAGCCCTAGCACCACACCAAAATGGAGAGAAGGCTTCTGTGCTCGCCGATTTGTGGGACAATGCCTACCCTTTTGAGTGAAGGGCCCCATACCAAAAGTGCACCGAAGAGCTCACAATGTGGACACTTGGCATGTTGTGCTGCCATGTCTCAAGCACATCCCTTCTCCACTTTTTATTGCACCTTTTGAAAGTGCGAGATGACATCACATTCCATGGGCTTCGAATTCACTCTCTCGAGTTTTCTTCAACATTTCCATGGCCATTCATCTTCTGACCCTGTTTCTCCATTGTCAAGCCCGCCTGCCACTTGATTTTTGGGATCAAATGTGAGCTCGTACACGACTGAACCAGGCTCTTGGAGTTTCTTCTTATTCAAGGTTTTGTTCGATCAATTTTTCCTAAGGGGAAAAATTGGATAACAAATTTGGTGACTCGCGGGGTCACCTACCTACTAGGTGAAAAGATCAGTTGCCTTGTTAAGTCCATTGGGCATGGAGTCATAATGATAGCCTGATATCTGATCTCGTGTTTGAAACCAAAACTTGACTGCTTGCACTTGGTAATCTTGGAACCTACCCCACTATCCCGCACTCTCAATTTCATATGAAAATTATAAAAGTGAGTTTTCTGAGAGTAGAAAATTGTCTTGACCTGATTTTTCACCTGTCCTGGAAATGGACTGTAGGCACACTGAGCTGCATAGTGACATGCAACCTTGGAGAAAAAAACCTGTGCCGAAGCACTTAGGGAAACTGAAACCTAAACTACAACAAGACAATGTGCATATGCACTTAGAGGAATTAAAATCCTAGGCTAATATTTACAAGGGTGAAACCTTCCCTTTTCAGTAGCAATGTTTAAGATAGATCCCATTAACCGGAATTGGAAGTTCCTCTCCATCCAATGTAGAAAATTGGAAGGCATTGCTACTCTTACATCCTGTGACCATGTAGGGGCCACTCCAAATGGCATCAAACTTGGAATGCCTTCCTGGTTTTTCCCGATCTGCATCCCACTTCAGAACTAAGTCCCCTTCTTAGAAGGTCCTTGCTCTTGCTTTCTTGTCAAACCATCTCTTAATTAAGGCTTGATCCTTTTCCATTGTTTGAACTGCATGTTCCCTGATCTCTTCCAATTCCATCAGCTCTGCATACCTATCCTCCATTGGTTCAAACTCAAATAATTCCAACTGCTTCATGAGCTCCAATGCGGGGAGCTCTAATGATATAGGCAACACTGCCTCTTTCCCATAGACTAACTTGTAAGGGGAATTACCTGTAGACCTCTTTGGTGTGATCCTATCAGCCCATAATGCTGATTTGAGCTTGGTATGCCATGTCCTTTGATTTTCATCTAGAGTCCTTCTGATGATCCTTAGCAAATTCTTGTTTGTGGACTCTTCCTGCCCATTACCCTGGGGGTAATAGTTTGAAGAGGTGCTGAGGTAGGTACCATTCTTTGACAACCCATTTAGTGATCTTGGAACTAGGAATACGCTAAGGCATTATCTGATATGATAGTGGCCGGTACTACCAAACCTTGTGACTATCCCTTCATAAAAGTCTAGTATGCTAGACTTCATTTGCTTCTTTGAGTGCTACCGCCTCAGTCCACTTGGTGAAATAGTCTGTTGCTGTGAGAATCCACTTGTGGCCTTGGCTTGAGTTTGGATTGATGACCCAATGAATTCCAATCCCCATTGCATGAATGGTTGGTTAACTAAAATTGGGTGCAATGGAAGTGTTGCTAGTCTTTCCTTACCTGTGAAGAACACACATTTTTTGCACTTCTTGATCCATGTGTAGCAGTCACTGAACACTGTGGGCCAATAATAACCCACCTTCATTATCTTGAGAGCTGTTACTCGGGGAAAAATGACCTTCAGCTTCTCCATCGTGAAACTCCTATAACAATCTCTCAATTTGACCTGTCCCAATGCATCTCAGTAGAACACCATTGATGTCCTTTTGAACAAAACACCATCAACAAGCACATATGGAATGGCTTGTAATCTGAAGTATCTCCTCTTTTCTTTTCTCATTTCTGGAGGGAATAGGCCTATTTGTAGGAAGTGTATCATGTTTTGAGTCCAACAGGGAATAGGAACATTATCATTTGTGTTCTTGACCATCTTGTAGAAGCAAAATAGTCTCTTTTCCATTGCTTGCATCAACTTGTTGACTCGAGGCTAGCTGTTCACATAGCCCCTTTCCATGGACCAATTTAGTGACCTTAATTTCAATGTCATATTCCATGACACGAGTGATCCATCCTACATGTTTCTCATTCAGATATTTGTTCAAAAGGAAGTCCTTGACTCCTGCATGAGAGACTAGCAATTGGATCTTGTTATTTGAAACTAGGTGCTTGAACTTCTTCAAACTCCTGATCACTGCAAGGACATGCTTTTCAATGAAGGAGTATCTCACTTCATAGTCCTCCAAACTTTGACTGAAGAAGGCAACCAGATGTTCAGATCCCTCTTTGTTCTGTTGCACTAGGATTGCAGAAATTGTGTCCCCACCACCAAAGGCATAAAGCATGAAGTCCTTGGAGAAGTCTGGATTCACAAGAGTTGGGGCTTTGGAATATAGCCTCTTTTATAGCCTCAAAACTTTCTTTACCCTTAGTTTTCCACCTAAATGCCATACTCTTCTTCAACATCAACGTTATTGGCTTCACAAGAGCGGAAAAGTTTGGTACAAATCTGCGGACAAAATTGATCCTTCCTAGAAAGCTCTGAAGAGCCTTCTTATGACTTGGCAATGGTAATGCTTGAATTTCTTCAACTCTCTCTGGGTCAATCATTAATCCCTCCTTTGACAAAATATGGCCTAGGAGCTTGCCTTCATGAGCCAAGAATATGCATTTTTTGGGATTCAATGATACCCCAAATCTCCTACATCTTTGAAATACCTGTCTCAGATGAAAGAGGTGATCAGCTACATTTTTGGAGAACACAGTGATATCATCAAGATATATCAGTACTATTTTGTTGATCAACCCCTTGAATGCCATGTCCATCATCCCTTTGAAAAGTGGCTCTGGCATTAGACAATCCAAATGGCATCTTCCTATAGGCATAGGTGCCCCACTTAGTGGTGAAATTCATTTTGAACTGATCATCTTCTTTCACCATTATCTGATTATACCCTGAGTAGCCATCAAGGAGGGAAAATATTTCTGAACCGGATACCACTTACAAGATTTGTTCCATTGAAGGGAGTGGATAGTGGTCTTTGAGAGATGCCCTATTCAAGTCTCAGAAGTCCATGCACAACCTTATTTCTCCATTCTTCTTCCTGACTGGTACCAAGTTTGCAACCCAGCTTGAATGTTTGATTGGAAATATAATGCTTGGCCTCTATTAGCTTGTTTAGCTCTTTCTTCATTAGAGGCTCAATGTGAGGGTTGACTGGTCTTTGCTTCTACCTGATGGGCTTAGCATCTGGATCTAGTTCTATGGTATGTTGCACCAGACTTTGGATTGAATCCTCGTAGGTCCTCATAGCTCTAAGTGAAGACATCTGGGAATTCTTGACAAATTTGAATGAACTCATATGTTTCTTGTTCAGTACTTACTTTTCCAATTTGAAGTGTTTTGTCCTCTCCTACTGAGATTGGCTCTGAATCTTCTCCCTTTGACCTGTATGTTTTCCTTCTCTTTACAGAACTGGTCATTTAGGATTGAAGATAGACTCCATAATGTTACTAAACCCTTGGGAAGCTTGTTGGTCCACAACTGCACCACTTGATCCCCGTACTGCTGCTCTAATTTGTCTTGGTTCCTAGCTGAAAATTCAGCCTCTTCTTGCAAGAAATTGATGATCTGTTGATCATTCTCGAACACCTACCAACTTGTGTTATTGTCTGGAACTGCTGGCCTTACAATCACATGGAACATGTGGTTGTGTTTTGTCTCTTTTGATACTGTCAACCACATCAAATGTTGCTCCAACTGCTGCAAGCCTATCTGCAGCTTCATTCTTCTTCCTGGGTATGGACACAATGTTGAAAGCTTTGAAATCCTCAATTAGGTCCCATACCCTATTTTTGTAGCTCCTGAGTAGGTCATTCTTTGTAGCATGTTTCCCCCTGACTTGGTTCACGATTAGCTCACTATCCCCAAATACTTGCAAATTCTTTATGCCTCTTTTCCTGGCCCAATGAAGTCCATGAATCAAGGCCTCATATTCAGCTGTGTTGTTTGAACAGGAAAATTGGAAACGAAACGCTGAATAATACTTGATGTTCTGTGGTGAAACGAGCATAGCTCCTCCTCCTGTGCCTTGTCTACTTCTTGAGCCATCAAAGAATAGCCACCATACCTCATTATCATCTTTCTGGTCTGACTTGGTGATGCTAGGGAGGGGTTGACTCTCTTCATGCAAACAATAGACTCCTAATTCAGATTCTTCCATTTCTTTGTAAGGGTCAAATTCATGCCTCTTGTTTTCCCACTCATCAAGAGTCAAGTCTGGAATGCATCCGACCTTGGTGTCTGCTTCATGAGTGCTTGGGTAATCCTCTTGATCAAATGCTGAACAATTTGCATTAATTGGACTCAGCACATGAGGCTCTATGTGAAAGTTTGCAATGGGCTCAGATCTGATTGTGGCCTTAGCTCCATACCTCATTCTGAATAGCATGTGTGACCAATCAACAGACAAATAGCCCCCAATTTTGGCAGTGAAGTCTCTTGACAAACACAACGCAAAGAGTGGTGGCAAGTCTATGACTGATACATCTTGCAACACCGTTACATTGGGACATGCATGCAATGTGAGGCTCAAATATTTGATTACTCCAACCGTTGTTACTTCATTCCATCCAATTGCACCACACCTTTGGAGATGAATTCATATTGAAGACCCAACTGGTCAGCTATTTGTTTTGGCATGACTGAGCTACTTGCTCCTGAATCAATCATGCAATTATGTACTAACTTCTCCCCAATGATCAATGAGACGTAGAATGGTGGGGGCTTCATAGTTTTACCTTGGTGACCTCCTTGACCTGATGCTCCTTGATGAGCTGCATTGGTAAGTACCTTGTCTTGTTGATTGGGTGGCTGATTTGATGCTGACCAATTTGCCATAGCAGCTTGCAATAGGTCTCTTTGTCCTGGGATAGCCAATGACTCCCACATTGAGATGTTTACATTCATTTTCTTCATCTGCTCAATGATGTTGAATGGAGATGAGTTATCTCTCTACTGCCCCTTTCCTTGCACAGTATTTTCTTGTACAAGGGCTGTTACGACCGGCACCTGGGCTGGTCTGGAAGGCGGCTTGGGATGACCTTGCTCATTGGGAATTGCACTTTGATTGTTAACACCTTGTGGAGTAATAGGGGGCTGCAGATCATTTGAATTGGATGAGTTTCCTTCTCCAATATTCCTTCTCTTGGACCATGTATTGGCTGCTACGCTTTGAGAAGGGGCTTGGTTCATACCACAAAAATCCTCAGCCTACCAATTTACAAGTGTGGTCTCATTTGGAGGTGCCTCTTGTTGATATTTTTCCTGCTGTTGATTTCCTTCTTGGCATGTCTCTTGTTCCACACCATTGTTGTCACCATAAGAGCTTGATTCAAAGCACCATTGAAACACATTGACTAGTTATGAGGTTGATTGCATGGAAAGCACCAGTCATATTAGATTGAGCCATGTTATTTTGCACTGGTACCAAGGCTGATAGATGTAGATGTAACATTGGGATTGTAAGGTTGGAATAGTCTATTGGCAGGAAGTTTTACTTGGTTCTGATTTGTAGCTTGAATAGGTGGCCTATTAGGCTGATATGGAGGCCTATTGGGTTGAGTTTGAGGCTGATATGATCTAAAATTTTGGGCTTGCTGCCTCTTAAGTGTTACTAACTCATTCCCCAAGTTTTGTAGTTGCTTCATGACTTCTTGGAGCTCATTTGAAGTGCTAGGAGATGAAGTAGAAGCTTTCAGTTGAATTCTGATTTCTTGGAGCAGGAATGGGGGCTAATGTAGGTGCTTGACTAGTGCTCAGAGCTCCTAATTCTGGATATAGAGGCATAGGTGGCCTAGGTGCAAGTTTACCAACCTGAATTAAGCAATTCTCAGCTCTAATAGCAATATTATAGGTTGCGGGTACCGTTATACCTCCCATTGATTGAATCATCATAGAAATATCAGAATTTAAAGCTTTAAGGAAGTACAGAAAAGCACCTTCAGTTGTTGGTCTCACGGCCAACGGAATCCTATCCCATGTCCATGGAATCTAAAGTTGAAGTCAGTCAACTACTCATTAGGAGCCCTCTTGATGGTTGTCAGTTGCTCCAACAAGGATAGATTGTCCCCCTTTTCTCCAAATTGATTGTGAAGGGCTGTGCACAGATGATCCCAATTCTGGATAGACCCTATTGTTAGACTTCTAAACCATTGCAAAGCTTTACCCTTAAAGGAGGATGCCAACAACTTGACAACAATGTCCATTTCAGCAATTTCATGAATTGCACAGACATTTGCAATGTCTTGGATATGATCAATTGGAGTTGTCTGGTTCTCTCCAGTAAAATATGGAATGTTCTTCAGCGCTGCAACTGGAACTAGATTTTGTGCATTGAGAGCCAGTGGGTTGCTGCCAGTGAAGTTGACGTAGGGGTTGGGTTGTGCCATCCTGATTGGTCAAAGAACTCTAGTCGATTGAACGAAAGGCCTACCAAGTGGAGGTGTTGACAAGGTTTTGTTTGGCGGAGATGGAGACCTTTGAGCTCTTCTTCCTCTCCTTGCTCTTTCTGGGGATAAATGTAGATAGACAAAGAGTCCCTCTTCTCTAGTTCTTGATCACGTTTGGATTCTTCTCATGAATCTGTCAAGCTTGACTACTGAAACCAGTGGATTATTCCTTTTAGGAGTCACCAGATGTGTAATTTCAAAGCTTCTTACAAGCTGGAAACTTACAACAAGTGCACATCAATCTTTTGTTATTGCATAATCACAACACCACTGAATGCAATAAAATGAAGACTTCTTGGTCCCACCGGGCGTGCCAAAATTATTGGTGTAGAATCACAAGCACCCCTGAATGTCTGCAACACGATGGGTTGAGACTCTCAGTGTGATTGCATAACATGGAGCTTCTCCCAAAGTGTGGGACTTTGTTGAATCGGGAGAGCTCTCCAGATGAAGGCCGGTTCCTATTCCTCTATTCAGGTGCACACATTCATATTGTAGAGGATCTACTCATAAAACCTACTCTAACTTGCCAAGGAGACAGGGTTAAGGAGATGCAAGAAATAAAACCTAAACTAACAAGGGTGATACACCAAAGGAATGTTGAACACCTGTTTTGCAAATAAACACAAACCATAAAAATGTGATACAATTACCATGCACAGATAACCAGGGTTACAATGAAAGATTAGGAAGGATGACAATGAGACATAAGAGAGGGTTGAAAATTATCCACAGACTTATTTTATTGCTCCAAGGATTGATACAGTGCATTACAATGGCCAAGAGGCACAAACTTGCATTACAATTTGAATGGGAGGCTTGGAAACTCCACAAAATCACTTACAGACAAGAGAAGAAGGGAGGGTGCAAAGCAGAAAAATTGTCCAACCTCTAGAAAAATCCCCCTCCTTACAATATATAGGAATAATTAGAGAAGGAGATAGAAGAAATCTGAATTCTTGTTCAACCACCCCAAAAGAGCAATGAATTCCCCTGCAACAATGATGGGTTTCACTGCAAAACCCATGCCTCCATTACTATTCCTTGTTGGGAAAGAAAGGAAGCCCATACTCCATTATGGTGGTAGGTGAGAAGCCTGACAGCCTGTAGTTGAGTAGCAGACATTGAGATCTTTCCAAAAAATCTTCCTCTTGCTCAGATCTGAGCTTCCAGTTAAAAGTTATGATCATCTGAAGGTCAAGGTCTAGCGTTCCACTGGGTTTGGAGTCTATCTGTGCAAGATCCACATGGAAGCCCCACACATTCTTAAGATTCCACTACCTTTTAGGGTCCTGGAGATGCGACGTGCCGACAAACTACGTCGGAACCTAGACACGTGGAGGCTTCATGCTCATTTGGGGACACCACTTCTATTACACCAATGAATTTTCTCCAACGAGACACGTGGAGGCTACCACTAGCCATTTTTATACTTAGCCTTTTCAATGGCTAGTGCTGCCTTTTAAGGCTCTGACCACATGGAAGGCCTGCGCTTGTCTAGGGACCCTACATTGGATTTAGCTTTGGAGTTGCACTGAGCTGACATGTGGAGGCTTCCGCTTGCGTGCTACTTTGCTTAGAATTTTAGACAGCCGGTTCCACTTTCTTGGGCCCTAGAATCGTGGAGAGCCTGCACTCATTTGGGGACTAGCCTTTTGAGCACCATACCAAAAGTGTACCGAAGAGGCGTGTGGAGGATTCCACGGCTCTGTTGGTTTTCTTCGAGTCATCTTGCTCTAGGCTCGGTTTTCTTCGACATTTCCATGGCCATTCATCTTCTGATCATGTTTCTCCATTGTCGAGCCCGCCTGCCACTTGGGTTTTTAGATCGAATGTGATCTCGTACGTTTGAACCAGCCTCTCCATTTCTTCTGTGCAAGGTTTTGTTCGATCAATTTCACCTGAGGGGAAAAATCGGATAACACATACATCATACATCATACATCATACATCATACATCATACATCATACATCATACATCATACATCATACATCATACATCATACATCATGCATCATCCATCATGCATCATGCATCATGCATTATACATCATACATCATACCTCATATGTCATACGTCATACGTCATATATCATACGACATACGTCATACATCATACATCATACATCATACATCATACATCATACATCATACATCATACATCATACATCATACATCATACATATTTTCATCTCTCATTCTATACTTTTTGTCATACATGCTACTTTTAGTCTACACCCTAGATTACATCTTATACAACGTACATTACAAATTCTACTCATCATATGGTTTTCTTTCATGATTAGATATACTACATTGTCACCTACGCACTGTACTCAGTACCCTATGATGCACGTTAGTTCCTCGGCCCATACTCGACTACCGAGGGTTTACAAATCAAATGGACCTTACACTCATCACACATTTTCTACTCAACCTTTCATCATGGACATTACTAGGCTAGTGACATACACTTTAGGCTAAATCATCACATACACTTTAGGCTAAATCATCACATATTCTATCATCTGGTAGTGGTATACACTTTAGGTTACATCACCACTCCTTACTATTCATCTTATAATGATATACACTTAGGCTAAATCATCACTTATACTTTTAATTTGTTCATGATATATGCTTTGGATAAAGGGTTCACACACACATCATCACTAGGTCACATCTCATCACCACACCTACACATTCATCACGAGGTGTTATACACAACACATACTTCGACCATTTCGTGATGAAACACTCTTGTTTACAGTTCATTCTTGACTATTGAGGGGGAAAACCAAATGAACCTCATTGTATACATTTGCATTCACTCAGGGGGCACACAACTCCTATTGTCCATCTTGCATTTCATTCCATCCATCCACAACATACTTCATATCATGGTTGCCTTTATTCTTGCTTAATTTTTCTTTTCCATTGTCGCGTTATTGCACATGCTAGTTAAATCACTTGTATGTTGTTTATCTATATTATCGACACATACGCATTCACGTCTTTTTCTAGCTGTGATCATAGATACAGGTCCCCTACATGCAGCAAAGATGCTCACCTCCTACCCTTCCTACACCGGTCACTGGGGGCTTCCACATTCATCTATTACAGGTACTAATGTTTAATTTTGCACTTATCATTATACATTACTTATTTTTACATGTAGTTGACTTACTATTTATCTTTCTATCATGTTAATGGGTGCTTCATGTGCAACATTTGTTATGCAGGGATATTTTCTTCCATACTTGATTGTCACATTGTTTGTTATTGTTTTCTCTTATCTGTGGGATTTTCCCTATGTTTGGTGTGCACACTTTTTTGTTTATATGCGGCCATGATGTCCTTCTGTGTCTTCCGAAATCATTAGTGATGTCCCATTTTTGCAACACGATTTGTGTGGCTTACTTTGTTTTTCTCATGTGTTTATGTCACTATGTTGAGCTCTAGCTTACATACTATTTTCATAGATTACACATTGTCTTCTACATTCATGATTTTTCATACTAACACTCACATTTGGATATCCATATTATTTTTGCGCACCTTGGTTTCTACCAAGTGCATTGCCTTCTCCCTGTAGGGAAAAACATTCATGTGGTTGGTCCTCTTTTGGGGCCACATTCTCCTAACAATGACGTCACACGTGCCCCCAAATAGGGGGGCATCATTTAGGGTTTTTAGAGTCTTCAAAACATGTTTACACTTGTTCCATTCAGTGCACTTTCCACCCTTGGAATTCTGGGTTATATATAATGAGTGAGTTTAGACTAGTCTACGAACTCCATACAAAATGGCTTTTATAGGACATGGTTTCCCTTAGCATTCAGGGAAGTAGTTACCGGTTGGAAGATACAACAGAATTCTTCCCAATACTTCTTCTACCACTAGCGTTAGATCACTCAAAAAACCAGGATGGTACAGAGATCTCTTTACAAACATTCAGGGAAATAGTTAAACATTGGAGGAGAGAGAACAATTCCTCCCTATACTTCTTTCGCCTATGGTGTTTGATCACCCATCAAACCTCGATAGTACAGGATATCCTTCTACACTCTTTCTCTCAACATGGATCAGGTGCACATGTTCCATTTCCATACTTTAAATTTACATGCTTTTTACATACATACACGTGCGTATTTTACATCACGTTTTTACACATACATACAATATATTTGACTACTTGATTGTTTTCTCCTTGCAGGTCCGGCCATATGAGAAACACAGTCAAATGCGGGAAACAACAAGTAACAACTAGAAACAACAACAACACTTCATGGTGGCAAACCTCGCATATTAACCATGCAGGTACATCACATCAGCAACTACACATGTGTTTCCACCCTACGTTGACTCTCATACTTTATTACACATTTTTCATCTTTAGTTTCCATGATCCATTATATTTTTTTCATTCCATTCTTTTTCTAGTCCTTCGACACACCTTATTCATCGATCTACATGGTTATCAGGTACGCATCTCTATCTAATTTATGTTACCGAGCTTTCCTCTCACCAACATAAAGTGGGGCAATTTTAGGCATAAAATCATGCACTTTGGGTAATAATTAGTCTCGGTCTGATACTACTATTTAGAAGGTTTTTGAGTGAAGAAAGCACTAGCTAACCCCCATCTCTTGTCCATTTTAGTTGGTTTTTTTCATTGTTCCCGACCTTCACCACACACATGCCCAGTCAGCTTTCATCATTTTATGTCATTTTAGCTTTGTCGGGGGTGCCCATGGGTGCCCCGGTCTCACCATGGTGGCCCCGATCCTTTTTGAACTTTCTTGACACTTTTTTGGCTGTTTCTAGTTGTTTGAGGTCTTTATATTTTTATTGTTCAACCATTTCGGGGTTAATTACAAAATTATATGAAGAGAACCCTATAAATATAAAGTTATGAGAGCATAATGAGGTACCAAGCGTTCCATCCATCTATTACATTGGGAGATCATTTACATCCACATAGCTCCACCATAAGGCACAAGGCTAGGATATTTGTATCACACATAACATAGGGAGAGGATTCTATTCTTTTCCATCCACCATTCTATTACATTTTCTACACATAGTTAGTTCGCTACATCACAAAGTGTGACATGTGCAAGAGAAACCTAGGGCATGTTTCACACACACATAAAACTACATTTGGGTTTGGAATACAGTGCAACACTCAGTTAGTAAGACCACCATTGTGGCAACTAAGGTCAGTCTGACCCTATCATATTAATTTTTTTATTTTTTAGGGATTGATGTTTGTTTAGAGTTTTGTAGGTCTTCCTTTCATCTTGGATTAACAGTGACACCTGGTATAGTAAAATGAATCTAATGTGACACACAACGAAGGTTTCAAACCACCTACCAAACATGTGAAGATCAGTTCCAGAGCTTTTACAACAATCACTAGACCCATTCTATAAACCAGAGCTCCTGTAGGTGCCCTTGTCCCTCTCTAGGTGCTCCAGTCTAGAGATTTAGCCTAAATCCACCCATGTAGGGGCCCCAGAATAGTCGTTCCTTCTTCCAAATTCTCTAGTCACCTTTGCAACATAGTCTAGCGAGCATCTTCTTTTCAGCTGAGCTATTTCCTCTTCTCTCTTGCACATTATGGTTAGCATTTTCATTTTCATAATTTCTTGGGTCATCTTTACATTTATTTACAAAATCTATTTAATTTATTCACATTTGTTTATAGCTTAGATTAACTAGTGCATATATCACATTTTTAGTTAATCAAAACCCAAGAGAGAATAATTCATAAAATATTTGAAGGATTGGACTTTAAATACTGAAACTAATCAGATGCAACTACTAGTTAAGATTTCAATAGAGGTTTGGACTGATGAACAAAAGGTGGAGATTGATTTTGTAGAAGAAAAAGCACAAGATAAAGATGATCAACAATCTCTCTACTTTGAATGTAAGGTGCATGATGGCATTATAATCTTAGAGGTTGCTTATTTATCTTCACAAAATTCAGCAATGGAGGAGAACAAATCAAATTAAGTTAACTTAGATGAAGAGGATATTATCGAAAGCTTCTTGTTTCCTTTTGATGGTAATGATTTGTATCCATCTATTCCTTCATCCCTTGTTGAGTCTAATTTTATTAATGAACATGCAATAGAGAAGAACATCCATGAGGAACTTACTTAAAATAGTCCTCACAACAAACATATGGATGAGTTTGATCTTGAAAACTTCATTTTGGGTGATGAGGAAGAGAAGGGAGATGATGACACCATTGCCAAATTAGAAGTCATCTTGAAGATATTTGAGTATTTTGTAAAGTTATTTCCAGAGGAAGAAAAAATTCCAAACCAATTTGCAAACAACCACCTTAAGGAAAGTCTCTAGGATGCCCCCATTCAAGGAAATGAGATTGAAAAGAATGGGAAAATCAAAAGGATCAACTCATTAGTTCCCAAGGCTGCATGTCTAATCAGATATCTGGCTATCTTGGAGCCAAAATCAGAGTTGCAACCAGTCATGCTCATTCTAGATCATGAGGAAGAGCTTCATTATACCAAAGGTCACAAAGAATGCCTCTTAAATCCAAATACATATCAACTAAAAGAGGTATTTGTTTTGTTTGTTGATACTTTGAAGAAAGGGGTGAAAAATCAGCTTCAAATCATTTTTTCACTGTTATTAAATTCCATGTTCATTGCCAAATTAATTATATGGCCACACTTTGTAAAAAAGGGAAGTTATTTCTCCCATCTTGTTGCAAGCTTTGTTTAACTTATCATTTCTTTAGTTAGAGTAGGCTAGTGTAGCTTTAATTTAAGTAAAAAATTGCATTGTGAATACTCTACATGTTTCCACTTAGAACATCTATGATTTTCCATGTTTGTATATAGATTTTGTGGTGTTATGTTGATGTTTGCACAATCCAGTTCAGTTCAGAGAAGTCTTCATGGATAAATCAGATTTTGAGCCATCTTTTAAAGTATATTTTTCAACCTCAAAATATTAGTTAAAATTCAGAGCCCTTGGTGCCTCTTCCTTGGTCAAAATACAATGGTTTGGGATGGTTACAAAAATCAAAACTCCCAAGCAATCAACTTCAAGAATAGACCAAGGTAGCTCCAGATAAGTCATGTAGCAAGTTTAATGGTGGAATCAGATAGTTGGAGTAGTTTCAAAGTTTCATTTAGAGCTCCATAGATAAACTTCAGTAAGTTCTAAACTGTGCTGAGTTCATAACAATTTAGGGGTAAGAAATTTTTAAATTTAAGATCATTTTTTCAAACTTTCAGGCTTGACTCCATGCCTAATGGATTCTTTAAGACCACTAGTCAAATTTAGTAGGAAAATATCCCCTAGAGGTTGCCAAAATAGTTATGCCAAATTTACCCCTGGGTTAATTTGGATAACTTGTTAAAAATGGAGTTAGCCATTTTTAAAATCCTGGGACATCTAGACAGCCATAAAATTGTACTGCCCAAAACCGCTAGCCATTGGCATTTGAAAATCCATGGGAGACTAAGGATAAAGCATAATGGGTTCTATTTTTAAAATGCCAACAAATGTTTATTTGGCCATCAATTTCAACACCGAACATCAAACAAAAGGATGCATGATGGGATTCTGGAGTTCCTCAAGGCATTTGGGTTCCATGGACTTCAAATCCGCAAATAAACTAAATTTAATAGGTGTCAGGTTCGGGCTCGGGTCAGAGAAAGTAAAAGAACACACTGCATGGAAAAAGGAAAAGACATGCGGTAGAAGATCGACAAGAGAGGAACAAGCACGTGTTGCCATTTTGGTAGTCTTCAAGCCAGATTCATTTTGTGGACCTCAAGTCTGTGGTATGAACTAATTTCAATAAAGTATCAGATTTGAGTAGGCAATAAGGTCAAAAGGACTACGTGGTGGAAATTCAAAGCATAAAAGTTTATAATTCCATCAAATTTGAAAGTTGCGATGTGAAACCAGTAGGAGAACTTGACAACTGCAAAGTCTGAAGAAACATGGAGCCTTCTTTCTAGCTTGCCTTTCGTAGTCTGACAATTAGAGAGAAAGAAAAGTCTGACACTACAAAGAACGTGGAGTTCTTCTTTTGGCTGTCACTTCACAGATGTCAATAATAAAAAAAAGAAATACTGATAACCCAAAGGGCGTGGAGATTTTCTATTAGATGGTGCTTTACAGTGGTTAGAGGAGGAAGATCAAAGTTTTGACATTGTGAGCTGTGTGAAGTAACCTCATTGGCTAGAATTTCATGAATATCAGATGCAGTCATCAAAAGGACTGACAATTCGAAGGCGTGGAGCTTTCTCATTGGCTCACATTTCACAATGGTCAGTCAGGGGCTATCAATAGGTGAATTACGAAGGAGTGTGTTAATTTTTTATTGGGTCACATTTCTGAAGGAGATGAAAAGGGAAAAGGATAGTTTGACACTACGAAGAAGTGTGGCATTGTTTTATATACCTGTTTTTTAATAAGATAGAGAAATGCACACGTAAGCAAGGGAAATCCCCAAGCTAATCAAAGGTTTTCATGTGTCAAGTTCATGTGATTCTCGACAAGCAAATCTTTAAATGGAAATATATTTTTATCCAAAGTTCCAAATTAGACAGAATCTACAGACCTATTGCATTAATGGACGGAAATGAAGAAGGGCCCGAGTGGGAAAGAAATATTAAAAATGAAGACGTTGGATAGGGGTGGGTGTCTGGATCTGGCCCAAATCCTCCTTAGAAATATATCTATGTTGTCAATGGGTCATGGGATAGAAAATTGGGTGGACCTGGTGTTGCGGGTGGCATTTGGGAGGCAGGGGATTCGGATCTCCTTGCATTATCTCCTATCTAGACCAGTGAAGGGCCTTTCTTGATTGACCTGAAGCGTGGATAGAGAAGGCTTGTAACATCCCCATTTTAAGATACTAGAACAAGGGAAATTTTTTATTTTTTATTTTTTTTTATAAAATGTTCTCTGTTATGAATTATATAATTCAAACACATGTTCAAGTTTTAATAATTGTTCTCTGCCAAAACAATGCGTTTTGGAACACACAATTTCCTTTTAAAACTAATGTTCCCTGTTCAAATATTTGTAATATGGAACACACATTCAGTGCCATTCAATCTTATAACAGATTCTATATGCTGTTGTAAATGACTCGAAGAACTACCGATCTCCCATTTTCATGGCTCGAAGTTTCAACGATCTCTCATTTCATGACTCGGCAACTACCGATCCTTCATGTTCATTCATGCATAGTATAATATATATACAAGGTTCTCTTTACCGTTTCCAGTTATCGAAGTGATCCATTTAAGAAGCCTATCTGAATATATGTTACTGATATTCATCTGACATCCTGCATCGTAAATTAGGTGATTAGGACAACGCAACCAGCACTTGCGATACTTTGGCCAAAGATTTTCACATGTTTTGCATTATCATATTCCTGGATGTGATACACACCAATGGAATACGTCCTTCACCTCACTTCACCTGTTATCTAGAATGGTCTTTCATGGTTCCTACCAGTCCTTCCAATTTAAGGTCAAATTCTAACTTCTAATTTCCAACTAGCAATATGAACGAATATAGGAAGGCACTCATGGTAACTAAAGATACGCAGACATACGGTGTCGTTCCCAATGACTCTGTGTGTCTAGTTATCTTTAGTCCTCTAAATTCACTTCGTATACGTGATCATACTCCTATCCCCAGCCAAGAACTTAATATTCAACTTATGTAATCTTGATGTTTTAATTCAGAAGGGCATTGTAATATGTCAGCTATATAACATTGTGTCATCATGAAGACCCCGCCTTCACGAAGACACCGTGCTGTAGCTGGCATATGTCAATGTCCTAGGGAACCCTCCCATCGAGAGTACACATCCAACTCAAGTGATTTGGATATGATCTTAATATTTAAGATCAACTTTCAGCAACCATACTAATCCTTTATCCTCGTTCCTGTTACAGTTGTACTGAGCTAAGAGAGAATAAATCCATCTTCTAGCTTGCTATGCATCTACTCCTTCACACCGAAGGGTTGCATTTTCTCTACTTGGTTCTTTTCTTAATCATTGGATTAAGTAGCCCATTACCGACAGAAGTAATAAGTTTAACCTATTAAACTTAACCAAGTATTCCACAATTGTAACCAAATTCAGAATTCCAGCTTATTAGATGTCATTAAAATGAGGTCTAATTCTCAATAAATATATTCATTTATTTTCCTTGACCTTACATAGTTAAGGTCTATTAGCCCTGGATATTTTTCCCATATCCTTACTTTCTGAATTTAACATACGAGGCTATTAACAGAGTCCGAATATGAAGATTGGCTGCTCCTAAGTTATTTGATATTCCTTAGCTTCTAAGCTAATCCTGAATACCTATCAGTTATGAGATCGTGTTCTTCCTAATCCTTTTTAATGTCAATTAAAAATTCATCTTAACCCAAGTATGAACTAATTGCACATTTCAACTTATAATTTGCATTTAGGTAAGAATAGATATCAGTTTTTTTTAAATCCATCCAAGGATAATTGAATAATTCCAAATCAAGAAATAACATTATATTTCCAATTTAATCAACAATATCAAACTGATATAGTCATTAAAATATCACACTTGTATTTGTATTCATCAATCCATTTCATAATCCATACATTTACCAGTCCAAATGACTGGACTTTGTTTATATTAAACAACATTACAACTCATAGATAGAAGAATGTACTTTCTTCTTTTCACAATTCCTCATAGAGGAATAATAACTAACAAATACAATTCATCTCTAGACAATCAAAAGGAGTATCAGAAAACAGCCATGTCTTCATTTTACTCAAATTCCATCTGTAAAATTTCTTGCACGGGTCAGTTCATTTAACTGAGCATATTAAGAACTTGTCATTAAAATGAGGTGCTTCTAATTAACTGTCTCAATAAAAGAACCCTGCTTTTATGAAACGTTAATATGAACATCAATCAAGAATGAAGTATCAAAAAGAATGAACAGCATGACAACTGAAACATCTAAATACCATCCCAATCAGTCAAAGAACTACTGTCCTTTTTCCCAATGTTCATTACAAAAAGTAATTGCCTTCAACAGTTCCAGATTACAACATTTGTAAAAACTAGGAATACAAGTAAACATACTGTTGTTATAACATAACTGCTATCCCTTCCCTTTCCTTACATTAGTAATAAATTCAAAGGATAAAATCTAACTGAAATGTAAACCAATTACTTTCTTTTGAGTTCATGCATCTCCTTCGATTTCAAGCAATCAAGTACAAATGAGAAGAGCAAACAACAATAAATATAGATGCTTAAACCCAAGAAATACAAAATTCATTCCTAAACGATTACAGATTTCCAGCTGTATGAGAGAAGAAATGATCATTTTTCCAAGTTATCCATTCACATTCCTATTCCTTTCCTCATGAATGTACTGAAAATTGAATCCAAACGAGACACAAATCAAGATAACAGTTCAGAGTGAAACTTACAAAATCCATTCAGAATTCACTTTCCAGCAGCAAAGAATAATTCCATTCATATTCAGCTTTAAATAAAGACAAGGAAGAATTTATTATCCATATCAATACTCCCTTTCAAGCAGGCGCATACGAATAACAAAAACAAGTTGGTAAAACATCGTATCCATCATAGAACAAGCATTATAAAGAATACATACTATGTACCTACTGTACTAAAAGAATTCATACTTCTTTCACTGTATTCTAACCGAAAAAATAGTTATACAGTCACTTAATCAATTATCCACATGACTTTCTATATCCATGAATGCATACAGTTCATAATTAATAATTTGCACATTCTTGTTACCTACAACAAGCCCAATCTGGATGTACAGTGAAGCTCTAGTGCTATTTCCAGTATTCAAACAACAAGAAGAGAAAAGAAATTCATCCCTGTAACTATTTTAATAAGAAAATATCCATTTTCTTCAAGCACAAAAGGAATCACTCAAGTTGAGTTCATCTTTTTTGTATGAGAGTGCAAAATCAGAGATCCCACGAAACATTTCAACCTTCCATTAGTATAGAAAGAAAACAGCACTCAGAAAAATATCTAAATACCGCTGTCACTTCTATCAAGCTGAACCTATAATGCTCAATAAACCCAATTACCATTTCCTTCCAAAATCTAAAACAACAGAAAAAGAAAGAACTCTTTTCCATCTATTTTCAGTAAAGAAACGATGCCAAAACCAACTTGTATAGCATGCAAAAACTTTATTCAATATACCATATGAAAAGAATGCCCAGTTCCATTTTCTTCTCGATCAACATTTAAATCCAAAATAACATCCTCCTATTTCACAATGATGTACAGAACTCAAAATACAATAATCATATATCAATACCTCTATCAAGGCAAACCCGCACAGGGTATTAAATGTGTAAGCTTGGTACAGTCACGACAGACCCAAACCGCAAGCTAATTCCCATGCATTTCTCCATTTATTTGCACAAAAATACAAAACCAAGTTCTTTTTCACAACTACAGTCCAAACTGGAAGATCAAACTGCATCAATAAGACACAACAAAATCATCTTTCCACCAAGGCAAGAGAAAATACAGTTCATTTATAAGTTCAGAAGGAAAACAATTACTTTCCTTAACTTTCACGAATACCCAAGTCATATTCGTTAAATTTTACAAAAGAAAAGCACAGCAATAAGAATATTACTATCACTTCCTTCAAACTGAGCTCATAATGCTCATTAAAAATCAAATGCTATTTCCTTCAAAATCTAAAATGTTATTTCCTTCAAAATCCAAAACAACAGACAAGGAACAACACATAATAAGGTCATATAAGACCATGATACATGTCTTTAGGTGTGAATAAATGAAATTTAGAGTTAAGTATTTTGTAGAAGTGAATATATGCTTGTAAGAAGATGATAAGGTGACTTGACGTGGAATTTAAGGAGTAATATAGGCTAATTAAGGTCTTTTTTAGCCTTGACATCATGTAATAGCTTCCTTGTACGGATTACAGGAGAGTATCAAGGTGATATACACAGGATTTCTATGTTCAGAAGATGGTTGAGTATTCTTAGGAGTGTGAGTTGGCTTAGGAGTCAGTTTAGGAGCTTTAGAGGGTCTATTCTTAGCTAATGAATACCTATTTCATAGGTGATTCCATGGAGAGGAAGAAAACAGGCGGTTCTCAAGGTTTAAAGAGGATGGAACAATGAATAACAACATGTGTAGGATGTTTGAAAGAAGAAATATACTCTGATTTGCATGAACTAGCTTGTTTCAATGGACTGTGCACAAGAACCCTGGCAGGACAGCAAGATAGAAACCCTCCATGACCTTCAAATTTTGTAAATCTCATGATTATTAGCATGGAAAGATTCTACAGGTGATGTGGATCACATTGGTAATTTTTGTATGTTTTGAAAATGCATAATTTGGATTTTATAGCAATTTGTTGCCTCTCGGGCCTGAACTAGGGCTTCATATATCTTTTTATTCCATGGATAGAATTGCTTGAAAATTTTACAATATCTCTACATTGATATGATCTAAAGATCATCCAAGTTTGAGGAAGAATGATCTTGTGTTGCTCAAGCTATAGGTGATTGTGTATACGAGATACAACAGTGATGTATACTTCACAGTCAAGTAAAGAACATACACAGTTTTTACATTGTAACAAGAATAATCATGATGATAGATTGATATGAAAGACAAAATAGGGTATATTGGATGTATTTGCATTATCTCAGGTCTGAATGCATGAAGCTATTACCTTGTTTGCATATAGAATATGACTACACATGCGTATGACTGTATTTGGCAAGAAAGGAAGATTGCAAACATGAAGGAAATGGACACAATATGATGAAAATACACTGATAAGGTATTGGAGGGCACCTATCTAGGTATATTTATTGAATATGAATGATATTGGGCATGTAGGTACAAGGGAAATTCCTTCCCTCTAATTATAATCAGACTGTACAGTGGTCTAGGACTGTGTCAGTCCACAATAAAATGTTCAAAGGGCTAATGTCAAGGAGAAGTAGATTAAGTACCTGTGCATGGAGGTTGGATGATGACTATCCTAGTACTATTAATGTGTTCCATGATTCTAGAGGAAAATCTACCAATGATTTGGAGTAAATGTAGACTGTGTAGGGGTTCTAGGACTGCATAATTCACTTCAAAAACATACAAGGGAGGTGATAAAGGAAAAACCTAGATCTAGGACAATATATGGAGGTCATGAATACCTCAACCATTGTGAAGGGAGGTCTGTTGAGCTGTTGGTGTGCCCTGGGAACCAACTAATTATGTATTTAGAGTTTGAGTTGGATTCTTTTAGACTAAGTTCAGCCTTGAGGGCAGAGTTTGGAGATTGCATTGGAAGAGAGATGCTTGAACATTCATAAAGGAACTTGAAACATTGGTTTGTTTCGTTGGTCATGTTCAATCAAGTAGAAAATAGCTTGTGACTATATTGAAGAAGAGATCCATTTGGAGGCGAAGGTGTGTGGTAAGAGAACTCAAGAAGGTATGAATGCTAGAGACTTATGAACGGATTTTATAGCTTGGAACAGTCATACATATTAATATAGAAGTTATTTACATCTATTATATATTGTTTAGTTATCACAAGGTGATCACCTTTGCTCATCAATATAACTCTCCTCCAGTTGTTGTCTTCAAGAACTAGAAGTTACTAGGTCTCATGGGATCTCAAGGTGTCAAGAAATACAACAGATGATGTTGCATGAACATCAAGTAATGATCCTCTAGCAGGGGTGGGTGGAGTAATAGATCAAGTTCAAGCTCTTGAGTATTGTAAGGAAGGACAAATCTAAATGACCCTTGCATCAAATTTTGGTATCAGAGCGAGGATAGGAGATAAAAGGACAGCCATAGCAGGAAACAAAAGGTAGATCCAATACCAAGGAGTTCAAGGTAAAAAACACATGTTTTCAAGCTATTTATTTCTATAATTTTTAGAGAACTCCATATTGTAAAGTTTGTGATTGAATCAGTCATGGAGGTAGGAAGCAATGTGTGAATTGGTTAAGTTCCTAAGCTATCAAAAGGAACAAGAAAAGAAAGAGAAAAAGAGGAAAGAGGAGAAGATGAGAGGAAAATTGGCACTTCAAAAATAAATAGATGAAATGAAGAGAGATTTAGAGAAAGTGACCACCATGTGGTTACAGTTGCAGGAAGAAGAGAGCCATAAGAAGAAGAGTGGCCTAGTATTGATAGGGAAGATGAAATGGCCTGTGAGGTCATTGGTGAAAAGAGATAGAAGGCTCAGAAAGGATTCCTTGAGGAAGAAAGAAGAGTTGCCAAATGAGCAACAAGAAGAGGTGAAAGAAGTTCTCATTGTAGAGAACAAGAAAGAAGAAAAAGTTCCAAAACAAGTACTTAAGGAAGGAAAGGATAATGAGAGGAAGGTGCTAAGGAAAGGATCACTCATGGAGACACTATGGTATCTTTTTTTTGTATCTAAGCTTGTGTTTATGTTTGCAGGTATGAAGAACTTGTTGATGCAGGTTAAGCTTAAGAGCTTGAGAAATATGAAGGATGGTGTAAGCCAAGAACCCATGAAGAGAAATGAACAAGACAGCTGCAAGGACCATCTTGAAGAGGGATATGAAAAGAGTGAATACTTCCATTATGAAAAGGTAAGCATGATAGAGAACATGGAGTATTATGATGCATTGGATAGCATCCCCAGTGAAGAAGTCCATGAAGAGAGTAAAGCCAGACAAGAAGCCATTAAGGAGGATATAGGCAAGCTAAAGGCCATTGAACAAGTAAGTATGATGAGTGAATATGATGATCAGATTTATGACAATGATGTTTCTGACATTCAAGAAGACCTAGAGAAAGATAATGATAAGAGGTTAACACAAGAAGATGTGTGTGATCATGTAATGCCTAGAAGGCTCAAGGAAATAAGGAATGAAGATAAATCAGCAGGTCATCAGGAGTATATGCTACCCAAAGAGATCAAGCATAATTATGTGATGCCTAAATGGCTTGGGAAAACTAAGGACAAAGAGGAGAAGGAAGAGTCCAAGAAAGAGACCATCAAAATGGAGCTCAGTCATGAAGAACCAAGGCAAGGTATGAAGGAAAATTTAGTTTACAAGATAAAATCAGTCCAGTATGCAGGTGCACAAGAGAGTAGAAATAAGTACAAATGCGGTCTAACTCATGAATGGAGAAGAAAACATGAAAAACAAATGGTTTATCAACCTAAGGTCATCCAGAAACAAGGTATGGAAAGCTAAGAGCTTCAAGGAGCAGCAGTACAAAGTCATCAAACATGAAGTAATGGAAAGTGGAAGGTCCTCAAAAGATAGTGAAGCAAGAGTTGAGTGTAGTCAGGGAAGTCAGAGTTCAGAGAAGGATGAAGACAAAACAGGTCCTATATATGATGAAGATGAAAGAGAAGTTGATAGAGCTGACTTGGATGAAGAAATGAAGATACTAGAAGAGTTGATGAAGAGAATGACAACGAAAATAGAGAGAAATCAAGAAATTGAGAGAAGAAGGAGAACAATTGAGAAGAAGGAGAGAGAAGAGGTGCTGCCAAGGATAGAGCAGCATGAAAAGTTGTAAGAAATGAAACAATTAAGGAAAGAGGAACTAGAGAAGGAGGAAGCAGATCAAGAGAGAGAAAGAATGAAAATGACCAATTTGAAAATGGTCAATGAAAAAACAAAAAGAAATGGAGAAGAAGAGCACTCTGTAGACATTCAAGAGGCTTCATGGCCTCAACCCTTTACTTCTAATGGCATTGTTAATGTAGGTTTGGCAAAAAAAGAGATGAATCAAGTGTATGATTCAATGAGAAAGTTCATGAGACAAGAGGAACAAGAAGATATAGAGGACACATGTGATGATGAAATTGAGGCATTTAAAGGTAGAGAAGCACCAAAGTATGATTTTGAATACATAAGCATGGAGCAGCTGAAAGAAGAACTAAAAGCATTAGAGGAAGTCATATATCAAGACAAGGATACTCATGTAGATAGAGATAAAGATAAGACAAGTGAAGAGGTGGTAGAAGAAAATAAAATTTCAGTTGAGGAGGCATATGAACCTTCAAAACAGGCTGAGGAGATAGATTTTTGCATTGCAGACCTTCACTTCATTCCTAAGGTGAAGCAAGCTTATAAAAATGCATCAAAAATGAAAGAGAAAGAGTATTATTGATAGAGCAGGTGGAGAAGACTATCAAGTTTGATGACAACATTCTTAGCAATGATTAGGGAACTGTAGCTACATGCTGTTATGAACAAAAACTAGAGTTAACATACTTAGTGAAGGAGATAGAAGACCAACAAGAGGCATAATTGAAGACAAAGACCATGAAGGGGGAGATGAAGCAAGGACCAAGAAAAAAGAGTAGAATTGAGGAGAGTAAATGCAAGAGCAGATGGAGGAGACAAACTATAACAACAAATGCAATAAGGATGAATTGGAAGACAAGAAAGAAGAAGAACTATTTGAGTAGGAGCTCAAATTCTTTTCTCAAGGGCACTCTGATGCAGGAGCATCAAGGAACAACACATAATAAGGTCATATAAGACCATGATACATGTCTTTAGGTGTGAATAAATTAAATTTAGAGTTAAGTATGTTGTAGAAGTGAATATATTCTTGTAAGAAGATGATAAGGTGACTTGACGTGGCATTTAAGGAGTAATATAGGCTAATTAAGGTCTGTTTAAGCATTGACATCATGTAATAGCTTCCTTGTACGGATTACAGGAGAGTATCAAGGTGATATAAATAGGATTTCTATGTTGAGAAGATGGTTGAGTCTTCCTAAGAGTGTGAGTTGGCTTAGGAGTCAGTTTAGGAGCTTTAGAGGGTCTATTCTTAGCTAATGAAAACCTATTTCATAGGTGATTCGATGGAGAGGAGAGAAAATAGGGGGTTCTCAAGGTTTGAAGAGGATGGAACAATGAATAACAACATGTGTAGGATGTTTGAAAGAAGAAATATACTCTGATTTGCATGAAATAACTTGTTTTAATGGACTGTGCACAAGAACCCTAGCAGGACAGCAAGATAGAAACCCTCCATGACCTTCAAATGTTGTAAATCTCGTGATTATTAGCATGGAAAGATTCTACAGGTGATGTGGATCACATTGGTAATTTTTGTATGTTTTGAAAATGCATAATTTGGATTTTATAGCAATTTGTTGCCTCTCAGGCCTGAACTAGGGCTTCGTATATCTTTTTATTCCATGGATAGAATTACTTGAAATTTTTACAATATCTCTGCATTGATATGATCTAAAGATCATCCAAGTTTGAGGAAGAATGATCTTGTGTCGCTCAAGCTATAGGTGACTGTGTATTCGAGATACAACAGTGATGTATACTTCACAGTCAAGTAAAGAACATACACAGTTTTTGCATTGTAACAAGACTAATCATGATGATAGATTGATATGACAGACAAAATAGGGTATATTGGATGTATTTGCATGATCTCAGGTCTGAATGCATGAAGCTATTACCTTGTTTGCATATAGAATATGACTACATAGGCGTATGACTGTATTTGGAAAGAAAGGAAGATTGCAAACATGAAGGAAATGGACACAATATGATGAAAATCCACTGATAAGGTATTGGAGGGCACCTATCCAGGTATATTTGTTGAATATGAATGATATTGGGCATGTAGGTATAAGGGAAATTCCTTCCCTCTAGTTATAATCAGACTGTACAGTGGTCTAGGACTGTGTCAGTCCACAATAAAATGTTCAAAGGGCTAATGTCAAGGAGAAGTAGATTAAGTACCTGTGCATGGAGGTTGGATGATGACTATCCTAGTACTATTAATGTGTTCCATGATTCTAGAGGAAAATCTACCAGTGATTTGGAGTAAATGTAGACTGTGTAGGGGTTTTAGGACTGCATAATTCACTTCAAAAACATACAAGGGAGGTGATAAAGGAAAAACCTAGATCTAGGACAGTATATGGAGGTCATGAATACCTCAACCATTGTGAAGGGAGGTCTGTTGAGCTGTTGGTGTGCCCTGGGAACCAACTAATTATGTATTTAGAGTTTGAGTTGGATTCTTTTAGACTAAGTTCAGCCTTGAGGGCAGAGTTTGGAGATTGCATTGGAAGAGAGATGCTTGAACATTCATAAAGGAACTTGAAACATTGGTTTGTTGCCTTGGTCATGTTCAATCAAGTAGAAAAGAGCTTGTGACTGTATTGAAGAAGAGCTCCATTTGGAGGCGAAGGTGTATGGTAAGAGAACTCAAGAAGGTATGAATGCTAGAGACTTATGAACGGATTTTGTAGCTTGGAACAGTCATACAGATTAATATAGAAGTTCTTTACATCTATTATATATTGTTCAGTGATCACAAGGTGATCACCTTTGCTCATCAAGATAACTCTCCTCCAGTTGTTGTCTTCAAGAACTAGAAGTTACTAGGTCTCATGGGATCTCAAGGTGTCAAGAAATACAACAGATGATGTTGCATGAACATCAAGTAATGATCCTCTAGCAGGGGTGGGTGGAGTAATAGATCAAGTTCAAGCTCTTGAGTATTGTAAGGAAGGACAGATCTAAATGACCCTTGCATCAAATTTCCTTATAATTTCAGTAAAGAACAATCCTCAATACTGTCAAACAAACCAACACAGCATGACTGTATTTCCAACTCAATAATATGCAAAGACAGTTCAATCACAACAACAAGAAAATGATTCTACCCAAGTCATTTCCAACATGACAGCAAAATTGACTAAACCCAAATCATCTCAGGCATGACAGCAATCAGATAAACCCAAAACCCCCTTCATCAGAAGAGCAGGGTTGTTTTAATGAGACGCTTAAGTAAAGCAAGTAGTTTTAAATAGAAGGGCTTAACATGCCTGGTATTCTTCCTCGAATGCTCGAAGAAAACAGTGTCTACAGAAGGTATTTCATTCCACAACGACAATAACAAGCTTCCCAACAACCACCTTCTGATACAAGCTCGAAAATAGTCTTCAATTTCCCAAGAAATAGAGATAGCAACCAAACACAACTGGTTTGACTGAACCAAGCAAAAACCAAATGCAGAGAAACTTTCAAAAAATCCGAACAAACACAAATGACCAACAAAAATTCCTCCATACTCTTTCCAAGGCGGGCTGGTCGTGAAGACCAATAAATTAAATGCATTAAAGGCTCTTCCTTTTTCTATTTCCTCACACCACCGCCGACTTGGGTTGGTGAACTTCCAAATTCAAATTTTTACATGCAAACAGAGTTTAGTTCCGTAACTAACTAGATACCTCTAGCTTTTCCCTATTCCTGCCAAACTGGCGCTGTCCATGTAAGAACCTTCATTCATTGCCATTAAATTTCCTTCCATCCTTATCCTTTCCCATGGGTATGTGTGTCCCCTTCCTTAGGTTAGGATTAGTTTAAGATTAACAATAGTGTTCAAACCTAGGTCATCGCCTAGTTCTTAGGTTAATAAAACTTAGGTCTATTTTCACCATTTTAGAATTTAAAAATCCACTTAGGATAGTAGTTTAGGATATAAGGTAGAACTTAGGGTTAGATTAGGGTCTAATCCCCCCCCCAACACTTAATTAATCAACCTCCAATCCAGTCTTTCTGACTGTCATCAAATTTCAACACTGTGCAGGACATTTCGTCCCACGTTAAACATGCCTGAGCCACCCGCATCCAGGCATTTATCACCTTACGAGGTCTCATATTTCAATAGTGCATGGTTCAGGAATAACACCTTTTCCGTTGGCATCTACGTGCCAGCTATTCATACCTGAAATCAGGTACTGCACATTTATATCAACCTTTAGTCCAGTTTAAGAGTAAATCGACAAAGCGATTACAAGAAGGCCACAGAATACCTTGGATCAATGGAATTGATTCAAGGTGTGCTGTCAATCAACAAATAGAGTTCAGCAAGCATACGAAAAATTTGTTGTCACATCAGCAAACATACAAGCAATAATAAATGTTGTCCCATGTAAACAAATTATAGTATGCAAGAATCTAGATTAGCAACGCATTCCCTTAAGATCAAAATATATCTTAACATGTTTGCCTTCATTTCAGCATTTACAACATTATGAAAAATAATCACCAAGATAACTTACAAAAATTAGGGCGTTACATTCCTCCCTCATTAAAGAATCATCATGCCGATGATCAAATTAACCAAATCAAGGAGTTCCTAGGACAAAGTTCATTTATTGTCCTTCCATTCATAAGTTCATACCAAAAATAGATTCACTCTTAAAAACAGTGTTTTAAGACAACTGTACAATAGACTAATAATTTTCTAAATTTGGAAGAATTATCAGTTTTTCGAATTTCAAATTCGATCAAACAAATGTGGAAAATCAGATCTCATTTCTTCGATATTTTCCCAAGTTACACTTTCTTCGCTAAACTGGTACCACTGGACCTTACATTGATTCACTTCACGATTTCTTAAGTACAACTGGCGAGTTCCCAACACTCGAATGGGCTTAACCACGATTATTCCTGGGTCTTGGACCTACAAGGAATTCCAATTCAGCACATGTGATAAATCTGTCATGTATTTCTTAAGAAAAGAAATATGAGAAACATCATGCATTTGAGACAAAGAAGGAGGTAATGCTAGACGATAAGCTACAGGGTTGATTATTTCAACAATTTCAAAATGTCCCACATATCGTGGTGATAACTTGGTAGCCTTGCCAAAAGTTATCGAGCTCTTTTTCGGCTTCACCCGAAGAAAGACATTCTCTCCCAGTTTATAATTCCTATCAACCCGCTTTAAGTCTGCATAACTCGTTTTCCTATTGGCAGCCTCCTTTAGATGTTCCCTAATCATTTTGATTTGCTATTCCATTTCTGTAAGGATTTCTGGCCCAATTACCTCTTTGTCCTCAACACTGTCCCAACTGACAGGGGTTCTACATTTTCTTCCATACAATGCTTCAAAGGGCACCATTTTTAAAGAGGCATGGTATGTATTATTGTAGGCAAATTCAACCAGCGGAAGGTATTCCTCCCATTTATACTGCTGGTCCATGCAATACATCCTTAACATGTCCTATAAAACTTAATTGACTCTCTCAGTATGTCCATCCGTCTCCGGATGATATGCAGAACTGAAGTTTAATTTAGTTTCCAAGGCCGCATTAAACGTTTGCCAAAACCTTGATGTCATCCTCAGATCTCTGTCCGATATGATTAATTCTAGTATTCCATGCAATCTGAAGATTTCATGTACAAATCTTCTTGCTAACACTAGTGCATCATCTTTCAAATTACTAGTAATGAAGTGTGCCACTTTGGTCAATTTATCAACTACAACCAGGATAATATCATGCTTATTTCTTGACGTAGGCAATCCTTGAATGAAATCCATCGTTATCACTTACCATTTGTATTGCGGAATGCTGTGGGGATACAATAATCCTACGGGATGCATATGTTCCGCCTTAACATGCTGACATTCTAAGCAATGTGTTACAAATTCCACCACATCCTTTTTCATTCCCTTCCAGAAGTATTGCTGCTTAAGATCAGCAAGCATTTTCGTAATGCCAGGGTCTCCAAAAAAAGGTGAATTATGAAATTCAATTAACAATTTCCCTCTTAAGTCATTTGCCAAAGGTATATATACCCTGTTTTCGAACCTCAGAATTCCTTCATTGTCAAAATGGAATCATTTATACCTGACATCCTTTGGATCTGCAGCAAGTGATGTTTTGACTTGCTGGAAATAAGGATTTGATTCCAAGGCATCTTTCAACTCATCCTTGAACTGCGTTCTTAACATTATAAGAGCAGAGATATGCTTCCTTCGACTCAGAGCATCTGCGACTCTATTTTCCTTTCCTTTGTTGTAGCTTATATTAAAATCATACTGAGACAGAAATTCTAACCATCTCCGCTGCCTTGCATTCAGATTTGGCTGAGTAAAAATATACTTCAGCCCCAGATGGTCTGTTTTTAATTCAAAAGGCTTGCCTAAAAGGTAATGCCTCCACATTTGAAGTGCATGAACAATGGCAGCGAGTTCTAGGTCATGTGGAGCATAATTCTGTTAATGTAACTTAAGCTTTCTACTTTCATAAGCTATGACATGGTTATTCTGTAACAGAATACCTCCAAGGCCTTCTCTTGAGGCATCTGTTACAACCATAAAATTTCCATTTTGATCAGGTACAGTCAAAATAGGTGCTGTAGTTAACTGTTCCTTTAAATTTTTAAAGGCATTCACATTTGTCGGTCCAGACAATTTTCTTATCCTTCTTTTGCAGTGAAGTGATTGGGGCAGCAATTTTTGAAAAGTCCTTAACGAACTTTCGATAATATCCAGCCAATCCCATGAAGCTCCTCACTTCGTGCACGTTCTTAGGCGCAAGCCACTCAGTTATAGCTGTAATCTTTGAAGGGTCAACAGCTATTCCATTTTTGCTTATAATGTGTCCCAAATAATGCACCTCTGCATCATAAAAGGAACATTTAGACAGTTTACCATACAACTTCCTCTTTCTTAAAATTTCCAGCACTATCCTTAGATGTTCTTGGTGCTCTTCGACATTTTTAGAGTATATAAGAATGTCGTCTAAGAATACAAGCACAAACTTGTCTAAGTATTCTTGAAAAATATTGTTCATCAGATTCATGAAGGCGGTAGGTGCATTAGTCAACCCAAAAGGTAACACAGTGAACTCATAATGCCCGTACCTTGTTCTAAATGTTGTTTTATGAATATCTTCTTCCTTTATTCTCAGCTGATGATACCCAGATCGAAGATCTATTTTTGAATAGACTGATGCTCCTCGCATCTGATCAAACAGATCATCGATCCTAGGAAGTGGGTATTGATTTTTAATAGTTGCCTTGTTCAGCATTCTGTAATCAATGCACAGCCTCAATGTGCCATCCTTTTTCTTTACAAAAATTACCGGCGCTCCCCAAGGTGAGACGCTCAGTCTTATCAGTCCCTTAGTCAAAATTTCTTGTAAGCGAGCCTTTAGCTCTACCAACTCGATGGTGGTCATTCTATAAGGTGCCTTAGATATGGGTTCAGTTCCTGGTTTTATTTCTATTACAAAGTCAAACTCTCGTTTGGGTGGAAGACCTGGAAATTCCTCTGGAAACACATCACTGAAACCCCTTAACAATGGATATCTTTCCATGAAATCATTATCTTCCTCAGCATTTTCTATCATTTTTACTGCATACAAAGTGCAGCCTTTGTTTTTAGCCCTTTTTAGTTGCATAGCTGTCAGTTTCCTAACTGCAACTTCACGTTTTACACCTTGAATGACTGCTGCTTTCTGCAGGTCATCAAAACAACAAATTTGTTTTTCATAATAGTCGACATTTTCCTTATGTTCAGCTAACTAGTTAACTCCAATAATGATATCATAGGATCCTAGAGGAGTGACATACAGGTCAACTTTGGTGGAGAAACTGAGCAAGTCAAGAATTTCCCCAAAAAGGCACATTTCGACTGTATGGGTAGCATTATTCCCATAATGCACTGTCCATGTTTTATCCATTCGTTCAGCATTTCTTTTTAATTTCATTGCAAGTTTAGCAGAAATAAAGCATTCAGTAGCTCCAATATCAAAAAGTATGACTACAGGCGTACCGAATAACTTACCCAGAACTTCTATAGGTGTAACTTGCTTTTCAGCTTGTCTGTTAGCCACTGCAGCGTGTATCCTATGATGCTGACCGCGATCATCCTTCTTTAAAGGAAAGTGATTCACATAGTGGTCCTTTCCATAGTTGAAGCATCCTCCAACTGGCCCTTTTCTAGGCTCAAATTTGTTACCAGCTTTGAAGTTATCATTCTGTCTCCCATAGGACTTCTATCCATTGCCACTAACTTTTGTGAAGCTATTCTGCATACTATTTATAGGTCTGTTCATCACAAATTTCTTGTTGTTATCCACAACAATCTTTTTTTTCACACCAAACCTTTTCCAAGGTCCCCTTTTTGGTGTGAGAGATGAAGAAGAATTGGGAATCTTCTTCCTTATCTCTTCCCTATGAGCAGAAATTGTTGTCAATTTCTGTTCTTGTCTAATTGTCTTTTCAACAACTCCTTCCATGGTGGTTGGGCTGTGGACATCCACTTCACCACCAATGATGGGATTCAGTCCCATTATGAATTTCCGTATTTTGAACTTCTCGTTAGCTTGGTACTGTGGTGCATACTTAAATTAGTAAACCCTTCTTAGTATTCTGTCACCGATAGCCTTCCTTGCGACCAGTTCTGAAATTCAGTCATTTTCCTATCAAAATAGAGTTGAGGCAGCCATCGTTGCCTAAAATAACCCTTAAATTGATCCCAAGTTATGTCTGATTCGACAATATTCAACTCAACCTTACGGTTGTCCCACCAAGATGATGCTTCATGAGAAAGTTGATATGCTCCCCATATCGCTTTGGTCTCTTCGAAGAAGTTTCTTATTACAAAGTATTTCTCCATTTCACTGAGCCAATTCTCAGCTCCGTCCCCAAGGGTTGTTCCATCAAACTTTGGAGGACTTATTCTCTTTATATCATTTGTAAGTTTAGCTGCTAATTTTGCCCTTTTATTTTCAGGATGATTAGGAGCAATTACATTATTATTATCAACACCCGGATTCCCTCCGTTGATGTTGTCCACAGGAGGCGGCTGATCATTTATATCATCTTCATCTTCCTCCTCTTCATTTCCCATTAACTGCTGTTCCAGAACAGTCAAACGATCTCTCATATCTAGTAGGGCAGCAAGGATTTCATCCAGCTTTTGAGCAGTAGCTGCTTCTCCACCCTGTAACGGGTTATTCGTAGAATTCCCTCTTGTTCTGACCATTTTCTGTTCAATAAGAAAATGTAAACCTTATTAATATCATGGACTCATTAGGTCGAAGAGATGCAACCTTCAACTCTGATACCAAGATGTAACATCCCCATTTTAAGATACTAGAACAAGGGAAATTTTTTTATTTTTATAAAACGTTCTCTGTTATGAATTATATAATTCAAACACATGTTCAAGTTTTAATAATTGTTCTCTGCCCAAACAATGCAGTTTGGAACACACAATTTCCTTTTAAAACTAATGTTCCCTGTTCACATTTTTGCAATATGGAACACACATTCAGTGCCATTCAATCTTATAACAGATTCTATATGCTGCTGTAAATGACTCGAAGAACTACCGATCTCCCATTTTCATGGCTCGGAGTTTCAACGATCTCTCATTTCATGACTCAGCAACTACTGATCCTTCATGTTCATTCATGCATAGTATAATATATATACAAGGTTCTCTTTACCGTTTCCGGTTATCGAAGTGATCCATTTAAGAAGCCTATCTGAATATCTGTTACTGATATTCATCTGACATCCTGCATCTTAAATTAGGTGATTAGGACAACGCAACCAGCACTTGCGATACTTTGGCCAAAGATTTTCACATGCTTTGCATGATCATATTCCTAGATGTGATACGCACCAATGGAATACGTCCTTCACCTCACTTCACCTGTTATCTAGAATGGTCTTTCCTGGTTCCTACCAGTCCTTCCAATTTAAGGTCAAATTCTAACTTCCAATTTCCAACTAGCAATATGAATGAATATAGGAAGGCACTCATGGTAACTAAAGATACGCAGACATACGGTGTCATTCCCAATGACTCCGTGTGTCTAGTTATCTTTAGTCCTCCAGATTCACTTCGTATACGTGATCATACTCCTATCCCCAGCCAAGAACTTAATATTCAGCTTATGTAATCTTGATGTTTTAATTCAGAAGGGCATTGTAATATGTCAGCTATATAACATTGTGTCATCATGAAGACCCCGCCTTCACGAAGACACCATGCTGTAGCTGGCATATGTCAATGTCCTAGGGAACCCTCCCATCGAGAGTACACATCCAACTCAAGTGATTTGGATATGATCTTAATATTTAAGATCAACTTTCAGCAACCATACTAATCCTTTATCCTCGTTCCTGTTACAGTTGTACTGAGCTAAGAGAGAATAAATCCATCTTCTAGCTTGCTATGCATCTACTCCTTCGTACCGAAGGGTTGCATTTTCTCTACTTGGTTCTTTTCTTAATCATTGGATTAAGCAGCCCATTACCGATAGAAGTAATAAGTTTAACCTATTGTTATCCAAAATTCACCCCTCAAGAAGAGAGCAAGTTCTGAGAAAATGAAAAAATTTGCAAAAACAAGCTCGGGCCAGGAAAAATCACGAAAAATGGCTAAGTCCTAGTCCTCGCAGCATTTGGGACAGTTGGGACAAAAAGGCGCGGATCGGCCGAAATGAGCACAGGCGGCCCCGGAAGCAATTGGGACATCTGGGACAAAAGTACGCGGCGGGCGCGAAAAGCCGATCTGGCCAAAAGAGAAAAATTGGCTAACTACTGAGAGGGTCGCCTTTGGGACAACTGGGACAAAAAGACGTGAACCAGCCGAACCGGGCGAAATGAGTCAAGACAGCCCAAAACAGTCTGGGACGCACGGGCCAAAAGTATGCGAACCGGCCGGATCGGCCGAAATGAGAACTTTTGTCCCGGAATAGTTGGGACAAAAGGGCGTGAACCGGCCGAACCGGGCGAATTTGTCCCAGACGGTCCGAAAGCAAATGGGACATATGGGTTGCGAGTACGCGAACCGGCCAAACCGGGCGAAATGGGAACAAGCAGTCCAAAACAACTGGGACATTTGGGACAAATGGGCGCGAACCGGCCATTTCGCCTGAAATCAGCACAAGGAGCACTGAGCTAAATGGGACAAAGGGATGCGCGGGACGCGAAAAGCCGAAATGGCCGAAGGCAGGGAAGAAAAGTCAACGTTTGGTCCGGAAACTTCAAACGGCCATAACTTTTGACTCCGAGCTCCGATTTTCATAAAATTGAACTTTCTGGAACGTGCACGACGTCAATGCTCATTCAGTCAATGCTCATATTTAAATAAAAGAAACATATTCGGCTCCAGTCAGTCAATGCTCATTCCCGTCAAATGACAGAAAACGCCTGCCAGACCCAAAATTGCTGCCCACACTCAGAAGGCCATAACTTTTGCATTTCTCAACGAAATTGTACAAAATTGGTACCGTTGGAATTTTGGTTCCGAGCCTAATGCATAGAAATTATGAAATTCTAGTTTTTATCAGAAATTGATTGAGATTTTTAAGGAAACGTGGCCGGGTTCAGAACAGTGTTTTATTTGGTTGCTGGGAGTGCAATTAAGAGGCATGGTCATCATTCTTTCTTTGCTGCAGCACATGGGACAGTATGGGGAGCCTTTTGTAAGTAATAGACAACCCATTCCACTCAATTTAATGCCTCTTACAGGTGGTTGAAGGACAGATTTCGGGATTTTCATTTTCCCTTCTCTTTTCCTTCTCATTTTTTCTATAAATTGGAGTGTTGGGCTCATTGTAGGGAGGAGAGTTTTTGGGTAACAAAGCTCTGTCAAAATTTCTTTGTGAAGCCAGTGTGTTGCAGGCCCTTGTAGTGGACTCCTTGCATGGTGATCCAGGCCCTTATCTTGTAATAGATTGAACTATGCATATCATGAAGCAATAAAATACCAGTTTGTGGATATATCTTCCCCTGCTATGCTTTCTTGCATTCTTCTTGCCCCTTTGATCCTTCTATGACAATATTGTGTCTATCTATTATGTTCTTGCAGGAATTCATTATCATTGTGTGTGCTTGAAATATTACTGTGAATGCATTTTGCTAGATTATGGAGAACTGTCATCACCTCTTCTAGTGTGCACTTTGCCTCTGTATTTCACACATTTGGAGACTACTCTCCCATCCTCCTTTTCTGGTGTATCACCGCTTTAGTGTAGGCTTTCATTTTATGTATTCTCTTTCCCTGGTCCCTTGGAAATTTAGATTAGAACAGTTAGCTTATCCTGCATTAGAGTAGATTGTGCCAGGTAGTTTAGGAGCAAGAACCAGCTTTCTCTGGAGGTCTGTCTCAAGTAGCAAGTCCCACAACTTGGAGATAGTACCCATGTTATCCAATCACACTGTGAGTTTAAATACATGCACAGGGGTGCTGTGATTCAGTGATAACACCTATTAAAGTTAACCAAGTTTTCCACAACTGTAACCAAATTCATAATTCCAGCTTATTAGACGTCATTAAAACAAGGTCTAATTCTCAATAAATATATTCATTTATTTTCCTTGACCTTACATAGTTAAGGTCTATTAGCCCTGGATATTTTTCACATATCCTTACTTTCCGAATTTAACATACGAGGCTATTAACGGAGTCCGAATACGAAGATTGGATGCTCCTAAGTTATTTGATATTTCTTAGCTTCCAAGCTAATCTTGAATACCTATCAGTTATGAGATCATGTTCTTCCTAATCCTTTTTAATGTCAATTAAAAATTCATCTTAACCCAAGTATGAACTAATTGCACATTTCAACTTAAAAGTTGCATTTAGGTAAGAATAGATATCAGTTCCTTTTAAATCCATCCAAGGACAATTGAATAATTCCAAATCAAGAAATAACATTATATTTCCAATTTAATCAACAATATCAAACTGATATAGTCATTAAAATATCACACTTGTATTTGTATTCATCAATCCATTTCATAATCCATACATTTTCCAGTCTAGATGACTGGACTTTCTTTATATTAAACAACGTTACAACTCATAGATAGAAGAATGTACTTTCTTCTTTTCACAATTCCTCGTAGAGGAATAATAACTAACAAATACAATTCATCTCCAGACAATCAAAAGGAGTATTAAAAAATAGCCATGTCTTCATTTTACTCAAATTCCATCTGCAAAATTTCTTGCATAGGTTAGTTCATTAAACTGAGCATATTAAGCACTTGTCATTAAAATGAGGTGCTTCTAATTAACTGTCTCAATAAAAGAACCCTGCTTTTATGAAACGTTAATATGAACATCAATCAAGAATGAAGTATCAAAAAGAATGAACAACATGACAACTGAAACATCTAAATACCATCCCAATCAGTCAAAGAACTACTGTCCTTTTTCCCAATGTTCATTACAAACAAGTAATTTCCTTCAACAGTTCCAGATTACAACATTTGTAAAAAATAGGAATACAAGTAAACATATTGCTGTTATAACATAACTACTATCCCTTCCCTTTCCTTACATTAGTAATAAATGCAAAGGATAAAATCTAACTGAAATGTAAACCAATTACTTTCCTTTCAGTTCATGCATCTCCTTTGATTTCAAGCAATTAGGTACAGATTAGAAGAGCAAACAACAATAAATATAGATGCTTAAACCCAAGCAATACAAAATTCATTCCTAAATGATTATAGATTTCCAACTATATGAGAGAAGAAATGATCATTTTTCCAAGTTATCCATTCACATTCCTATTCCTTTCCTCATGACTGTACTGAAAATTGAATATAAACGAGACACAAATCAAGATAACAGTTCAGAGTGAAACTTACAAAATCCATTCAGAATTCACTTTCCAGCAGCAAAGAATAATTCCATTCATATTCAGCTTTAAATAAAGACAAGGAAGAATTTATTATCCATATCAATACTCCCTTTCAAGCAGGCACATACGAATACCAAAAACAAGTTGGTAAAACATCGTATCCATCATAGAACAAGCATTATAAAGAATGCATACTATGTACCTACTAAACTAAAAGAATTCATACTTCTTTCACTATATTCTAACCGAACAAACAGTTATATAGTCACTTAATCAATTATCCACATGACTTTCTATATCCATGAACGCATACAGTTCATAATTAACAATTTGCACATTGTTGTTACCTACAGCAAGCCCAATCCGGATGTATAGTGAAGCTCTAGTGCTATTTCCAGTATTCAAATAGCAAGAAGAGAAAAGAAATTCATCCCTGTAACTATTTTAATAAGAAAACATCCATTTTCTTCAATCACAACAAGAATCACTCAAGTCAAGTTCATATTTTTTGTATGATAGTGCAAAATTAGAGATCCCACGAAACATTTCAACCTTCCATTAGTACAGAAAGAAAATAGCACTCAGAAAAATATCTAAATACCGCTGTCACTTCTATCAAGCTGAACTTATAATGCTCAATAAACCCAATTACCATTTCCTTCCAAAATCTAAAACAGTAGAAAAAGAAAGAACTCGTTTCCATCTATTTTCAGTAAAGAAACGATGCCAAAACCAACTCGCACAGCATGCACAAATTTTATTCAATATACCATATGAAAAGAATTCCCAGTTTGAGTTTCTTCTCAATCAACATTTAAATCCAAAACAACATCCTCCTATTTCACAATGATGTACAGAACTCAAAATACAATAATCATATATCAATACCTCTATCAAGGAAAACCCGCACAGGGTATTAAATGCGTAAGCTTGGTACAATCAAGACAGACCAAACATCAAGCTAATTCACATGCATTTCTCCATTTATTTACACAAAAATACAAAACCAAGTTCTTGTTCACAACTACAGTCCGAACAGCCTGTACAGTTTTCATTCCATATAATAATTTACAGAGAAATACCCAATTCGAATTCTTATCAACAAACATCTCAAAATTGATTCACGCACAGCTAAGTATTCATAAGCAGAATTTCCTTATAATTTCAGTAAAGAACAATCCTCAATACTGTCAAACTGTATTTCCAACTCAATAATATGCAAAGACAGTTCAATCACAACAACAAGAAAATGATTCTACCCAAGTCATTTCCAACATGATAGCAAAATCGACTAAACCCAAATCATCTCAGTCGTGACAGCAATCAAATAAACCCAAAACCCCCTTCATCAGAAGAGCAGGGTTGTTTTAATGAGACGCTTAAGTAAAGAAAGTAGTTTTTAAAGAGAAGGGCTTAACATGCCTGTTATTCTTCCTCGAATGCTCGAAGAAAACCGCGTCTACATAAGGTATTTCCTTCCACGGCGACAACAACAAGCTTCCCAACAACCACCTTCTGCTACAGGCTCGAAAATAGCCTTCAATTTCCCAAGAAACAGAGATAACAACCAAACACAACTGGTTCGACTGAACCAAGCAAAAACCAAATGCAGAGCAACTTTTCAAAAATCCAAACAAACACAAATGACCAACAAAAATTCCTCCATACTCTTTCCAAGGTGGGCTGGTCGTGAAGACCAAGAAATTAAATGCATTAAAGGCTCTGCCTTTTTCTATTTCCTCACGCCACCGCCGACTTGGGTTGGTGAACTTCCAAATTCAAATTTTTGCATGCAAACAGAGTTTAGTTCCGTAACTAACTAGATACCTCTAGCTTTTCCCTGTTCCCGCCAAACTGGCGCTCTCCACGTAAGGACCTTCATTCAATGCCATTAAATTTCCTTCCATCCTTATCCTTTCCCATGGGTCTGTGTGTCCCCTTCCTTAGGTTAGGATTAGTTTAGGATTAACAATAGTGTTCAAACCTAGGTCATCGCCTAGTTCTTAGGTTAATAGAACTTAGGTCTATTTTCACCATTTTAGAATTTAAAAATCCACTTAGGATAGTAGTTTAGGATATAAGGTAAAACTTAGGGTTAGATTAGGGTCTAATCCCCCCCCCTAACACTTAATTAATCAACCTCCAATCCAGTCTTTCCGACTGTCATCAAATTTCAACACTGTGCAGGACATTTCGTCCCACGTTAAACATGCCTGAGCCACCTGTATCTAGGCATTTATCGCCTTACGAGGTCTCATGTTTCAACAGTGCATGGTTCGGGAATCGAACCTTTTCTGTTGGCATCTACGTGCCAGCTATTCATACCTGAAATCAGGTATTGCACATTTATATCAACCTTCAGTCTGGTTTAAGAGTAAATAGACAAAGCGATTACAAGAAGGCCACAACATACCTTGGATCAATGGAATTGATTCAAGGTGTGTTGTCAATCAACAAATAGATTTCAGCAAGCATATGACAAATTTGTCATCACATCAGCAAACATACAAGCAATAATAACTGTTCTCCCATGTAAACAAATTACAGTATGCAAGAATCCAGATTAGCAACACATTCCCTTAAGATCAAAATATATCTTAACATGTTTTCCTTCATTTCAGCAGTTACAACATTATGAAAAATAATCACCAAGATAAATTACAAAAATCAGGGCATTACAAGGCTAACAAAAGAACCATTTTCACTCATAGGCATATTTGTTGGAATTAGACCCAATATAGACTCGGTTAGAGCTTGGGTTTTTAGGAAATGGAAGCCTCTGGGAGGTCTTGAGGTAATAGTTGCTTCTTCTGAATCCTTCCTATTCAGATTCATGTTGGAAGGTCTCCTTAGAGTGATCAATGGAGGGCCCAAGACATTTGGAAAAATAGTCTTGCACATCTCCAGATGTCACCTTGGTTTTGACTTAGGGAACATGGTTTCATGTGCCTTTCCTGTGTGGGTCAGGATTCCTACTTTGGATTTAGATTTTTGGGATAAAAACATACTTGAAGGGATAGGCAAAGCACTGGGAGACTTGTTAGTTATTGATCCAACTACCATGGCTTAGACCAGAATGTTGTATGTGTGTTAATGTCACTGTTGGTATGACTTTACCCTTCTCCATCAGGCTCACATAAAAGTTTGGAATATCTAGCCAAACACTGGTTTATGAGGCGTCCCCTATCTTTTGTGCTAAATTCAGGGTGATAGGACATAGCTCAGGAGGGTTCTTGTCTATTCAAGGATGGAAGAAAAAAACCCGTTTCCCTGACAAGACAAATCCACAGTCAATAGTTTGTTACTCGTCGGAGAAGGAAACTTTGGCTGCTTGTCCGATGCTCTTTGACGTGGCGATGGGTTTTATGGGGGCTATGCTGGTCATGGTTAGAACAGACGATATGACAAGTGTTCCGTGACAGAAGAAACAACTTGATGGTGTGGTCGTGTTGGATAAGGACGTATCCAATACTGACAGCAAGCGGGATGATCTTACCCCTATCTCGTGCCCTACATCAGCCTCTATACAATCCGTGGAGTTATTATAATGCCAGTTGGATGACAAGGAGGTCAAGCCCAAGACTTGGGCTGAGGGCGACCTACGTTTTGTGTGCGTAAGGATTGGGGAATAATTTAACTCTGGGACCATGTCTCCGTTGGAAAATAATGCGCAAGGGTGTGAAGATGGTTCACCTTCCCCCCTTCCTTTGGTCTTCGAGTGGTGGCCTCTCCTTTTGACTATTGTGGACCTTGTTTTGAAAAAGAATTTCCAACTCTAGCACAATCCATGGAAATCAATATACCATATTAGAGTCTCTTGTGGCGACGAATGGTTTGATCAACGAGTCGGTCAACGAGGTTGACAAAGAAAAGTCCTTTGAAGAAGCTAGAATGAAGCTGGAAGAGGATCGATTTTTGTTTGGCAAATTAGAAGTTGTTTTAAATTTCAATTTTCCTAATGCTCCTCTGTCGAATTCTAGCTCTAGCAGTGGCTTGGACGCCATTCATTTTGACCCTGACTCTATTAAAATTTTAAATGTTTGGGAGGGCCCGAGGTATAAAGACTTTTTTAGGATGACCTTTGGCTCATAGATGGATATTAAGGATCATGGTGTGGATGATCGCTGGAATATTGTCCGCCATAGGAAGTCTAAGACGAAATAATATGTGTTTTTTTTTTTTTATGTGTTGCACCATCGCTATTTGTTTTTGTTGTTGTCTTTTGGTTCTTCATTGTCATATCTTGGTTATGTTCCTTTTTGTACTTGGGTAGGATCCTACTCAAAAAACATTTACCCTTAGTAATTAAAAAAACTAAAAATAAAATAGTCAAATCATTACTCAATGACCAATAAAATAACAGAAAAATCCTTAGTAATTCAAAAAATATAAATTTTACATCTAAACATTAGAAATATTATTATGATGAAAAACAGTAATATTTCGATCGGCTAGAAAATAGATAACAAATAGATCCATAAAGTTACGCTGCCTTCGTGAGGGACTAATAGCGGGGAATACTCTAACGAAGCTCCCTATTTTGACTGATGACCAGCAGAATACTCTAAAAAAACCTTTTTTACTACACATCTTCGCGGAACATTTATGTCCGCATAATATATTAAATACACATATTCTCGTGGTCATATATTTTGAATAAACTTAAATTTTCCTTCATAAACTTAACAAACCATACGCGTCCACGTTCAAACAAATTTCGCCTTGCAGCTTGGGGCAAAAATATATATATTTTAGAAATAACGAGAAGAAGTCTTTCCAGTCTCCAGTCATTGCCATCTCAAATCAATAAAAATATTGACAACACCACACATTCCACCAGTACTGTAATTCTTAATTTCCACGCCGAAGACTTGTCACAGGGTGTCCACGTCTCTCAATGGGATTCGAACCTCGGCTGCAGTGTTTTGGGTGGTTCCGCCATTCAGCCCAGCCAACGCCCACAACTGCAAAAGACTAAATTCTGTCCCTGTAATTCTGCACAGAGATCGCGGGTTCGAATCGCATGAGCCGACGTCTCCCAAAGTCAGTTGTTTCGGTCATATTAAAATGAAACCCCCGCAACTGATGAAGCCGTCTAAGCAAGTCGGGGCCGACACAGCCGTCAAAGAAATTGGTAACCTGCTCAAGAAATTAACGCTGCGAAGGCATGGAAAAAGCAATACGGCAGAAGAAGAAAAAGTAACAGAAACAGTGAAGGGCGAGGAAGGAAAAGTAGGGTACAGTTCGGATTCCTACGAAACTAAATTTGGTAGCGCTTATGTGGAGGAAGGACCAATCGTCGCTAAGTCTGAGTCTTTTATGTTGGAGGAATTCGGAAGTGGTGCTGTACTCCGCCCCTCAAAGCCTTGGAAGCCATTAATAAGCCCATAGCCGAGAAGTGTAATAATATATAATAGACCTGGCAAATTTGTAGAACTATTTTCTGCGAGTATGTGAACTATAGAAGTTCCCTACACGTAAGGAATAAAATCTACTAAATCGTATTAAAGATTATGATATTTTTGACTCCAATTAATCATTTAATTACGCAGAAGGCATTCCCCCTATGGTAAAGGACCTCCGAACGTTTCTGCAGCGATGTTAAATTTGACAGCCTCCGAACGTTTTCTCAATGTGCTTAATTTTGAAGGCCTCAATGACGGTTTCAACGGCCTTCTTGATGTTTTTGGTATTCATGGCTATTTTGAGGAAGGGGATCCCGAAATTTATTACGTCTCACAGGGTTCGATCCGACGACGGTTTGATGCGTCTGAAGCTGAGCCGCGATAATTTGTGTAGAAAAATTGATTCTTTTCCTCCTCCAACTGGTATGCACAGATCGTGAACGAATATTAATCCAGGAGAAGTTGAGCGCAAAATGGTTGCTTGTCATGTATTTCGCAGGGGCCTCACAAAATAAAGCCAAGGAATTTCGAGACAATGTCATACAGGCTCAACAAAGTGTCTAGAAATTTTGAGCAGTCCCATGCTTCGTTAAAGCTCCTGTCAACCATGTTTAGTGTTGTGTTTAGATTTACTTTTTCGTGTAGATTTTGAATTCGAAATTAGGGCTTTTACTATTTCATCCGTTGAGTTCTTTGTTAAATAAGATATGTCCGGGTGTGGATTTTAATGTTTCGGCGAAGACGCCGCTATATAAATCATTGCGAGTAGAATTAGATTTGTATACATGAAAAATGAATTTTTCTTGCTGAATCCTGAAGGTGTTTCAATTTTAGGGGTTTTAAAAATCCGAGCAGGAGCTTGAAGTTAGGGGTTTGAAAGTGCAGGGATTTGAAAGCTCCTGGAGTCTTTCCTATTTCCATGGTTTTAACGCCCTTGATTGAGATTGAAGTTTATGGTTTTAGAAACCCGTAGCGGTGTTCAAAACTTTAAGTTTTTCAAGACCTTGTTGGAGTTTGAAGCTTAGGACTTATTAAGCCCTTGGAGGAGCGCAAATTGCAGCGTTTTCAGAGCCATTAGAAGTGTTTGAATTTGAGGGATCGCGAAATCCCTTAAAATAAACAATCATTCGAATTTATGTTTTAACTGTACTTATTTTACTTACAATTATATGAATTTTTCCCTAAACTGTATTCATTTTATTTATGAACCTCTATGGACTCTTTCTTATTTCTTTAAGGATTATATGACTAATTGTTTTCTAATAACAATGGGGTAATGATTTGTAGGGAATTTATGCATAGACATAGACACAAAGTAACCGCCATAATTGAATGAAATTTTAATTTTAGTTGTTTGTTTTTTGTTCTCCTATCACTTATTTGTCTTTTGGACTGGTCACATGTGGATTATACAGTTTTGAAAGGATATATTTTTGTATGCTTAATGATCTCTATAAGGATGTTCCTAAGAAAATGCAGTGTTGTTTTATACTCCTAATTGCAAAATGTATCTTTTTGATCCATTCAAGTAAGGATATTGTTATATTTCTTTAGATCTCGTTCTTTTTCCTTAGTTTGGATTTGTTCAGCCTAGAACTAAAATCCTTTAGGGACTCTCCCCTGAACTATGAATTGTTACTTAGTTTTTTACTAAATTGAATTGACCAGTGGACATAATTTTCTTTATCATCCCGTGGGGATGAATTGAATCACGAATATGTTATATTGTTATTTAAAGATGCTATGATTAATTATACATTGCAATTTTGAAGAATTGAACTTTGTAACATATCTATTTTTATAACCTTTTATTTTCTTTCTAGAGTTTAAGAATAATTTGCAATGTTGTTAAATTGAAGGTCTCCATAGACTATGAACATTTCTTGTAATTCAATATAAAATACGAACACATTTTCCACCTTTTTGTCTTTAGTTTTCCCAAATTCAATAATATTTTGTAATTTTGTAAAATTGAAGGTCTTGACACCAGAATCTGAAGGTTTTTTGCTATTAATTTTCTTTAGCTTTCCTAAATTGTAATAATAATATGTAATTTTGTTTAATAGAAAGACTCCAGTGTCAATTATGAACATTGTTTGCATTTTTTTTTATCGATAAACAAAGGTTGGTGGGTGCCTTCCCCTAATATAGTAACCTAAAAACTTTTTTACATTTGTATATAGAACTTCACGATTAGAAGGAGTGGACTCCCAATACCCGACCATACCAATGATACTTGATATAATCTAATCAGGTGGAAACATTGTTTGCACATTATTTGCTTTAGCTTCCTAAATATTAATAATAATTTATGAGCCTCCATAGAGTAAATTAATTGGATGTGCAATGCTAGAGAGTTGGACCGAGCATTCTTAAACATTTTTTTTTGTTTGGAATTGAAAATAGTTACAATTTAGATGTGCAGAGTAGTTTCTTGCATAATTTCCAAAGAATGGAGACTGATGTGTTTTCCTTTGTTGAATCGATATCTGCGACAAAATTCTCAAAAATAGCTTGTTATGTGTTAGAATTTCACAATTCTTGGTTGTTCTTACTATACTATCATGTAACTAGTAGCACCAAAATGGGGGCTTTAAAATGGAGGAGGAATAACATTGGCGTATTCATTCAGACTCAACACCAAATCGTCATTTTTGTTGCTATAAGGTTTCACAGTTTTAATAAGAGATGGTTCATTGCACATCTCATTATTTCTTGCAATTACTCAAAGCTTAAAATTGAAAAAGGTGCCTATAAAATGCAACAAGAAAAAAACATTGCACTTGGGTTCAAACTTGGTACCTATTGGATTTTCCTCATTCGTAATTTTAACCCCTTTAAGCACGAATTGCAGTTATATGAATAATACAAGCGAGATGGAGATGAAAACCCCACATGACATCAACAGCACTTGGGACTTATACAAGCACAACTAAAAACCGTGGCATGTTTTACGCACTACCGCAGACACAAGACATGTTACAGATGTTAGTTATGACTCTAAGGTCGAATACAGTATTCAACACGAACCATTGCAAGAATGAAAAGTTTTCACACAACTTTGTCTGGGAAACCACCCGGGACTTGACAATCTTGAAATGTTGGGGAAACAAGATTTTAACATACATAATAATTAGAACATACGTGACATTCCACATGATTTGCAGATAATTGGTTCATCATTCATTGAGAGAGAAAAGGCAGCCGTAATTAACACCAAAATACAGGCCACACCACCATCCTCCACACTTCTTTGTCATTAGAACAACAACTAGCTCTTGATACCATACTACACCATTCAAGAAACAAAATCCTTCTACCTCCACTAAGATTGATAATTCAAGAAACGACTGGCATAGGAAAATCATTTCTGATAAATAAAATCCGTAATTCATTCACAACAACATCAACTACATCTCCCTCACCGCTACTTGTGATTGTCGCTACTAGTGTTTGAGAATTCAACATCTCAGCATCCACAATCCACGCAACGCTCTATATTCCAATCAAAGAACTGAAACCCCTCGAAGGAAGTGCATTATCCTCTTTTCAAGAGTCGCTGAAACATATAGAATATGTTCTTATTGATGAAATGAGTTTCATCAGCCCAAATTTTCTAAGAAAAATTGACAGTAGGCTACTCAAAGCTTTCCCACACTAAAAAACATCTAAATTTGGGAACAGATCAATCATCCTCTTTGGCGACCTCAACAGATTACCACTGGTTTTGTACATTCCTCTTTATGCAAGTAATTCGTATGGAGCCATTCAGAACTTTCTCTAGAGTTCCCTTGCTTGCCAATTTGTGCATTTCCCTTCATTTTTCATTCAAAAGATACTCAAAAATGACACACATACCAACACTTGGAGAAAGAAGAAAGGAGGAGTCAAGACTACTATCACTCAACCAAAACAATCCATTGTAAATACTACCCTCTACTTTGATAGCACCTCCATTACTATTTTACTCAACACTTCTTATATCCAAAGATGCAGTGTCGTTCACGGAGTATCAAATGTATTCATGTTTAGATCAAATAAAATTCACCACTATAGACTACCACTCATTATATAAAATTTTCAAATGTATGGAGGCCTACATGTATTCATGTTTAGTTCACATCTCATGATATAAGATTTGCAAATGTATATGTACAAATTTGTAACAAATTTGAAATGTGCACATAGATACCTTTAATGTAATGTTTCATCTATATTCCTACACTACAACTATCAATCAAACCCCTTATCAACATGTTATCGATAGTAAAAAAAGATTTTTTGTAACAACCCAAAAATTGATACACAAACAACACAGTGAAATACAGGATAATTTTTTTTTTTGAACTTGCTTGACACATAACATGACGCAACATGTCGTCACCAAGGATACAACTAACATTGTGAACAACCTGATACAAGGATGACCATAAAGGCAACACGGAAACGTTCACACCTATCAAGGACAATTTACTTTTCTCTTTTTGACAGAACAACATTGAAGTCCAACCACAAAACACACTTACAGTTAGGGCCAACCACAATGAGATATTCTTGAGGGTTATTTATTTTAAAAAGACGTCTTGCAATTCTTAGCTTACATTTTCAAGAAGGCTCAAGATATGACTCATACAATTCATCGTACCAAGCTAAGTTTATTCTTTTTACACTGAGTAATCATTTTTAAAACTTCTCTATTATGAAATTTGTTTGCTTAATTCGTTTATTTAGGGAAAGGGGAAAATTAATCCTACCAGGCCATCTATTTTCACTTATGCTATTAGAACTTGTCTTGCCCATATGACAACATGGATTTGCGTTTCAACATACTTAAGAGAAGGAAGACAAAGCACCTTGAAAAATAACAGGTTAGAGGAAGAAGGTCGAGTTGATTTCATCATTATGACCTCATTAGTTATTAACTTGTTTTTTTTTTTAAAGAAGCTTGAGGATTTATCGAAAATTATTAAATATTTTACTTAGGCTTCACTGGATGATTTTACAAAAGAAAAAAATCTACCTTTCAATTGGTTGAGAGACAGATTACATGGCTTCGAAACCGATTCCTCCTATTTATTAAATCTTATTATTTTCCTAGAATTCAATCATTGATTTCACCTTAAGACCGTTCTAAGGATCTACCACAATAAGAGATTGTTGATTTGTTTAAGTGGGATCACCAGGTATATTTGTTTCTCTTGTTTTCTTTTTGCTAGGTTCAAAACATAGTCCTCTACCAAACGACACATGACCAAAGGTAACCAAGGTGATGTAAGTTGATTCAAGTTTAGGTAATTATAATCAGGTTGACAATTCAAGGATAAATCATATTCTGAAAAGTGAAAATTCAACAAAGGATGCACATGTCAAAACAAGTTCATTTAATCTTATTGACAATAGTATTTATCAAATTGACTTTCAAACGATAACAACAACCTACATGAGAACAATACAAAATTATAACGCAATGCCTTCTAGATACTCTCCACAATTTCCATACCAATGCTGTAAAGAAAAAGAAAAACATTCGTACAATGGCAGTTCCTAAGAAGGCTGGAATCCACTTTCTACACGTGTTTCTTTTTCTCTATCTCTTTTTTTTTTTCTTTTCTACTCAGGAAATCCTCCTGCACATTTGTTAGCACATGTCAGTTCGCAAGAACTGAGCACGATAAAAGCTATAACATTAAGACAATATGTTGTTATCTAACTGTTCCAAGGAAGAACAAGCACAGTTGATTATGAAAAATAATCTAAGAGTCTAAACAAGAGTAATTAAAGAGTTGTCCAATAGCATAAAATTTCTGAATAAAAAAAAGGGACGGCACTAACTCTAATTAATTATCATTTTCTCATAGGAGCAGTATAATAAACATCATAGTGAATTTCACCCATATCACAATAATGACTGTCATTTTAACAAGATAACATTTCGTAACAAAAGCAATTACAAGAAGAGACTTAATTTCAAACGTGATCTGTCCCTATTTGTTTAAGTTAGTTCACCAAGCCAAGGATCCACTATGCCACTGGAAGATCCCAAACAATCAATCGACATGAGAATATCTAAACCAACATGTAATATTAAGATGATGTGCCTATAACAGTTAATTTTATGTCAATACCGAATAAATAAAAAAGGAAAGAAAAGGGATGAAACGCACAAATGACCTCGCATGGGTCACATCCTATCCTAACAATCCTTCTATTAGACTCTCTTCTAATCAAGAGAATGTCTTAAGAAAAAAGGACAAACTTGACAAGACCAAGCATAACCATTATAAATCTTACAGGAGGGTTACTTAATCATTCACAAGAACACAACACAGGATACATAGCTTCCAAAGCATCTGTCATCAAAAACAAGTTGACTTAAACCTTTCTGGTCAATACATAACCATTCTACTACAATGAAAGCAAGGAGGTCGTATCACAACGATCATCACAAAAACCAGTCAACTAATGAGTTTCCAAACACACCAACCTCTAAGTCACAGGAGAATGAAATTTAAGCATCTTTACGGAGAAAAACGTAGAGTAATTTCTTACGCATAAAACCGACATCCCAATTTTAAGATTTGAAAACTTCCTCACTAATGATCCAGTAGATCTCGTATCCTCCAACATGTGTGAAACAAAATCAAGGTACAAAAAAGAGTATTTCCTCTGACATTTTAAGCTATCTAAAAGAAATGTGAGTAACGTCTAAAGAAGGCATTCCATAGGATCAGCTACATTCCTCAAACATACAACAGTCACCAAGGGAGAGAAGGTGATTCCAAAGAAAACAATCTCCAAACGGTGAACATGAATTGATATCAAATTATGAAGATCAACCATGACGCTTGAGGAATAAAAGTATTTCTTCAAGCGATGTAAAAATAACAAAAGCAACTAACCTCGTTGAGAGTAATATCAACTTGGCTGAATTCGATAATCAGTCAAGCTAAGCACACACCAAGCCAACGGGAAGGGTTACTAGAAACTAAAACAACTAAAAGAAAAGAATAGAGACAGGAAAAGCATCATTCACCTTTACACAATGCACTCGCAGTACTCAATCCCTAATTCGTAAATACCTGACATAACCCAGAGCTACAGATCTCAAACCAAAACAAGAATAAGAACAAAACAGGAACTATAAGGTTGAGTCCAACAACAATGTTTGATAAAAAATTCCAATCGTGAGACCAACATAAGGAACTAGGGGGGTGTTCATTATAGGACCCCCACTGCTTTTGTTTTTATTAGACTTAAGAACAAAGTTCACCCAAATAGCATTTATTAAAACCCAGAAATCAATATAAAGGCTTCAACCAATGCAATCATTTCTAACGCCAAAAAGGAATACAAACGAGCAAGGGAAGTGGAAACCAAACAGCATACCATCACACGAGAGATTTATATGAAGAGTAGGGTTATTTAATGAATCAGTTAAATAACAGCATAAGAATCAATGGTATAGAGAATATCGTGCCTGATTAAGCTCCCGCAGTCGATAACAAGATGGACCGGGCCTTCAACAGCAACCGAAGCCTAATTCCATTTTCTTCAAGCTCGTTGGGCGCCCAAACATCGAACATCTTCACATTGGCACAGGTAGGAGTTCACAGCCAGGGTGGGGTGGTCTAAAATACTTGCCATCATTCTCCCAACACCGCTCCAAGATTAGCCCTAGAACTTCTGTAGTCCCCATTTTTTAGCAATAGAACTTGATCCTTTGTCATTCATCCAAACACCTCCACCATCTCCATATGCATCTGATTGTTTCTGATTTGGACCTCCTAACCTTGGTGCTCTCATATTAGGAGCAGCCCTAGTCTGAGACGAAGCAGAAGAAGGTGGCTTTATAACCAAAAAGAATCTCTTGGTACAGACTCTGAGTATTTTTGCGGCAAGTTTTCTGACCCAAGCTCTTGGGGGAAAGGGGTAGAAATAGGAGATCTCTTTTAAAACAAATTTGGAGTTCTCCTGATGCATTCATGTGCCATGGAGGCTATGCAACACAGAATTTTCTGATCTCTATCAGGACTTAACCTTGTTAACAAAATCTCAAATGCTTACTGGAACGGCCCCTCCAGTGAATATTGGGAGCTTAAACCATTTTTGTAAAGCTCTAGCTAGTAAGGCACAAATATACTTGCAGTTATCAGGAGCTAGAACATTCTCAATGAATTGACTGAAAACAAAAGCTTTCACAATATACCCTGCCTGGCATGTGGCACAGATTTTGAAAACCCCCCCTTTTTTTTTTCTTTTCACTCAAAGACCACATTAGTACTTCAAATTTGTGTCATAACCAATGTGGTTTTACTGCTATCTATCTTCAATGCAGAAACAAGTTTGTTCATAAACGTTGTTCCATATAGCCTGGTATTCTACCAAAAAAAAATCCGTGTCTGAAGCCCATGAGAAATTTTGGAAACTGGAATGAAATTGCAGAGTCCATCAAAGGTGTGTGGAGATAGAGAAATTCCACAAAAATGCAAGTAAACGCGACAGCATCAGGCGGTGGTCCCGTATGACTCTTCTGAGAAGGTTCAGACAGATTTTGAAAATCGAAGTCCAGCCGACCACGGATCAAGGACCCTCATTGTCCAAGGTTGATTTTAGAGAAACCACTCAGTACAAGATCTGGATCTGAAAAATATCCTGCTACCTTCATCTCCCAAAACATTTTCTCCAACATTGCATAGATCTCCTGTGCCTGTGGGTGCGATCTGTCACCTACACAAAAAAGCATGCACCTTTTTATTGCCTTTAATCCAACTACACCAAGTTTATTTTTAATCCCTTTATCCTTCATCGATCTCCTAAAAGCTCTCTTGCAAGCAAACTGTGCTTCATGAATTTTTTCGATATGAAACAGATCCACCTCGATGAGATCCTCTTCCATGAGTAACATCGTGGAACATGCAAGGTCTTAGTAGAGGATCTCTGTAATAAATTTCATCGGGTCTCCTGGTAACACTCTCACTATCACTTAATCGATTTTGATGAAAATATCTTGAAGGAGAATCCCGAATTTGAGGATGCATTCAATACTGAGCAGTTAACAACATGGTTGGACAACTTTTGCTGGTTTGGAAGCGCTCAAACAACTTCAACCAAACTGCACATGCCTGCCGCCTGGTTATTTTCTTGTTGCAGGTCAGTCTGGTCTAGCGCAGCATGCCAAAACCTTGGACTCCTACTCCTAACCTGAAAGATGAGGCGAACGCCATCTCTGGTGTCGACAGTAATAGGCATGCATGAAGAAAAATAGCCGCTCATAATGAGGCGGTGAACATCCTCCTGCATTTCCTGCTCAGTCAATGCAAAGTTAGGCTTGCAGGCCTTCAATGCCGCTGTAGTCGAACTACGCAGCTCCACATTTTCCAACTCCTCGCCCTCCTTAGTCTGAATCAACACCTCAACACCAAAACCCTTTCCTACTCTTCTTTCACATGCTGGGACCCGGGGGAGTGTAGTTTCTGGTCACCTTCATTAACATTAACACCTTCTTTGCGTGTAGTCTGGGGGTTATGCAGCTCCATAGAGACCTTTTCGTTTTCGTCATGGCCTGCAGAAATGCTAGTGGAACACAACAAAGGCATTGGAACAGAAAAACAAAAAAAAAGACTCCGTCCACTCTCCTCACGCGGCCAGGGAAGGAATGCTCGAGCAAAACAAGACTAAAACCAAACAAAAAGGCTCCTCAAAACAGGGGTTTCCTTCCCCCAAGATGCGGCAGAAAAGGGCATGCAGAAGTCAAGGAAGGTAGAGCTGTCATAAAAGATACAGGTCAGAAGTGGTTGAAGGGTCGCTGGAAAAGACTGGTGGCCAACTGCCCCCCCCCCCCCCCCCCCCACTTGGCATTACATTTTTTCAACAAAGAACCAACCAAACAACTGATGCAACCACCGTCTCAAACACGTTGCAACACTAACATGATTTCCCCCAAACAATTACAATGTCAACTACAAAAGTAAACTATCCAAAGCACTATCAATTGTATTCATGTTTAGTGCCAAAACAATTGCCCACAAAAGGCTACCACTATAGAAACTTTAAATGTAATGCTTCATCTATATTCCTACACTTACAAAATCAATTACGCCTCTTATCAACATCAACTACAAAAGTAATAACTATCCCTCTAAATCAAAAACATATACCATTCAGCGTTGACATTGCATTGTACATATGTGATTGCTAGTTTGTAATTCTTTAAATTAATCCTTTCTACTAAAATATGATTATTTTTGACTAAATTTTAGCTTTAACTTCTATCCATTGCATTAATTTAGGTTGATCCTTAGTGTCAATTGAGTCTGATAGACATTCATTGAGCTCACTACATTGATAGAGGATTGTAATGGTTGGTAAGATGTAAATTTTCTGAGTATGCTCATTTCACTATATTAATGTAAATATTTAACCTTTGAGATTGTGTGTTTTTGATTGATTTGTTGTATATATTTAGGAAGTAATTATAAGAATATTTGAAATTAAATAATTCATTTCCAGTAAAAAATATTAATAAAAATCAATTCATTAGCTCAATACAAATTGAAAGTAGTCGGTATATCTAGAAACTTCAAAAACAAAGAAAGACATTTACTTGTGCTCACATGAAATGATTAATATAAGTCTAAAGGGACTCACATATAATAATATCCACTAACAATCATCTCACTTCAAAGGAAATCAAATGGTATTATCACCTATGATAACATTAAAAGGAAGAACCTTTATCATCTCACAACGAACACTTTAAATGCACAAAACCAAAGATCAAATCAAATGCAAAAGAAAATATCTTAAGATTTTATATCATGAGTATATGACAATACTTAATACTTATAAGATTACAACAATTTGACATTAATATATATATTTTCCAAACTCTTACTTATCTTTAGCAATGAAAAGGTATGTACAACTATCATTAACCGTGTAAGTAACACAAAAAGTTTGAATTTGTAAATATCAAGATTCAAGAACTAATCTATGGTTATCATAGATTAAAATGTACAATTCAAAGCTTAATCCTGTAATGAAATTAGAAAACAAGGGTTGTTTTTTATCTTGACAACTGACCTAGGAATTACACAAAATTATACAATAAATCACTAGAACAAGAGGATTTTCCCTACCTAATTAGTAATTGACTATGTTTTGGTAAAAACATTTACAGAACTAGTTCTCACAATATTCATGAGGGATGGATTACCTATTTTGTAGGTAATATTAATCATACAAAATAGGGGAGCTAATAATCCTCTAACCAAAATACTTAACTCTCTCTCTCTCTCTCTCTCTCTCTCTCTCTCTATATATATATATATATATATATATATATATATATGTATGTATGTATATGTATATGTATGTATCACTAAATTAACTATACCGTAATAATTAACAATGTAAATATCAACTCATAAAACATATATGTAAGTACTAATAAGGATTATTCCTAACATCCCCCCCTTAGTGTTTACATGGGTAGAAAACATATGTGAAGAACTGGATATAAATTTGTATGCTTCCACATACTTTTAGGTCTACGTACTATCGTCTGGATCTTGCAACTCCTTATCTAACATATATATCAGTCATATGAAGAGCCTAAAAAATTGGAGGTGGTGGTTGTTTGTAAAAGTCATAAAATATATTTTTTAAGATATAATAATTTCACACAATTTAATGAAAGACATGTTTTCACCATAACCCTTCTTTTGAAAATTTTAAAAGTAACTTGCCCTTATCCATTGTCAAATAATTTTTACATTTTGATTTATTTTTTACATGTAATTTTTTACCTGCCCTTTTTTAACAGGTTTGAGGCCTTGAGAAGGGGTGTGACGGTATAAATTTGGAACCCTGCTAGGTACTATGGTCCATGTAATGCCTGTCCATTGTTCACTCCAGGCAAGCGGCCTGTCCCCACAGCGTGGGGCTTCAAAATAAGATAAAATAAAAAAATTTGGCGTTGGTTAGCTGGTAGTTAGGTGGCGAATTATGTTTCCTGTTTGGCGTGTTCAGTTTTTCTTCCTGGTTGGTGCGCCGCACCTGCCCCAGTCATTAATTGCTTTTGACTTGTCATCCCCTGCCACGTGCTCTACCTCTTCTACCCAAAACCACGAATGCTTGTTGCGCTCCATCAAATGCTGAAACAGATGAATTTGCTATGTGTTCTGCGTGATGGTTTCTACAAGATCGTGTTGTAGCAGGCATGTTATCAGTGGGGCATAGAACTGAAACTCTGCTAGGAGCGTCTGTGAGGAAGTTTTTGACTGCACGCGACCAGCAGCTCCTGAGGTAGTTGATGCAAACTTATCTTGCAGAAAATCCGTAGCCCAGAGAGAGACTGAGATGCGACAGTTGCTACAGGGCTGAGCCCAAGGAACTTGTTGGTGTTGATTTTGGAAAGTTACTCCCAGCCAGCGTTACAGACCACAGGCTAAGGAGCCTCTTAGCCAGGCGGCAAAATTTGTTGCAGCTGTAGTAGAAGCCGTTTCTGAGTGCTTCCAGCTAGTAGGAAGACCAACCATGTTGTTAGCTGCTCAGGTTTGACTGCGTCCTCAAATTCGGGATTTCTCCTTTAAGATATTTTTATCAAAATCGATTAAGTGACAGTGTGAGTGTTACCAGGAGACCCGATGAAGTTTATTACAGAGATTCTCTTTTGAGACCTTACTGTGTTACGATGTAGCTGCTGTGGGAGACGGGTCTCTTACAGGTGGAAGAGAATTTCAGATCACGAATATTCATGGAAGCATGTTTGCTTTGCCATAGTAATGGCGCATGCTTTTGTGTTGGTGACAGATCACACCCATGGGCAGAGGAGATCTATGCAATGTATATGAGCATCTTCAACGAGTCACTATATTGGCATCCAGATAAAATGGTAGCATGGATATTTGTGTAGGTGACAGATCACACCCACTTTGAAGTGCATCCTGGAGATCTCTGCAATAAATTTGTGGAGAAAACGTAATGTAAGTTATCTCCATGTCAGGTAGCAGTAACAGTTGTTTGTTAGATGTAAAAGAGCAAACTCGAAGACAGTTTATCGGGTTTTGAGTAAAAGTTTTCAAAGCTGTCACCAGATAGTGAGAATATGGCAAAAGGAACTTTTGGACTTGTTGAAGTTCAGTTCCCCTGAAAGGATGTTGAATACGTTTCTCAGAGGTTGAGCAGGCAGTACCTTAATGTATGTGTTGACTTTACCACACTGCACTAGGTATGTCCAAGATTTTATGCAATGCAAGGTTGTTGTGAGAGAGGTAAAGCAGTTCCATTTCAAACAAAAAAGGGGAAATGTTCTGAGTAAGGCCACTCTTCCATCATTATGCATAATGCAAACTGGTGAAGGAGGTCCTCAATGTGCTCAAAAAATTTTCATTGGACACAAGAAAAAATGAACCAGTATCAGAGTCTCTGTGGCAGTTATTCAAAAAACAAGGTGGAGAAACACTCTATTATTTTAAGTTCTATAACAGAGCCTTAAGGACAGATGTTAAAGCTCTGCCATCACTGCAGAATGGCAACATTATCTCCTTGAAGATTTGAATCACAGTCGGGCTAGACACTAATTTGTTGTATATCTCAATATGGGAATCCGATGTTTTTCCACGTTTCTAAATTCAATGACAATGGGTCATTGTTAGAGAAGCTGATGAGTGCTGCTAAGTGAAGCTCTAATGCCTCAAAAATGCTCCTAGCTCAATGAAGAAGCTGCAAAAGACAGTTGCTTGTATTTTTGACATTCCTGCATCATATGGAACTTGCTAGTGATAAGAAGTGAATCTGACCTTCTTTAGTTTTCATTTATTTAAAGGTCAACTTTCGAAGTTGAAGGGGTGGCTCGAGGTTCTTTTGAATGAGTGAGTTAGGACTGTTGCTGTGCTATCATTAATTCATCAGATTTGAAAGGTGTTTGAGTATGCATGGACTGAGGATGAATTATAGCAAGAAGATAGAGTTGAGAGTGGATGATTGGGATCGAGCAGTTTGATGTTGTCCTCAAACCTGATGGAAGGAAAAGGTTATGTTATCATCACGGTAGATGCCTACCCGAGCCAGGAGCGTGGTGTAACCATTATGTCTCGTGTCCGAGCTTCAAATCATGGGGTTGGTTTGTAGCTGTTTTTCACTGCGTGAATGTGGCGCTAGCTCGAGCTCGCAAAGCATTTTGGGTTAAAGGAAAGCAACGGCATTGAAACAATCATATGCATATGGAGATGGCATTTTAAACCAGGCATGTTAAATCTACCCCTTGTAATAGTTTTCTACCTTCTTTCAGTATCTTGAAATGAATTTTCTTTCCTACTTGAATGGCGCCTAGACTAGATGTTTTTGTGGTTGTTTATATCACTGCATAATTGTGTTGGTTGTTCCTTTAAATCTTATTCCAATTTCGCTGATTTTGCTTGGAATGTTCCTTCCTCTCTTATAGCTTACTCGATTTCGTATTTGTCTAAATGGGTTACTGCAATATTGAGTGATGTAGTCTAGTTCGTAGGGAAGGAAATATTTTTGAGTTTTGTTTGCTTATATGACTTTCTTTTAAAAAGAATTCTATGATGGTAATTATAATTGAAGGTTACTAAATAGAAGGTTAAGCCTACATACCTCTTTTGGTTGAATAAATACGCATTTCCTGTTTAGGGCTCTCTTGTTTTGCTAAAAGGTACATTAATAGTGACGTTGTGTCTGAAACTTGTTTAAGCCTATGGGCATTCCTTACTTTTTGTTTGATTAGAAAATGGCATTTGGGGTTTGTTTTAGAACTGTACATGGTTGACTGTTGTACCTAGTCTAGATGAGGGATAACCTGACATCTATTTTGGCCTCCACGTGTTGAGAGAATTACTATACCTATTTCTTGATGTAAACTCTTGTTTGATTAAAGCAAGGGGAAACATTGTAAGTTTAACTGAATGAAATCTCTACAATTTTTATTAAGGGTCGCAAGCAAGCTATTACTAGCTAGACTAAAACAAAAGTTTTAGGTGAATCCATGGTATTGGACTCGTGAACTCATTTCCTATTAGATGACAGCTGATTTCAGTGATAATATCATAGGTGGCTATTATATTTATCTGTTTGATATTTGCTAAGACTTTTCCTCGATAAGCCCACATGGATCGGGTAAAATTTTCCATCTTCTATACCTTTGGCAAGGAGTTCATAGAACTTCTAGCCCTGACCGCACTGCGTAACCTTCCTGATAGATATGTGCGTTGGTTCTTGGTTTGTGCTTGTACTCGTGGTAAGGTCTTTTGAGTCTGGGACATCGTTGGTGTTTTGCCCTCTACGTATCGAATCCCTTTGTTTTCGAACTCGAATACCTTGTACTTCAAACTTGGTTACCTAAAAGGTCCCATTTTGTGGCCTTGTTAGGGAAATCAATTTTTATTTTAATGTTTATTGACATTGTCTGAATTATATAAAAATTATTAACGATTTTTGGGTTTAGTCTTCCCTTATATTATGTAGAGAAGTTGACGATTAGGATAGGGTTTGTTGGTAGAATAATGGCCCTTTCTGTGTCTCTTTCTTACGCTTTTGGAAAAGTGGATTTGTTTTGGTTAACTAGTACTACGTTTTTAGAAATCCGATAGGGAGGTGGTGGTAAACTCCTTGGTTAAAACCAAAACTATAGTTATGTTCTTTTAAGGGCATCGAACCCGTATTACTATGAAACCCCCCCCTGGAAGAATTGGATAACGACATTTTTGCTTCGCGCCTACGATCATAATTAGTACGTCTTTGTCTTCTCTTGGACCCCTTTAGTTGGATGGAGTAAATTTTGGATCCCTATCACGTAACCCATAGGATTACATGAAGGAGATATCAGCACTCTGGACTTTCTTGTTCCCAACCCATAAGGTCTTGCCTTGTTTTATGTAATTTTGTTCTTACTGGTATTTTGACTTCTCCTTGTTGGATGGTTTAGTTTTCTTATCTCATGAGATTAATATTAGAGTTGTGAGTTGTGTTTTAATCCATTTCTGAATTTAGAACATTCCTTTCTTGATATTGTTAAATGTTAGCTTACTATTGCAATGTGTAGTCTTAACATGCTCAGTTCTTGCGAACTGACTTTAGTTAATATTTGTGCAGATGGATTATGCGAGTAGACTAGAAGAAAAGAGTGTAAAAGTTTCATCTGTACCATTATGAAGTTCCTTGTAAAAATGTCCAATGTGTTGTAAATTGTGTAACATTGCTTGTAAAGAGAGTTGATACGACCTCTTGCCTTGTATTGTTTGGTAATGGTGGAAATAAAGTGTCTTGTTCTGGTGTAGTTAAGCTTGAAATTATCCTTGTGAGAAATGGCATTCAATCTTTACATTGATATGAGTATTGTAAAACTTGATCTTGAGAATAAATTATTAAGTTAAATCCTTCTAAGACTTAGCGCCAATATTTTATAAGTAAAGTAAAATGAGTCGGTTAACCCTTAAAAAAGCTAAACAAAAATAATAATTTTATATTCAAAAAATAAATGTAAAGGTGATCTATTTGAAATCAAATACTTCCATGAGTGATCAAAATGAAAACATCCTTTGTGAGGTAAACATTTATTAATTGATACCCCTAGCTAAACTAGCGAACACTATCCCTTTGGGGTGAACTCTTAAACAAGCTTAAAGGAAAACAATGGTTAGTTTCTGGAAGATATTAAGATTTAGTAAGTAGGAGAAGACTTTAAGTGAACTACTCTTCAGTGTATAAGAAATTAACTCAGTTGGTGAGATGAATTTGTGCAAACCATATATTGATTTCCTTCTGAAAACTTAAGTCATGAGCTAAAGGGCGTCTTACCAAAATAAATAAACCTTAACCATTTCTTATTGTGGCTTGCCCTAGCCGTGAGTGTGTCATGTGGATTGGACTTTCATGTTGTCTTGTCAAAAGAAAAATAAATTGTCTTTGATAAGTGTGAACGTTTCCGTGCTGACCTTGTGGTCTTCCCCGTAACAAATGATTCCAAGTGTTGATTGTAACCTTGTGACGACATGTTGTGTCGTGTTGAGTCAAAGCAAGTCAAAAAAAAAAAGTTATCCTGTATTTCACTGTGTTGTTCTTGTGTTGGTAATTTTGGTGTGTTACAGTTAACATACTTAGTTTGTACAGAGTACAATGTAATTTTTGTGGGAAACAGCCTTTCATGATTTATTAGGTTATGTTATAGATATCAGTTGCAGTCGCTATTCATGATTTAGTAATGTTAAGGATGCTTGTTCTTACATTTAGCTAGGTCATATATTTTTTTTTACTCTCGTCTAGTTTATTGTTGTGAAAAATCTCAAGTTTAATGATACATTTGACTGTGCTATTGGTAATGTTTCAAGGATGCTTGTTCTTACATTTAGCTAAGGTCATATATTTTTTTTACTCTCGTCTAGTTTATTGTTGTGAAAAATCTCAAGTTTAATGATACATTTGACTATGCTATGGTTTTACAATGTTTAGAACTGTGTTGATTGATAAAACTATTTCAGCAATTTTTATATTTTAGATTTAGGACTTAAATTTAATTATCAAATGAGGCTTGATTTTGGAACCAAAAGAAATTATTTGACCGTGTGCTACTGGTTTACAGTGTTTAGAACTGTGTTGATTGGAAATATTATTTCAAGCATTTTTAATTTTTTAGATTTAGGACTTTAATTTAATTATCTAACAGGGTTTGATTTTGAATACCAATGAAAATTATTTGTTGTATTGTTAATTTTAGGGGTTTAAATTTTTTAACAGAAGTATGTGAAGCCTTATTAATTTTTTCATAAAATTAATTAGGTATGATAATTAGAGTATGTGAAGCCTTATTAATTGAGCACGTTTTTAACAATTATTCTGCTTTCTTTCTGCACCTTTAGAGAGGTTCTTTTTGTATATTGTTGGTTAACTCATTATTATTTTTGTTTGAAATGGGTTACTTACTATATCTTCGATCTTCAGAAGATTGTTGTACATCTCTTTCGTTTGGAATTCATGGCAGTATTCTATATTTTTTTTTTCTAAATTGATGAAAGACTATTCGCTTGAATTTTAATTGTTTATTTGTTAATTTACATAAAAACATTTAACTTCAATTGTATATGCAACATTGCTTTGTAATTAAAAGTATACACTAAGGTAGTGTATTTTATTTTCTAAATTGATGAAGTCTGCTTTTATGCGTAAATATGAATTGTAGTCTGGTATAATTGTTATTTTAATTTTATGAAATGGTACATTGATGGTTGCTGAATAATTGCAGGTTTTAAAAATTATTTATGTTTAAAGTTTTTATTTATGTTGGAAATCTCAAAAAAGCTTTAATTTTTTAATGGTGTGGTAAATTCTATTTCAATTCTTTTTCAAAGTGCTTTTGCCGATTCTTCTTACTTCTTATTTAGTTTCGGATAATTGTTGTTTATGTATTATTTTAAGGAACATTGATTTTAGCTGAATAATTACAGGTTTAATTTTTTTGTAAAAAGCCTTATTTTCTATGGTATGGTTAATTCAATAAAATGGTGTGAATAATTACAGGTTTATTTTATGTTTGAATTTTTAGTTATGATCACCTAAATTTTTATTTATTTTTTGATTATGGCGTGATAAATTTTATTGTAAAACACTTCTGTAAGTTTTTTTTTTTTCAAAATGTATATCTATTTTATAATACTAATTTTTTTTTTTGCAATTATAAATTTAAATTAAAGAATTTTTTTTAATATTTTTTAATTACCGTGTAGGAAAATTTATTTCAAAACCCAATCAAGTAAAAATGGTTTCCACTCCATCCATTTAAAACAAAATTGGATTAAAGTCCCTTAATTTTTTAAAAAACAAAATTGGAATAAAGTCCCTTAGTTTTTGTTGAAAGAGATTTTTAATAGTCTCTAGGAAAAGGCAGATTATCTTGTATTAAGAATATAATATCACAGAGTAATTTTATGTGATACTTTTTTAATGTATATATATATATATAAATTTTTTTCTAAAAAGATTTCATTTCAAAATAATGTAAAATTTTTAAAAAATGATTTTTTGGGGGATGCAGTTAATATAATTCAAAGTACTTTTAAGAAAAATTTGGAACAAAGTAATAAGTAATAGAAAACTTATATTTAATAGTTTGTTAATAATAACAGATCGATGTTTTATTAAATATATAAAAGATAATATTATGTTAAAGTAATAATGTGTCATATTTCTTTTTATATATAAATATAGATGATAATCTATTTAGAGTATTTATTATGTATATATTTAATACAATAATATTATGATTTTATAAAAGATAATATTATGTTAAAGTAATAACGTGTCATATCTCTTTTTATATATAAATATAGATGATAATCTATTTAAAGTATTTGTTATGTATATATTTAATACAATAATATTATGATTTTATAAAAGATAATATTATGTTAAAGTAATAATGTGTCATATCTCTTTTTATATATAAATATAGATGATAATCTATTTAAAGTATTTATTATGTATATATTTAATACAATAATATTATGTTGAAGTAATGATAAAAATTATACTTTAATATTTTATATATAAATGTAGATTATAATCTATCTCAAGTTATAAGTATCTATTATGTATATATTTTTATTTAAAAATATTTGCCATATATTTATATAACATGCAATATTTCTATATAAATAAAAACAATTTAATATTATTTATAATGATAATATTTATTTAATATTTTATATAATGATAATAAATATACATTATTATTTCATGTATTAATATACATGATGATTTATTTTAAATTATATGTATATATTAATTATATTTGACATATATAAATGTTGATAATAAATAGGATAATATACAATAATCTATATTAAAAATATGTTATATATAAATATATATTATTAATATGTATAAGTATTATGTATATAGTTAATATAATAATATTTGACATATATTTATATGTATTAAAATATAAAATTACGTAAAAATAATATAACAATATATATGCAAATATTTAGTTTGAAAAATATATTTATAAATTAATATATAATAATATGTATGTATGTATACTTGTAAGTCCATATATATATGTTTATCAAGATTATATACATACAAATAATCTATATATAAACAATTTAATATTATTTATAATGATAATATTTATTTAATATTTTATATAATGATAATAAATATACTTTATTATTTTATGTGTAACGACCCAAAATCAACACACACACAACACAATAAAAGACAGGATATTTTTTTTTTTGAATTGCTTCGACACAAAAAACGACACAACATGTCATCACAAAGTTACAACCAACTCCGGGAACCACTTGTTACGGGGATGACCACAAGGTTAGCACGGAAACGTTCACACCCAAAAGGATAATATACTTTTTTTTTTTTTTTGACAGAATAACATAGAAGCCCAACCACAAGAAACTCTCACAGATAGGGCAAGCCACAGTCAGAAATGATTGGAGGTTATTTATTTTGATAAGACACCCTTTAACTCATGACTTAAGTTTTCAGAGGGATTCAATATATGATTCGCATAAATCATCTTACCAACTGAGTTATGTTCTTATACACTGTAGAGTAGTTCACTTAAAGTCTTCCCCTTTATAACAATTATTTGTTTTATATATTTATTTGATAAAGATGGTAATTTAATTCCACAAGGCCATCTATTCACACTTACGTTACTAGAACTCGTTCATGCCCTTATGACAACATCGGTTCACGTTCAACAAACTTAAGAGAAAATTACAAGGTACTCTGGATAAAGTTAAAGGAAGAAGGTCAAATGAGTTCACCCTTAAGACGTCACTAGTTCTTACTGAGGTTTAATTGAAGCTTGAGGTTTTATATGTAATTATTAGCGCTCTTACTTAGGCTTCACCGAAAGAGCTTATCAAGAGGAAGCTACTTACTTTTAAATAGGTTGAGAGATAAATTGAGTGGTTTCTAAATTTTCTTCTCTTACTTGTTAAATCTTATTAGAAACTAACCATTGTTTTCCTTTAAGCTTGTTTTTAGCGTTCACCAAAAAGAGTAGTGTTTACTAGTTCAGTAGGGATAACACGTTATAAAAAAAATCACCTTGCAAGGATAGCCTCGACCTTGATCATTTAGGGAATTGTTTGTTCTCGAGTGGACCTCCTCTACAACAGATTTATTTGAATAAAACATTTAGGTAACTTCTGTAAGGAAAAGCCACCCCATTAAAACTTACATATACCCCATCAATACAAAGTCTTAGAAAGATTTAAATTAACACTTAATTCTCAAGATCAAAGTTTTACAATGCTTATGCCAGTGAAGAGATTGAATATTATTTCTCACTAAGAAGAGTTACCAGCCAAATTACAAAAAAGGACAAAACTACTTCTTCACGTAATTCTCCGAACAATTCCAGGCAAGAGGTCATATAAACTCTCTTTGTAAGAAATGTTACACAATTTACAACACATTGGACATTTTTCCAAGGAACTTCAAAATTTTTACAGATGAACCTTTTACACTCTTTTCCTCTAGTCTACTCGCATAATCCATCTGCACAAATATTAACTAGAGTTAGTTCGCTAGAACTGAGCATGTTAAGACTACCCATTGCAACAGTAAGCTAACATTTTATAATATCATGAAAGAAAAATTCTAAACTCAAGAATGGATCAAATCACAAACCACTAATCAATATGTTTCACAAGATGAAGAGATTTATACCAGCCAACAAGGAGGAATCCCAATATTCAAGTGAGAGAGATATTCCAAAGATAATCAAGGTGAGACCTTATTGGTGAAGACAACAAGGCTGAGAGTATTGAGATTTCAGTCATGTAATCCTATGGATTACGTGATTGAAATCTAACACGCAAACATCATTCTATTATTATTAAGCAAAAAGATAATGATCAGTCAAATGACTTAACATATTCAAAATTGCTTGGTAACAAGACTGCATTGACACAAGGACCCAAACATCATTCTATTATTATTAACCAAAAAGATAATGATCAGTCAAATGACTTAACATATTCAAAATTGCTTGGTAACAAGACTGCTGCATGACACACATCCTTGTTTTAGGAAGAATATAGGCCCCAACCATATATGAACACAAATCAGTCAAAGATTAAAGTTAACTTCACTCGACTGAATAAACCAACATACATATAATACTCACAACACAATAACTGAATATGAAGATTCAATATACCAAGTAATTCTCACCGAACCTAATTATTTTTCTTCAAGAAGTTAAATAAATTAGATTCTATCCAAATAAATTATATTCAACAACTATAGTTGGATTACACAAGCAAGGATCAAGAAGAAGTCTTTTCACCAAAGGTTGTTATTATCTTACATCACATAATCAGTAATAAACCCATAATCCACCACTCGTATGAACATTGTAAGAGTTAAGGACTTAGCTCACTTAAAATATATGACTGAGTCGATTCCTACCTTTTCCATTTTCATACAAGTCTAACCCAATTCGAAGAAAGGTAACCATTCTCTTTTCATACATGCCTCAGTCAACACTTACTCAAAAAGTCCCTACCTAAATTATTGAAGGTTTGCTAAGCTACATAATGGATTTAATAGAAACCCATTTCATTCGATACTTGAATTTAAACAAGCAAGGAATAGTCTGTTGAAAATATAAGTGAATCGACACAAGATCCTCTACCGTGACCCAACTTGAGTCACCAATCACAAGGTTTACAGTCAGCGAAGGAGGAATACAAGCAAAATACTCTTCCTACGAACTATGCCTTCTCTTCCGTCTCTAAAACAACATATGAATAGTTTTGGCATACCCATCTATTTCACGACAGTCTACTCGACCTATCCTCATAGTCGCTCCAAAGAAAACATCTGCTACCACAGAGTTCGATTGAACTCTTTTATCTTATGATACAGTGTCTCACGTCACATCATGCTCACTATGCGAGGTCTACACACAGATTCAGCCCAAGAAAAGATTTTACCAAGACAAAAACAAACATTTAGCCTAAAACTGGCCATGAGTCGACAAATCTACAAATATCCACTAATGTTATTCATGGCTCAAGTTTATATCTGCTACTGCTGGTTTAGAAATTGAACTCAACGGCCATTGTTCACTATTGTCTCTAAATGTCACCTGAATTTGAAGAATTAAGCAGGAAAACACCCAGGTTAAAGATCTAACACCCACAGTATAAAACTTCAACCATTATTTTTGTAACGCCGCTAAAATACGACGCTTGCTCGACGATGATGACCATGTCGCATCCATTGCGAACAACCCGAAATGCGACAATTTTTTTTAAAAAAAAAAAAAAAGTAATGGTTCTTGTTTGATTTACTTTATCTGCAAGTTTGTGACCTACTTGATATTGGGAACTGACAAGCTTCAATCTTTTGACTTTGCATTCCAATCGCAAACCTAGAGCTACATGGTTGTCACAATTCCACTCACTCGAGACTTACTTCACTCGAGACTTACTTCAATACTTGTTGAATTCGCCTCTTTCTTAGCGGAAAATCTCCAGCTTCACGCATGGTGAGACTAAATCGAGAATATATATAGTCGTAGAAAAGCGTTACAAAGAATACACATTTATTGCTATTGTGTCGACTATTTTAGAAATATTGCTCTTGGGGCAATTTTTTAAAAGCCAACAGTATTCATTCAAATCTCAATCTCTGTTCTTGTATTTATTTAAAAGTTCAAAGTTGCATTGGAATTGAATTTGTACTTGGTTTACAACTGATTCCGGGTCACCAATCACTTTCAAGTTTCAACATTTTTCCTTTCACTCAATTGTAAATTGGAGCCCTATACTTGAGCTTTGTATTTTGCAACGTTTTTCAGGGAAATTGTACTCTAAAAATTAACATGGAATTGTTTACCTTTCAGGTTGATTAACATTGCTTCCATCCTAGATTCTTGTTTATATTTGACCCCATCAAAATACAAAGGCGACATTGCCTCAATTACTTCTCTCTCTTTTTTTTTAAAGGGTATTCGCCTTTTATATTCAAGCGTACATGCCCAAGCTAATTGCCATAGCTTCAATGTTCTCATTCTTTTGATGATACACTGTGATTGAACATTTCATCTAGGCTTCTCATTCACTTTAATACATTACATTATGTTATATATATATCAAGGAACATCATACAATAAGATATATACTTTGAAATTATATTACTACATTGTAAGTCTTTATGTATTGAGTTGTACATAGCACCCTTTTATATTAAGTTTGTTTATTAAAAGAAAACAGTATTAAGAATCACTAATATGTATTACTTATCATCATGACCCCCTTTTCTTTTTATCTTTCTGTAAGGATTGAAACCCATCTAGAACATCTTCAAACTTTGGTTCTAGTTAATGCTTCATCACCATCTACTTCGTATCTCTAACCAAGATAACATGTTTCAAATAATTACATATGACTTCTTTGAAACATTCGTTGGTAATCCCATTAGGCAGATTTGAAAATGGAGTGCACATACTAAGATCATCTCACCAGATATAAAACACAAGGAGTTTCAAATATGCACTCTTCCTGACCAGCATACTATCTAAATGAATCCATAAAGCTCTGTACAACTGGCTTACAAAGCCCACCATTTCAAACTTGGGTTTAAATGTTGTAGTTGGGCGATGGTTGACTCCACCCACTCCTGGCAACATAATGACTCTTGCCTGGCATGTAGATTACTCCAACCGACCGCACAACATTTACTCGTCCAGATTTTGAGAATCTTGAGCCTCCCTTATGTCCGATCTTGCTGTAGTTCTGCCCCAGGCCGCGTGAAAGGGATGGGCGTCTAAAAGGAACGTGCTACGAGCGATGCTTCAAGCGTGAATACTGTCTGACTCGGCCCTGTCTGCGTGAGGAGGGGGAGAACAAAGGTCCTGGGCGCATGTACAGACAAGTAGAGGGGCGAGCCAGTGAGCAGGTCGGCCAGGCCACGCAAAAGGGTCAGCCCCAAGGCGTTTCTAACAAACAAGATGCCAACTATGTTGTTATCTGTTCAGTATCGTATGCATCCTCAGATTGAGGTTCTCCTTCAGGATATTTGATTGAATAGATCGAGGATTTTAAGAAAAAAAACAGCACGCGCCCATTAAAACTCTATTCAGCATTGATGGTAAAAAGGGGTCGCAACTTCTACACAGTCAGCAATTCCGAATTCTAAAACATAAATTTACAACAGAAAAATAGATTCGGATACAATTCGAAAATTAAAGTATTTTTTTTTGTTTAACAAATCTATCAATCCTGCTATTGTGTGTATTTGGAAATACTAGTTAATGAATTCATTACTTGAATCATTCGAATATGGAAATGAAGTATTTCATATCTTCTAATTATTATTGAAAGCAGATGCCAAACCTTCAGATCAAGCAGAGAAAATTAATCAGATCACGGCACATTGGAGATCCCTGCAATTCTCCAATCGAACTCCAATTCTAAAAGACAACAGCAGAGAAAGAGGCACTATAGAGGGATAAGGCAAAGACCGTGGGGTAAATATGCTAGGAACTTGAACTTGCTAACTGCTACATTTTGCATGAATTGAGTAATAATATGAAATCAACACACATTAAGATGTCAGAGTTCTTCCTAATGAGTTCATTGTCCTTGAGAAGATCAGTAATGAATCGAAGACCATAGTTTGATCAAAAGATTCAAGAATAAGGTTGTTGCTACTTCTTTTCTGTGTAGATGGTAGGTTTTTAAGTTTTTAACTAGCTTATGGTATTACTCTAAATTTGGATGGGCATCATTGAGATTGAGAGTGAACTTAGTGAAGGTGTTGTAGCTACACCAAAACTGTACGAAGATCTGTTAATTCAAGGCCTAAAATATTTGATGATGATGACATAGCTCAAATTGTTGCATACGTATAAATGTTAATGAGTTCTCATAATAAAAGTAAGCTCTATATCAACAACATCTCGGGTGGCACAGGGATCAATTATCTTTATATGGAAACTAGTGTACCATAACATCTAAAGAGAACATTTGAAACTCTGAAATTCAACAACTTTTCAATAAATTTTAAAGTAAGAAATGTTATCATCTCATTGCAACTTTCCCTTCCATTTCTTTTTCTATACATCCTACTTCATGTGAAACAAACTGCATTATTGAAAGCTAAAGAAAACAAGGTAATATTACATTTCTTTCTCCACTCAAGGTGGTTGATTACATGATGTTTTGACATTGTCAACAACACGGTTCTTGTGCTCCAAAGTGTTCTCATCAATGCTCAATGTTCCAAGTGTTTCAATCACAACCAAGATAGGGGGAGAGGCAACACTCTCCTCCCAACCAAAACTCAATGGGGAAGAGAAGCAATCTCCTCCATTGACCCCCGAGCCCCAAACACAACACAATGAAGGATGGTCTCCAACTCAAGGCAACAATACTTGCTTCCATAATACAAGTTTCATTCACAACATTCAAGGTAAAAGAGAAAACAACAAGGAAACACAAATAACACAATATTTTGCACAAAAGGCTTTCATCCAAGCCAACAAGAGAAGGAACTATGGGAATGTTTTCCTTATGCCTCCCAAATGAGATGAGATGCCCATCCAAAACCCTCCACAATAAACACAAGCCCCTATGACTCTTATGCCTCCCTCAAGTACCCCTTTTACCTCCCATACTCTTATGCCTCCCTCCTCTTATGGCTCCCTCAAAGACAAGGTAGAATGTAAACATTCTTACCCAAGATGGGCATCCCTCCTAAACTCCCTCCACAATATCCTAATCTACTCTTTTGCCTCCCTCATGAGTATTCCCATAGACCTCTCCTATACAACACAATAAGCATTCTATCCATTTTTCCACAACACACAAAAACAACATGCATTTTCTTCAATTTTAAGCTAAAAGCAATAACAAAAGACAGCACAAAGAGAGAAGTTTTCCTACCTCTCCATTGGAGAAGCCTAAACCAATAAGTTTTTTTTTTTTTTTTTTTTCAAGCTCCCTCCAAAGCAATCCAAGCATGCAAGTCCAAGCTCTTTTTTTTTTTTTTTTCAAATCTCTCCTCTCCCAAAATAACAAAAGAACTTTCAACAAAAAACTCCAACCCCCTCAACAAGAGAGGAAGTTTCAATAAATAGACAAGAGGAAGAGTGAGGGTGATGTGGCTCCTTGTAGGATGCCACATCACACATCCTCAAGACCATCTCCCAAGGTCAACTCAAATCCCAAAACACCATAAATGGGTGGTTGGGTTGAATGACATCTCCATTCCACATTCAACCCTTTCCCATGTGCCTTAAGGCACAATTAAATGCAAAATGAGGAAAATGCACTCCAAAGTCATATTTCCCTTTCCAAAACAATAAATAACCCCCTTTTTGGATTCCCAACCCATAGATATGGTTGGTAAGGGGTTTTGGGAAGTGTGGGACAAGTTTAACTTGTCCCACAAGTCCCCTAAAAATGCACTCAATCTCAAATTCGAGATTCAAAGAGTTTGGAGTGGTCAACACTCAATACCAAGCATTCAAAACATGAGGAAACACAAGGCTCAAGGAGCCAACCATCAAAATTAATTACACCCACTTGACTTTCCCCAAAGTTTAAAAACTAACACAAGATATTACACTAATCTAAACATACTTAGCAAAAGTAATAAAAGAAAAGACATCACCAATGAAATCACCTACTAAAGCAAGTAAAACAAATAAATAAAATTCTTATCCCCATGGTCACATAGAACATTTCCCCCTCATGAAAATTTTCTTAACACATACAAGAATAAAGGTAACACAACACAATTTACTAGTTGCCTTGACGACCAATTGCTGTAACCACCCGACATTCTGTTGTGTTTGGTCCCAATCCCCCTCATGGTTGTGATCAAGTTGTGTTTCCTGCAAAATGCAAAATACCTCCTTCGGCCTTGCGGCCATGTCAAAATATCTGAAATAATCATAAGCATGAAATTTATCAACATCTATACGTAATTCAATCAATCATTATTTCTAGGTCTAAATCACAACTTAACTATGCATTTCATCATCATCCAAAATTATAGTAATGTAAATTTAACAACTACATTCTACTCATCATGGCGAAGAAATCCAATGTTAGAACACATGCAATACATCCATATAAAAATAATATCGGTATCCAATAGTCTGTCCATGAGTCAGTGTAGGTCGTACTGAAAACAAAATCCAGTCATAATCTAAATGCATCTAGTTGCAAAACATCCTACTAATCAACATAAGTATGAGTCATGTCCATATCCAAAGTCTGCATAACTCAAAAGAATATCAACTAAGTGTCGTAGGGAAGTGAGCATTACAGAAAGACTTTTGGTAGGAAAACAGATGAATAGAGAAGTTAAGATAACTACCCTAAATTGGAGTCATGCATAGCCTTAAGTAAAGGTGACAGCTACCATAATGGAACTGTGCTTACCATGTATGAAAGTAAGGATATAAGTCCACCTGAAATATTTTAACTTCATTTTATAGAACAATTATTAATACCCATAGATTGGGGTATGCAAGTGAAGGTTGAATTAGATAACAGGGTATATTATGTTATCAGGTAACCGGTAAGGATAAATATCTTATTTCAATGCTTGGTCAACGAGTGGAATAATTCTACTATTTACAATGATTATTATGTTTAGCTAAAAATTGATACTCGCATCTTATTAGGAGTTGAGATAATGTTGATACTTGCATTCATAGTGGCTTGGGTTGCGCTTGCATATCGTAGCTAGTCAAATGTATCTTTGGCATATTACCAACAGATGATAGTATTGTCGGTCATAACTCATTCTTATGAGTTGGAATCTTTTACTAGAAGAAGTATATAAAGACATGGAATAAGCAACCAAAAGGGCACCTAAATAATTCATGAACCTGTGGATTGGTGGAATCCTTGGTAATATAAGTATAATCTTAAAACTGTGGGATAAATATCTAAACTATACTTACATACCACTGATTATCTATGAAAGTTTGATACTTGTATTTAATATTTAAACTTAATGACGTTGGTGCTTTTATTTAATTGAAAGATAATCTTGTTAGACACTTATATATGTGAAGTAGGTCGAGGGTATTAGGTGAGCGTCATTATTATTTACTGTAATTTAAGTATGATTGATTGCATGATTAAGGTTGTTTATCTAGTCTCTTAGAATGGTGTTCTTATGTAAGCAGATCTTAAGGAAGTGAACATTAATGAGTATGAAATGTATTATCATGAGATGTGCAGTTAAGTTTTAAATGTATGTTAGAAATTATTTGATAAGGAGTATTGCAAACTTTCATTTATTTAAATACTAGATGGCATAAGTTATTAGGTGAGGTTTATATCTTATCATGCTCAGTTCTAGCGAACTGACTCTAGATAATATTTTTGCAGATGGATTATGCGAGTAGATTAAAGAAAAGAGTGTAAAAGTTTCATCAATTCAAAATTATGAAGTTCTTGTAGAAATTTCAATGCGTTGTAAATTTTGTAACTTTTCTTGCAAGGAGTTTAGAAGATCTCTTGCCGTTGTATGTTTGGAAAACTACGTGGTGAAGTGTTCTTTCCCTTTTTTTTGTTGTTAGACTAGTTACTTACCTTGGTGAGATATGATATTTAATCATTACATTGGCATAAGTATTGTAAAACCTTGTTTTTGAGAATAAAGCATTAAGTCAAAACTCTCTGACACCTTGTAATGATGTGATATAAGTAAAATTAAATGGAATGGTTAACCCTTATAGAAGTTAACTAAAATATATGTGTATTTAGATAAATTAATATAGATATGACTTACTTGAGAACAAGAGATTCTTGAAGTACTCAAAGGTGAAACTATCCTTGTAAAGTAAATTTTTATAAATTGATATCCCTATCTAAACTAGTGAACACTACTCTTTTTGGTGAACGCCTAAAACAAGCTAAAGGAAAACAATAGTTAGTTTCTAATATGATTTAACAAGTAAGTGTTATCACCGAATCACAACACCCCTGGATGTTGATCAGATTTCTAGTTTGATCACTCTAAGCATCCAGTGTGATTGGATAACATGGGTACTATCTCCAAGTTGTGGGACTTGCTACATGAGATAGACCTCCAGAGAAAGCTGGTTCTTGCTCCTAAACTACCTGCCACAATCTACTCTAATGCAGGAGAAACTAGCTATTCTAACCTAAAATTCCAAGGGACCAGGGAAAGAGAATGCATAAAATGAAAGCCTACACTAAAGCGGTGATACACCAGAAAAAGAGGGTGTGAGAGTAATCTCCAAATGTGTGAAATACAGCGGCAAAGTGCACACTAGAAGAGGTGATAGCAGTTCACCATAATCCAACAAAATGCATTCACAGCAATATTCCAAGCACACACAATGATAATGAATTCCTGCAAGAAAATAATAAATAGACACAATATACTTGTAGAAAGATTAAAGGGGCAAGAAGAATGCAAGGAAACACAGCAGGGGAAGATACATCCACAAACTTGTATTTTATTGCTTCCTGGTATGCACAATTCAGTCTATTACAAGATAAGGGCCTGGATCACCATGCAAGGAGTCCACTACAAGGGCCTGCAACACACTGGCTTCACAAATCAATTTTGACAGAGCTTTGTTACCCAAAAACTCTCCCCCTTTACAATGGGCCCAACACTCCAATTTATAGAAAAAATGAGAAAGAGAAGAGGAGGGAAAAATGGAAATCCCGAAATCTGTCCTTCAACCACCTGTAAGAGGAATTAAATTGAGTGGAATGGTTATACATTACTTGCAAAAGGCTCCCCATACTATCCCATGTCCTGCAGCAGAGAAAGAATGATGGCCATGCCTCTTAATTGCACTCCCAGCTACCAAATAAAGCACTGTTCTGAACCCGGCCACGTTTTCTTAAAAAACTCAATCAATTTATGATCAAAAATGAAATTTCTTGATTTCTGTGCATCGGGCTCGGAACCACGATTCCAACGGTACAAATTTTGTGCGATTTCGTTGAGAAATGCAAAAGTTATGGCCTTCTGAGTGCGGGCAGCTATTTTGGGCCTGGCAGGCGTTTTCTGTCAATTGACGGGAAAGAGAATTGACTGACTGGAGCCGAATATGTTTCTTTTGTGGCTTAGAGGACGTCGTGCTCGTTCCAGAAAGTCCAATTTTATCAAAATCGGAGCTCGGAGTCAAAAGTTATGGCCGTTTGAAGTTTTCAGACCAAACGTTGACTTTTCTTCCCTGCCTTCGGCCATTTCGGCTTTCCGCGTCCCGCACGTCCCTTTGTCCCATTTGGTAAAGTGCTGAAATTTCCCATTTCGGCCGAACCAGCCGGTTCGCGTACTCGCAGCCCATATGTCCCATTTGCTTTCAGACCGTCTGGGACAAATTCACCTGGTTCGGCCGGTTCGCGCCCTTTTGTCCCAACTATTCCAGGACAAAAGTTCTCATTTCGGCCGGTTCGGCCGGTTCGCGTACTTTTGGCCCGCGCGTCCCAGACTGTTCCGGGCTGCCTTGACTCATTTCGCCCGATCTGCGCCTTTTCGTCCCACTTGTCCCAAATGCTTCTAGGACTAGGACTTAGCCATTTTTTGTGATTTTTCCTGGCCCGAGCCTGTTTTTTTTTTTGCAATTTTTCTTACATTTCCTCGGAACTTGCTCCCTTCTTCTTGGACATGGGAGTTAGAAAATTCTGAGGGGACCCAAGAACATGACCTTTTCCCTTGACTCAATCTATTTGCCTGGGACTTGAGAATTTAATGCATGCTATCAAAATTACCTTGAGGGGTGCATTTTGGATAACAGTAAGAGAAGGAAATTTAGAAACCACACAATTTATCTCTCAGCCTATTTGATAGTAAGTAGTTTCCTTTTGATAAACTCTTTCAGTTAAGCCTAAGTAAAAGCATTAATAATTACGTATAAAACCCCAAGCTCCAATAAAACCTTGGTAATAACTAATGACGTCTTAAAGAGGAATTTAACTCAACCTAATCTCCTTATCTCTTTCCCAGGATACTTTGTAAGTTCCTCTTGATTTTGTTGAATACAAATTCTTGTTGTAGCAAGGTAATGAACAAGTTCTAGTAGCGTAAATATGGACAAATAGCCTTGTGGAATTTAATTATTCCCTTTATTAAATTAATGGAACTAAACAATTCTATTGTCGTAAAGTGAAGATTTTACGTGAACTTCTCTATGGTGTATAAGAAATTAGCTCAGTTGGTGAGATGAATTTGTGCGAATCATATATTGAATCCTTCTGAAAACTTAAGTCATGAGCTAAAGGGTGTCTTATTAAAATAAATAACCTCCAATCATTTCTTACTATGGCTTTCCCTAACTGTAAGTGTGTCATGTGGTTGGACTTCCATGTTGTCTTGTCAAAAGAAGAGTAAATTGTCCTTGATAGGTGTGATCGTTTCCGTGCTGCCTTTACGGCCATCCTTGAATCAAATTTTTCACAGTGTTAGTTGCATCCTTGGTGACGACATGTTGCGTCATGTTATGTGTCAAGCAAGTCAAAAAAAATATATCCTGTCTTTTACTGTGTTGTTTGTGCATGAATTTTTTGGGTCGTTACAGGAGTTGACAAATACCTTTCTTTTGTAACTAACTACACCTCTTGTCATTGACTTCGGCATATTATCACTACACTACACTCTATACATATATTTCACCCATACATTGCAGCCATTGGCATACTTGCCTTCTAGAATAGTGTGACCAAAAAATATGTCTTTAGGTGTGATTTTGAAGAAGCTTTTGATTCTACACAAGAGGAAAGAAACATAACAAACAATTATGGTGTTAAACCTTGCACCATTGGCTAGAATAATTTATGGACATGGATGTTCACATTTATGATGACATAATGAGAAACAAAGAAAATATAAATGACAAATATATAGTTGGTTATGGTGTTACACACACTGTTTATAAACGTGTTCTAAAGAATTGTAATCGAATTGCTATAAAGAGAATGCATAGTCACTACCCACAAAGCTTGTGTGAAGTTGGAAATTAGTTTGAAACAATTGGAAGCATCAAGAAAAGAAATCTTGCGAGTCTGCAATGATATTCGCTTTCTCCACCTGGAAACCTATTGTTTTATGATTGCATGGTAAACGGAACTCTGTGGGACATCCTACACGATGAGTAAAATTATTATGTTATGAATAAAAATGGATCTATACATTGTAGATTCATATTTTGAAATAGAAGAATCCAATCAATCTCTAACCTACAATATCAAATCAAATTTATAGTATACACATTGAATGACATATTAGTTATTATGCTATCTATCTGACGTATAATCGATCACGAGCACCACTATAAAGATCAACTTGTAACCTTTATATATTACCCATTTAAAGTGTGTGGTTATGCTCTCTAATATGTTTTGAAGAATGTAAATGAAATTGGTTAAATACACTAGTAGCTTTAAAAAGCCGCAAAACTTTCATTTCTTTTCTATTTGTCAATTTTGTATATTTGAGGCCTATGTAAAGCTACTTTCATTCGAATTCATGAATATTTGCAACCTCTATTTGATATATTTGATGTATGGTACAATCACTATAGTTTCAGTTGTATTCTTAATAAGAAGGGCTCATGCATCACTTTCTACATTTCTAGTTTTCACCTTTTACAAATCGTCAAAGTTTCCTTTCTTTGCATTATATATATATTTTAATTTCAAATTATAATTTGTTCTAAAATTAGTTGTCTTACACACTAGTAAACCACACATTTATATATTTCAAGTAATAGGGATGATGTCAAGATAATACTCTGAATGAATTTACGGGATTAGAATCATATTAAAATTATTCGAGTACTTTTACTGTTGTATTTTTGTGTGTAAAATGTGGCCATTACAATAATAATATACAAGGGTCAATTAATATAGACTTCACGTAAAAAAATTTAATTATGAGTTCAAATAATAGTTAAAAATAATGAAAATATTTAGATTCAGACGCCCTTGATTGCTAGTGTCCTAAGAAGCTGCCTCGTCTCCCTAGGTATTAATCCCCATTGAACGAGTATAATGTTTAACAACCTTTTATATGTGCTTATTGCATTTTCTCAAGTTAGACATGATTTCACATTTTGTAGTGTCCTACCTTTGTGTAGCTTTATGTACTATTAATATCGAGAAGCCTTCATAAGTACCATGGAATAACATGTGGAATCTCTAATGTTATAAATATTATTATGGTAGTTTTACAAATTTTATTTATGTCTCCTTGTATAAGAATTGTACAAGGTCAATTTGCCATTGTGTTTAGATAATTCCTTATTATTTTATAGTTGTCAAATTATGCTTCTAATATTTAATATTTATAAATTTTTAATGATTTTTGTAATTGATATAAATAATTAAAAAAGATATACCTATTATAATTTTTTTAGAAACATAAATATTCACATTAAATAGTTGACTATTGTATTATTAATGATAAATAAGTTAACGGATTAATTCAATGCATAGAGATAATAAAAATAATGTAGGTAAACTTTAACATTATCTATACATGTATATAATTTGTTTTTCTAATTTTACTCAAAAGAACAAAATATCACAAAAACTTGCAATAAGATATTAAAATTTATTTACTAGATATGTATTCTACATATTCATTTATTTCTAAATAGTATTTATTAGTAAATTGTAATTGTTAACAAACTTACCTACGTTGAATTGTATTCTCTAAAATTGGATTAAATTTGATATTATGAGATGCCATACCATGCCACCTTTATAGGATATCATAAGAATCATTTCATATTACAATTTAACACAGTATCTACCAATTTCAAAAACAAAATATACTTTTTGTGTATGTATATTACAAAAATACTTTTCGGAAAAAACTAAAAATAAATATTAGAAACATCTTTGGGTGAATTTTTTCTTTGATCGGTTGTCTGTGGAATTTACCGTCCTTCCAGAGACATGGAAGTAGAAGCAATATCTGAGATGTGACTAATATATGGAGTAGACTTGAAGATATGGTCTGATGGGCTCGTATGCTAATACGATGCAGCGTCAAAAGTTGGAAGGGAAGCTTCGCCTTAAAGTATTAGCAATACTTGTCTCATGCCGAGCCTCCCTTCCGCATTAGGATTGGAACACAGGAGCCCCAATTTGAGCAATCTCTCCATCTCATCTTCTATAGGAAATTTATCACATAGATTCGGGTCGGCTGCATCCATCAGCATGCATTTGGCACGAAGGCGGTGGTGGATTTTTCCATATTAATGACCTCCGGTGCGATGTACCGAATTTTTCCCACCGGACGAGTGGTCTGCGAGGTTTCGTTGTGGTCATACAATCGGGCAAGCCCGAAATCCCCAAGCTTTCCATTCAACTCAGAATCCAGTAAAACGTTGTTGGACTTCAATGTTTTATGTTGGAGTTGCTTTTCCCAATTCCTCTAGAGAAATCACGTAGCCACATCTCCTAGAATTTTGTGCCTCGGATCCCATCCCAACAGTCTCTTTGGCTTCTTGAATAACAGATTATCCAGGCTTCCATTTGGCATGTAGTCATAAAACTATGAATAGTGGTTTCTCCCGCCTGCAGAAGCCCCTGATCTGCACAAGATTTCGGTGTTGGAGGCGACCGAGGCTTGAAATATCTGCTATGAATTCCTTCAGTCCTTGGACAGTGTCTTTCAGATGCATTTCATCAATCACACCTCGAGACCATTAGTTGGAATAATTCCTCTCTAAACCTGACCAGATCCTCCGCCAACCCAAAATTTGTTCTTCTCGGAACGCCTTGGTTGCAATATGCAAGTCTCTGTAGTCAAGTCTGTGTGGCCGGTATTCCATCTCCCATTCTTTAGAATAATATTTATGCTTTTTTTTCTCTTTAAATAGAGAATTCCTCCCGTGACCATCGCCAACACCAGTACGAGAAGGCCCAAAGTTGGTGTTGTAACCAGAAATGATCGTAGAAGAGATACTAAAAAGATTCACCGACGTTCCTAAGCAAAGCAAATGCAGGTTTTACAAAAATAAAAGAGTAGGAATATAGATGGAGCATTACATTTAAAGGTTTGTACATATACATTTGCAATTCTTATATCATTAGTGTAGTGGTAGCGTTTTGTGGACTTTTTTATTGTAACTAAACATGAATACATGAAGATTTCCGTACATTTGCCAATTCTTTGTCATGAGTTGTAGTCTTTTGTGGCCAATGTTTTTAGCACTAAACATGAATACAATTGATACCACACTGGATAGTTAATTACTTTTGTAGTTGATATGGTTTGTAATTATTTGCGGGAAATTGTGTTAGTGTTGCAACATGTGTGAGACGGTGGTTGCATTGGTTCATTGGGCTCATTTTTTAGGAGTCGACATGATTGAGAAGTCACAGACTTATGAAGTACCACCTATTGAAAAAAATCCATGCAAGTCAATAAGGAACGATGCATTGTTTGATGACATATAAATGCTGAAATATTCAAAATCAATAAACTATATACAATTGAAATGCATGTGGAGTTCCAATGGAAATTACGCATAAGAGGTAAAATTTTGACGATAAAATACTACAAATGTTGTTGAAGGAAAAAAATATTAGTTATATGGAAAAATATAGTGCGTTCACATGGTCTATAAGGATGCAAATATGTACATAACAAAAGTGCAAGTAATATTCATTTTGTTTCTTAATAGTACTTTCAATCGACATAGTAGTAGGAGGCAATAGTATGCTAGTGTAAAAGGAAATACAACAATTTTCTTTCTAAATAGGAAAAAATAGTGAAATATTTTCAGAAGTGCTAATGGATGATTGTGGAATAGGGTGAAGGCAAGATAGATATGAAATAAACTAACATAGCGTTGATAGTTAAAAGTGTAGAAAGGGATGGGGGAGGATGTCAAGTTTGAAGGGATGGGTGCGTTAGAAAACTTTGCATAAAGAAGGTTATGAAGGAAATGTACATGATGCATGAATATAATGGCATCAAAAAAGATAAGATACATGCCGCAATTACAAATTTTGAACTAACAAGGAAAGCACAAATTATGACATAATTTCAGGCTCAATTCCAGGGAGTTGGTCACATCGGGCATTACAATGAATCGTTTACCAAAAAACAAAAAAAAAAAATCAGGTTTGACAGGTACTCCAACAATCTATATCTTCCCCAAATCAGATGGTACAAATAATTAAATTTCGTGAGTGACTCTATCAAACAACTTGCGTTCCTTATGAATGCATCCACATTTTTCATACATATCGATCAACAACACATTTGAAACTACAACATCTGATAGAGATCCACTCTTGATTACTTTTTGATTGATCTCCATGCCCTTTTCCAAAGCTTTGATTTTACCAATGCTAGAAGGATGTTGGAGAAGATTTTGGGGGTTTGTATTTTTACGTTCATGTTGCATTTTTTTAAATAACTCCAAGGCTTTTTCAGCCAACCCATTTTGTACATACCTCACAATCATTGTAGTCCATCACCAACAATTTGCCGTAAAATTAAATCTAGAAATGTTCACACTGCAGTACATGATTCATGAATATAATGGTATAATCTTAAAAAAAGGTGAGATACATGCTGCAATTGTAAATTTTGAAATGGTATTTGTGTTACACATTATTGTCACTTTGCATTCCCCCTTTACATTTCTTGAATTGTAGCATAATTCAAATTTAAAGAGACTTCCACCAAGTTTTCTGAATTTGAATCTCACGTCTTTTTTGATGCAACTGATTGTAATCTATTTAATGGTATTCTTGAAGAGATTGGAGATTTATCGGTATTGGGAATGCTGAATCTAGAAATTTATATTTTTTCTATAATGCCTCTGAGCATTTATAAAACTGTCCATTTAACCAAGCTCAATTTGAATAAATACAAGTCCCACATAGTTTTTGTTTACCATGTAATCATAAAATATCAAGTTTCCAAGTGGAGACAGTGAATATCCATGTCGACATTGAAAAGAAGCACACTAATTTAAAGTTTCCCTTGAAACGAAAATACATGGCAAATAAATCCAAAAACATTACCTTGTGAGTTAAATAATCATATTTTCAATATGAAGAACTTACATATCCATTATATTCCTTAGATTTCCAAACTCCTCTAGCAGAAACCCATTCAGTCTATTTCTGCTCAAATTCCTTGATTTTATAATTGTGATGAATCGTCAAGTCAATATAATGTTCATTGATTGCAATGGTATCAATTATGGCTCAATTTCTAAGATGGAAACAAAATATGATTTCATTAGTGTATAGTGGATAAAAATTCCATGCTAAGTACTGTGATTTTTCAGAATACCGGAATTTAATTCTACAATTTTGTAATAAAGGGCATATTAAATTATTGTCAGGTTAAATCATAGAGAATAGAGAATGATTGAATTTAAGTGAAATGAAGCCCATATTTTCACACAGTAAACAACATAATGCTTACCTTATACAAATATTGAGCATAGTTACACAAGATGAGATAATTTGAAGGATTATCCTCAATCATTCTCTGATAATACTCCTCAATATTTCTATGATCTAGCACCATATCCATCTCCTACACCACCACCTCAATCGGTAGAAATTGGTTTGGAAGTCGAATTTCCATGCTCTCCTCCTCCTATATCTATGGTAGGCTCCATGACATATTTCCCAAGGCCCTGTGCCATGAGCATATGCTCTGTAGACACCATACCCTGTTGGTTATGTACAAATATTATAAAACCCTTCAAACTACTTTCCATCACCCTTTCATTTCCAAAGCTAAATTCTTGCATACTTGATTCCAAAGCATCAAAAAAACTTTCCAAGATTTCATCTTGATTGAATTCTTTTCTTGACTTCTTCCTTCCCATTGCAGCAATAGGAAAGTGATGAAATAGATTTAAGGGAGGGTAATATTTTTGCTAGCAAACATCATGCGATAGCATGGCTTGTTCAAAGAAGAACCAGGGTTCAGGGTAATGCTGCAAAATTCCTGGAGCTTATTCTTGGACAATTATGCGAGTCTATTTTTTCACCTTTAATTGCATATTTTTCTGCTTCATCTGATTGGCTGAAATGGGTAAAAGCATGCTAAAAATGATTATCTGTGTTCCTTTCGTTATTGGATGCAAAAAAATTGAAAGAAAAAACTCCTATCGCCTTGTGGAGTGAGACACAAAAAAACAATATTTCATACAAAGGGGAAAAACATTATCAATAAGAAATGTAAATCATATAAAAAGAAACCAACACACGTAGAAAAACCCTACCTGATTCACCACTTTCTACATCTGCCACCATTGATCAAAGGAAAACATATGACGAATGGAACCACAACGATGGATAGTTGCCTTGGTTGGAATCCGCACATATGAATATGCTAGTTATAGTCTGTACATAGTGAAATGAAAACCACCTCTAGGTTTAGAAATTCAAATAGGAAACATATTTTTACAATTTTTCTCACAGATCTGATCTCCCTAATTGAAAAAATCCACAAGAATTGATTTTTTGCACACAAATATGTTTATTGTAGATAGTATACATGTACCATATACACAGATGTAACCACAATGCCATACGTATCCTACCACCTGAAATTGAAAAAAAAGTGAAAAAACGTTGATTTCTATCTAAGTCCTGGGAACTTATGGCAGACATGTATGCTTATCAATTAATGTATATGAAAGCCCTACTATCTATTCTGGCCTATATGAAAAAAATTATTATGATTTGTATGCAATGCTTTTCATTCAACATTGGTCTAAGCGTACTATGTAACTGGGACTCTGCTTCTTTACGATGCAAGCTCAATGATATCTTTACTTGTATCCTCTTTGGAGAAGGACATCTAAGGAATTGGAGAGTTTATAGTACATCACTAACTCGGAACCTATGACAGTATATTTAAGGAAAACAATGTTGCACAATGATATCTGTTAGCATTAGTTTAATACATTGTTGTTATGTATTTGTTGATGGACAGTTATAACTGTCACCTTCCTCCCACAACCTTTATATTTGACTTTGCTCTTTTGTATTCACATGGAATAGAATACATTGAATAAATCTGTTTCTATCTCCTACTATCATTGGTATCAGAGTGGATCGATTTGGAGGAGGATCTGGAAAAAGTGACTTGTCTTATGCTACAAAGAAGAAAAAGACAACAACATTTTTACAAGACGTGTTTGGATTTGGCATTTTTCTCTCATTTTTGTATGCAGACCTAGCAAACCAGTGAACATATTCATGCGTGGAGTTTGGTGGAAGAAACATTTCCCAGCACTAAAATTTTTTACTCTCTTTCTTGCAGTTTTTCTTGTTTTATTTACTACTCCATTGGTGCTTAGATACCTGCATAGTCATTCATGCTTCCAAGAAGAAACAACCATCATTGTTAAAGCATATGAGAGTTTTCCATAAGAAAATAAAATTTTCTGTACCAAATTTCTCTTCTGCATCATCATTGGTGCAACAAAAGTAAGAAATTTATAGTTCTGCGTTTTAATGTTCATGACCTATGTTCTTTGAAAAAATACTCATGCTGGTAGAATTTGAGAGATGAGCCTGTAAAGGTCCTGTGTGTGCGTGGAGTTTTCGGTGACAGGCATAGGCCATGAAGGAGCCAACGAGCCATGTGGGCAGGAAGTACCAAGGAGCCACAATCTGAACCGTGAGCAACCCGAATAGCCCGAACCGCCTGTGTCCTGTGCTATACGAGGAGGCTGGAGACCATGTGAAACCTGCAACATGAAGAGCTTGGTGAGAGAGGCTAATCTAAATTACCTCGCCACGTACATGTCGCACATTTTCGATGTCGAGAGTGTTACGAGAAACCCTTCCACTGGGTCACCTTTGAGAACCCAAGAGGACACCAACATCTATTTTTCCTTGCTCAATGAATTGTTGAATACCGACAACGTATTATTTTATGAATTGGTGTGTGAAGGATTGTTCGGCCTATTTCTAGCTCGATGTGTCTTATCAAGCACAGCCGAATCCACAAAGAATTGGAGCGCAACTATGTATGCAGATGATGAACATGAATTAGAACACCCACAGGAGCATCCACGTCTCACTGCGCAAGCTTATAGAGCCAATCTTCGTGACAAGCTCCTTCAGTAAGGATTTGTAACAATTTTAGAACAATCAATAAATAAAATACAATTTTGAATTTTTGGAAATGTCTACACCTCACATTTTTTTGTTGGATGCCCAGTTGGTAAAAGGACCAAATTTTACCGCATGGAAAACCAAGATGCAGATGATTCTTTAGTTTGAAGATCTTTGGGGGGGATTGTTTCTAGCACGAATGCTCCTACCAGAGATACTGATATGTTGGCTAAGTATGAAAAGTTCAATGCAAAAGCATTAATTCTTATCACTCTGAGCCTTTCTTATGAGGTTCAACCTCACATTCGGGAAGCAACAACTTCCTCTACGGCATGGGCTGCGTTGTGTACCATATATGAATCCAAGAATCTGATGACGATGTTGCATCTTCAGACAAAGCTTCACACAATGAGTATGCATGATGGAAAATCAGCCGAAGCCTTCTTACAGCGTGTGGCCGAGTTACTCGTAGAAATTTCTGCTCTCGGTGAACCGATGGACGAAAAGTTGCTAGTCCTGCTCACCTTGCGAGCTCTTCCTTGCCAGTTTTGAACACTGATCACCATGTTGACCATCACTCAACAGGAGGTGAGTTTTTTCAAATTGGTGAATTATCTCCAGTAGGAAGAAGCCATTTAGAATGTTCAAGAATCCTTCGAAGACAAGGCTCTCATCACGAGGAAAAAGCATAGCAACAAGCCTCAGAAAGGGTGGTCAGCTCCCCATAATCAGAAGCAGCATCCACAGAAGTAACTTTCTCAGCGGGCCACCCCAGAAGTAATAGAACAACAAGGTGGATCGATGGTGCCACATTTGTTCCACGAATACGCACACGACTGTGAACTGTTATTACAACGGTCACAAGCATGGCAAATCTGGCGAAGAGAGCACTTTTGGCCCAGGATATTCCAAGAAATCCTAATGGCATGATCGTAATCAGAGGCAGAAGAGTCATATTGCTGCCTATCAGGATGCCTCCTCCGATGAAGAGGTTCCAGACGTAACTCATCCGGACATTGTCTTAGTCTTGCAGATTTCACAACCGTCAGGAAGTGTCTGGTTAATTGATTCGGGTCCCAACAAACACATGACTGACAATAAGAAGTTGTTCCATACCTTGAATGACCGGCCCACTGGAGATCGGATCACCATCGCAGATAATTAGGAGTATATTGCGGCGGGGATTGGTGATGTCATCATTTCTCTTAGGACACGAAGATGTACACTCAAGAAGGTGCTATATGTTCTAGGTTTAACCTCAAATCTCTTGTTTGTGAGTCAGCTTCTTAATCATCGAATGTGGGTCAAAGTCCTGCCTCATTTCCTAGGGAGACTTAGTTATTCCTCAAGCATTTATGAAGGGCTGTCTATTTACACTAGATGTGGTCACATTCATCTAACATTTCTTTCTCTACTTCAATGGTGGAGTCCACTGCACTATGGCACTTTTGATATGGTCATCTTTCTACCGGGGCTCTACATCAACTCAGTGCCAAAGAAATGGTAAGAGGGCTTCCTCCACTCTCCCATTCCTTACCTGTTTGCTCGAGATGTCTTGCGGGCAAACAACACAGAGGTCCATTCAAACAAAGCTCTTATCATTCTAAGAAGCATCTTCAGGTTATGCAGACTGATCTATGCAGACCCCCTGCCAACTAGCTTCCAAGGTTTTGAATACTTCCAGCTCATCATTGATGATTATTCATGGAAAATGTAGGTATATTTCCTTCAGAAGAAGAGTGAGGCATTTGAAAATTTCCAAACCTTTTACTAGCAAGCCACCAGGAAATCTGGGAAGCCTCTCCTTCTCCTCCGCTCAAATCAAGGGGGGAATTTGTATCAAAGAAGTTCTTAGCATACCTGAAGCAACATGGCGTTCAGCAACATCTGACTGCACCCTACATGCCCCAACAAAATGGGATTTCCGAGCAACACAACAGGACTGTCATGGAGATGGCTCATTGTTTACTCTCCACCGCCAAGTTGGAGGATCAGTTTTGGGCAGAAGTAGTCCAGACAACAGTGTATTTATTCATTTGTTTTGTTTATTGCATGTTATGGGTTAAAAAATTATTGTAGAGTTCTTTCATGTTATTTTCTTTTGATTGTTACATTTATATTTAGACTCTAATCCTTTTTCCGAAGTGACATGTGGGGGCATGTGCCTTTGTGAATGACATGATTCATTATGTGCTGAGGGGCTTGTTCCCCAATGAGCCCATTTCAAAGCGTCCCAAGTTGGACGTTAGACTAGTCATAGACAAGGATTTTTAATCTTCCCATCATACCTAAGAACATCTTCTACGACTAACATACTTATTTTCCCTCTCCAGTTTAATATGATGCAGACTAGAAACACAATTCCCCTCCCTACAACGAGACTGACTTAACTACGCCTTGTTTACAGAGGGAAGAAGAGTTTAAACGTCTTCAATGTGTTTTTAATGTTTTGCATTGCAAGACACCGAGACCACCTAAAAAAATGATAACCGAAATGATCAAAGATCGCCTCCACCTGATGCCAACATCCCCAAATTTTCTCTCCAAAATATGAACGATTGAAGATCATTCACGAGGCTTCTTCTTGATTTATGATTCTAATGAAGATGCACTGAAATGTGAACCACCACACAAATTGAGGAGAATGGGAATTCCAATTGAGGCATCTGCAACTGGACAAAAATACAAGAAACGTGCAACGAAAATTGCACAAGCAAAAAAATTTCTACATTATATCACTTTTTTGCATTTTGAATAATTTTAAGGGTAAGACCTCATGTTTGAGCTTTTTAAATGAAGTGACTCATCTATATTTATACACATACAAAATCAATCACCCATAGTTTAAACAAACACAACTACAAAAAAAAACTATCCCTATAACACAAATAACATATACCATTTTTTGTTTGCAAAATACCTCGAAGAAATGTGGTCTCATGGAATGTTATGATTGTAAGATATGCACAAAACAACTCTAACAATGATGCTCTCAAACTCGTTGGCGTAATAAAGAAATTTGGAATGTACCATAACCATTTCAGATTTGTTTATATATAATTGCATATTTTGTCTCATTTTAGTTTCCTGGAGAGATAATATGTTAAAGCACTTAGTCATTTTTTCAATCTACTTTAACAAAAACACTTCACATTCACTACATTCTTGAGAGTGAGTATTAGCAAACTTACATGTCTCACTTGCATTTGTATTCAATCATTACACAACTAACTATTCTCTAACATCCCTTCTAATGTATTTCGCAACATTTGTTCGGGCTTTAATAGAAAAATAGTATTGTCAATCACACCCCTTATCAACATCAACTACAAAAATAATATCTGTCTTTCTAAATCTAATAACATATACCATTCGACATTCACATTATACACATGCAATTGCTAGTATATTTTTTAATAAACTTAATTATTCCTTCCTAAACTTAACCAAAATTTGCCTTGTAGCTTGGGGCAAGAAGACCAACCGAGTGAAAAAAAAATTATTGACCCCATCTTCTAGTCAAGACCCGCGTCCTTCCCAACTGAAAAAAAAAAAATATTGAACCCGCCACAAGAAGTTTCCCGTCATTTCCACGCCAGACCGCAATAAAAATTCGAACGTTTTCTGACGAATAAGTAAAATGAAACCCCCAAGTCAGTTGTATTGGTCACATTAAAATGAAACCCCCGCAACTGGCGAAGCCGTCGAAGCTCAAGAAATTAATGCTGGGAAGGCATCGCAAAAACAATAAGGCAGAGGAAGAAGATACAGTGAAGAGCGAGGAAGGAAAATTAGGGAACACTCCGGATTCTTACGAAGCTAAATTTGGTAGCGTTTATGTGAAGGAAGGACCAATCGTCGCTAAGTCTGAGTCTTTCATGTTGGAGGGAGCTCCAAAAGAGGAATTCCGCAGCGGTACTGTACTCAGCCCCTTAAAGCCTTGGAAGCCATTAATGAGGCCAAACCCGAGAAGATCTTTCACCACGTTACCTAATGTGGATGTATTCCGGGGAGGAAAGAGAGGGAGAAATGATTCTGTAAACTCTGTAAATTAATGTTTTGCAAAATAAATTGAGCAGAAACGTATATCATATTGAATGAATGTTTTTCTCAGTACTGGCCAAATAATTTTGTTTCGTCGCCGAAACAAGGGCCGGGCCGCTAGTCTCTGCGGTTTAAGGTGCTTTTTTATTTTTCCATTTTAATAATATAGAGGAAATGAAAGAATATGAAAGGTGTAAGGATATATAATAGACATGGCAAATTCGTATGGTTTCATTTTCTCATACTATTTTCTGTGAGTGAGTGTACTATTGAAGGTCTCTACACATGAGGAATAAAATCTATTAAATTATTTTTAAAAACTATGAAATTGTTGACCCCAATCACTCATTTACTTTGAAAGTGATTCAATTAATCCTTTTAACAAAAATAAAATATTTTAAATTTTCGCATAATTTCTATCCATTGTATTAGTTTAGGCTAATCCTCAGTGGTCTGATGGACATCCATTAAGCTCAGTGCATTGTTAGAGGTTGTAATGTTTGGAAAGATGTAGTAATAATTAGAGTATACACACATTTCTCTATGTCAATGTAAATATTTGTCTTTGAAGGTTCTCTGTGCCAAATTGATTTGTTGTCTATGTTTAAAAAGTACTTATAAGAATACTAAAAATAAGTTAAATAGTTCATTTCTGATTTTCCTGTTAAAAATATTCATCAAATTCAATTGTATACAAGTTTACAATTGAATCAAACAAATATACTACTAACTAAAACATTAGCTCAATACAAATTGAAAACAATTGCTATATCTAAAAACCTAAAAAAGGAGAGGATATTTTACTAACGCTCGCAAATGATTAATATAAGTCAAGGGGACACAAATATAATATCCATAAATGATCATTATAAGTAAAGGGAAAACAAATCTAATGCTAAAATCAAAGCGAATAACTTGTATTTCTTGAAATTTTATGAGTATATGGAAATACATAATAGTTATAGCAGTACAACCTCTTAAGGTAATATACATTTCCAAACTCTTAGTTATTTTAGCACTAGAAAGGTATATGCAACGATTGCTAATCATGTAAGTAATTGAACAAATATGATTTTTTAAAGATCAAGACTCAATAACTAGTTTATGGTTTATTAAAATGGACAATTCAAGGCATAAGCATGTAAGGAAATTCTAAAACAAGGGTTTTCCAAATTGGTAATTGAGTCAAAGACTATAATAATTTTATCTAATAATTGGTCAAGGTTGTTATGCCTACATTAATCTATTTATCGACTTAATTGAGTATTCTATTCAATATACTTAAGAGATGGTCAATAGATTATAAAATAATAATTTTACCAAAGGTCAGATGTTCCTTGTTCTATTCATAAAGTCTCAAGTTCATGCCCAAGATATGGAAAACATGAATCCAATTTTTTAAATCAAAGAAAAATTTTGTCAATTGAAAGTGATTAGCTCACTAACATTCTACAAATGTCAAATTATTCAGACAACTAAATACAACACAATGAAGAATTAGGTGCTTAACACCTCCCAAAAAATGGAATTTAAGCATATAACACAAATTTATTTGTTCCCGTTCTAAGAAACCTAGATTAAAAAAACAATAGTAAAAATATTTTATGAGTCAAATGACCTAGCAAACCAAACTAATTACCAATCAAACCATGCAAAAACTTGTAGTAATATTTAGAAAAAGAGCTTTCATCCTCCCCAATATTATAAGTAAATCTAGCCACACACACTTAAATCTTGGTCATGATGCCTACCAACTAGGAGCTTGCACAATTTGATGGGTACAAATCAAATGTTGAGGCAAGAAATAAGATTGTATTGGTGTTCTCTTACGGATTCTAGATTGTATTCCTAGTGCAATTGAGTGTTAATTGTGTTGAAAACCAATGTGGAGGCATGAAACAATATTGCATTACTAGTTTCTCATGGGCTCTAGTCTTGTAATTACCACCATTCTATGAGCTATTCTTAACCCATTAATCTTCTTGCGACCCTGTTTCCATAGGAGATGTGGTTGTTATTTCTTGAAGCTCCCACAAAGTTGTAACTAGTCTCCTTGTAAAGAACGAAATTTTTTTTTTGCATGCAAATACCATTTAATGTCCTCTTTCTCCAATCGCCGTGATCATGAATTATTCCTCGTGCTTTCCTTGAAAATTTGATCAATCTTAACTATGTCATCAATATATGTATCTTTACCTCATAAAAATGAATATTTTAGCATAAACATTAAAGGAACTATTACTAAGAGAAGCCATGTATCCATTAAAACATGTTAGTAGTGTTAATTACGCTGAAGGCGTCCGCCCTATGGGAAAGGCACTTCCAGAAATTTCTACGAGTGTGCTAAATTTGATGGTTTGACGGTCGTTTGGACGTTTTCGTGTTTTCCAACTATTTTTATAGTTTTTTTTTGGGCTATTTTAACCAGACATGCATACGAAAGAGTAATGGGCCCTTTAGAATCAGCTAGATGGGGCTACGCATTTAGATCCCTAGCAGTCACCATGGCCATTACTAATGCATTATTCATTGCAAGGAATATCGCTCTAAAGCCACAGGCTTCCTGGAGGTAGCCCATTAACCCGTATAATGCAAGTTATGGTGGCTACCTTTAGGAAAAGGAAAGATGCTCTGCCTTCCAACGAGGGCGATCTATACGAGGTCATCGGTAAAAGATCAGAATAATAGATCTGTGAAATTCATACCTTGAGTCCATTGTCTAACTTCCATGATGTGTGTTTAATATTCATTAGAGATTAATGCAGTATCCTTACACATTTGGACTGAGATACCATTGGATAAGTAAATGAATAAAATATCTTTTAAAAGTTTAAGTGATAGTATTTCCAATTCGATTCACATTTCTTTTTCCTGAGGTGGCATCTACATAACCAATTTCACATTATAGTGACTCAGATTAGCTTGAAATCTCTGATAGATTCATTTTCTTTTAATTGTGACTATTGGATTCTCTTACCTCAGTTATATCAACTGGAGCTACCTACAATGTGTTTGCGTGCTTTCTTGAATCAACTGTATAGTGATGTTTTCTGGTCAAAGCAATAATCAAAGTTTCAACAACAAATGTGTGAATCTTATTCATCCACGAGCTACTACATGCAACTGCATATATTAAGACGTGATGCCAATTAGTTTCCATCAACTCCTAAGTACAGAATCAGCGTATTTTCTAGTAAATCAGTACATGTGGAGATTTTATATCATGAGTGGTAGCATATGGTGACCTCTAAAAAGCATCATCATTACATGCCTAATCCCCTTGTGCACACCAATGGTGCAAATGATCCTAAATGCATTTTCTCCTAGCTTTAATTCCTCTTCAATTGTGTTAAACAATAGCTCCTATAGGTCTATATCTAGTCATGTGGGAGAACCAGGGGCTTATTTTAAGAGGAAATATATGTCCATTGTTCTTGCTCAAGAGTGAATACTTGGCACGTCTTCTAAGAGGAAATGTTATGGAAAAGATGAAAGTGGTAAATGTGGAAATACTAGAAGGTGCCACTTCTCTAAATGGAGGTTAGTAGTCTATATCAAATTAGGTGTGAAAACTAAATAATCCACGTGACATAAACTATAATCCTATTTTTGTAATGGTAGTTTCATCGATTTTTATGAGTTGTTAAAGAAATGTTTAGGAATGCATATATGGAATTGGAAAACTCATACTGCCATAATAGTTACATGCCCACACTTTCTTGTACAAAGTCATTTATGTCATCCTTAGGCATGGATGGTAGTGTAGCCAATGACAAGCAAATGGTGTAATATCAGTCCATTGTTCCTGCTCAAGAGTGAATATCTAGCACATCTTCTTAGAGGAAATGTTCTGGAAAAGATGAAAGTGGTAAATGTGGAAGTACTGGAAGGTGCCATTGCTCTAAACGGAGGTTAGTAGTCAATAAAAAATTAGGTTTCTATGAATTATTTCTCAGATTTTATTCCCAATTTTGAAATGTAGAAACAACCTTAAAATTAAGTGGCCCATCTATATTTCTACACTTACGAAATCAATCACACCCCTTATCAACATCAACTACAAAAATAATAACTATCCCTCTAAATCAAATAACATATACCGTTCGGCATTCACATTGAATTGGATGTGAAATATTTTTTTTCTGTAAATTTTCTTCAACCATGAGTTGATGGTTCTAGTTTGTACTTTGGGAAAAACATAGTGTAAGAATGAATTATCAGAATGATATATTATGGCTCTAATTGCATCGTTTTGTAAACCACCACACAGATGGGTTAGCAGAACCTGCAAATTCAAACAAAAACATAAACGGATTATGAAACCACCAATTGTAAGAGACATACTGCAGACCACCCATGCACAAACATAAACATTTCGTTGGTTTAAATGTCAGGTTTCTTGTAATTTTCATAGTCACCATATTTGGACAAGTACTAATTTTCCTGCCATATTTTTGTATTTCAGATTTTACTAGGCATGCCAAGAGCCAAGCAAATCAAATATGTTTTACTTGGCTCTGCAGAGGTATGCAATCTATTTTTTTCTATCATAATTTTCTTTATTAGTTGGTACAAATGAATGTACAGTAAGTTATGATAGTCTAGGTGATAATATTAGTAGTAGCTATTATTATACAAGGATAACCCTATATGCGCTCTTATTGGCTACATCCCTTACTGATTTAAATGGTCTAATTAGCTTTAGAAATGTTTCCTAACTGTTCCATTTCAGTCATATTGACTATTGGATAGTATCATGATAATTAGACTCGTAATCCCCATAACGGGCTTATGATTAACAACAGAGGTAAGGAAATTTTGAAAAAACTAAGCTAAAAAATTAGATTGTACTGCATATGGATTCTACTATTAAATCTGATTTATTGTGCAAATATGACTAATCTTTGATACTTGGAAAATGGATGAAGCTTCCAAGTTTACTTTAGAGTAATCGTTGTACTGGTACTATTATTTGGAATGTAATATTTCACTAGAAATTTATGAATAAATAAGTGAAATGTTGCTGAATTCCAAACAATGCCATTTTAAAGAATAATAGCAATGTTTGAATACTTTGGCAATTGTAAAGCGATTGATAGATCAATCATTTCTTGATGGTATATTATCCTTTATTACTCAATTACCTCTCTCTCGTCAATTTTTTCTTCATATGTTTTATTTGCAATTGAATAAGCTGACAACAAAAATACAGGTCAGAAACACAGTGCCAACACCCAACCTCAAAAGTGGAAACAATTTAGTGGTGAATTAACTAGCAGTATCTGTCCAACAATTTTATAGAAGAGAACATAATATTCAAAGGTGGAAATTAGTCTTGGGAGATAATTAAAGTTGAAAAATGAAGAACAATGAACAATGAATTTGTAGATACGAGATTTGGATGGGCAGGCATCCTTAGAAGACATTTGTTGGAGCCTGCTCCCATGTGGTGGCCTTAAAATCTTGTCCAGGTTTCTCTCTTCAAGTGATTTACCTTTCATGTTTATATCAAGGGTCAAGACATAAGAAAAAGAAAACTTAGATTTTAAAATTTGAACTTCTCTTTCTTAGGGTTGCGGAGAAACCACAACTCCACCAAATACTTTCAGACTTTGGATGGTATGGACCTTGTCATCACATTGCATTTTAGGTGGTGTATACTTGGAGACATCAAAGGCCATAGCCAAATATCAATATAAATCTTATTAGGTCTCAAACATCATTGTAGAAGACTTGGGATAATCTCCACCACAACAATTGGAATCGTAGTGCATCTTATGCAGAATAGACCTCAAATCCCTCGTCTCAATATTTGTTCAAACCTGAAAAATCATCATGGCCTCAAATTTCCATAGTGCCACAAACTTTGGATGGATCTTCACATGTCTGGTGATTTTTTGTTGTTTTGAAAAGACCTTGGCATCACATTCCGTTTTAGGTGAAGTATACCTCAAAGGTGTCTCTAAAATATAAATATCATAAATAACCATGGCCTTAAAGTTCAAGAATGGAACCGGATGATATGTCTCTTTATTGATTGTGATGTTTTTGACCAACTTTTTTTGTGCCATTTTAGTCTTCTCTTGTGCGCATCTGGTGCTTTCTTTACTTGTTTAACTTGGATTGAGATTCCCTAGGCACTCCAAATGTATACTTCTTTTCTTTCTTTTCCTTGTTGCAGTTGGACATAAATTCAATAGGAACTTATATTGTATACCATGCACACACAATTCTTCTGAACCTTGGTCATTCATTTGATATAAAAATAAGATTATAATTTGATACACCAAACTGGAGTTGGTGAGAACATGGATTTCAAGTAAATTCATTTTGTTTCAATTTTCAATTTTTGTGATTGCACAAATCTTCATGAAAAGGAGAAAAGGCCCAAGGGAGGCCTTACGAGAAATCAGTTCTTTTTATTAGTTCTTACATGAAGTTTCACCTATTATGTTGTGCCTGGGTATTTGTTTCCCATGATCACATCCCTGTCATGGATCTCCTAGATATTTCCTAAATCTATGCTAGCACAACAACTGGGTTCATGACTTATGGTCTTGGTATATGTGTCACTGGAATAGACTGGTCAAAAAATTCTTTTTTCTTGGGAAGCCCACTTCCAGTCCTTGGTTTTCCATTGTGAACGTAGTTGTTGGATTTGTGTTTGTAATGCATGTGATGACACCATTGGAATATTGGCTAAATTTTTTTTATGCAAACACATTTCCCATATTTTCTGAGGATCTTTTCACCTCCTCTGGCCAAGAGTACAAAATTTTCAAGATTATTGATTCAAATTTCCATCTGGACTTGAAGGGTTATGAGGAGTATGGCACATTACATTTAAGTACCTTTTCTACTATGACATATGGAGTGGGATTTTCTACATTGACTGCCACAATAGTTCATGTGCTTCTTTTCCATGGAAATTATGTATCCATCTCCAAGTCTTTATCTTATTTATAAATTCTAATAAAATTATGTGATGTCACCAAAGTAATACTAATTGAATGTATTTTCTAAAATGTCAATGGTGCAGAGAAATTTAGAAGCATAGCGTTTCTTCTTTTAGAGATAATATAGTGGATGTGCACACCAAGTTAATGAGAAAATACAAACATGTGCCAGAGTTATGGTTCCAAACAATTCTTATTGGCACTATTGGTTTGTCCATCTTTGCATCTGAGTACTACATCGATTAACTTCAATTTCCTTGGTGGGGAGTACTATTAGCATGTGTTATTGGCTTAATCTTCACACTTCCCATTGGCATTATTACTGCAATTACAAATCAGGTAAGATTGAATGAATTTTATGCATACCTTTTTCACCAGCCTTTTCAGTTATGTCTTGGATGCCAGTGCTTTTTAAGGACTCTGTTTTTGTATGAGCCTTTGAAATGTTGGGTTTTTAAATCTCATTGCTTCTAGCCAAATAAAATAGTTGTTATGCCTGTGAATATCAATATACATGAAAGAACAAACTAATGTCTTCATTGAGGTTCTCTTCTCCATTGAAGATTAGGCATATGTTAATAGAAATTTATCAGGGAGGGAATTTCTTGCACATTCGATTTGAATATCTCTATTAAAATTTTGTTATCACTAACTGGTTATGTATTCCATGGTTTTAGCATAAACATCTAATTAGTATAAGATAAATGAAAAATAATTATAGGCATTTGTTCTAAATTTCTAATCATTCTTCATGTTGTATTCTCTGGAATAGAGGCCAGAGCTACTTGGCTCACCGCATTTGTAAACCGCATTATGAAGCTAAAATAAATTTAAAATAGCATAGAAAGGGCTTGATATGTGCTGATAGAAAACTTTGGCAGGTTGTGTGGGTGTTGATTGTAAAATCATGACACTTCAATTTTAGTATATCTTAAGACTTTATTTATGATATTAGAATGACCATCTCATTGATCTCAATCGTAACATCTTTGCAAAATTGGGGAATATTTTTACTACAAGTGAAATACATTTCTTGTGTGGGTGTTGTAGACTCCACATCTAAATGTGATCACATAATACATTACAATTTACATTTATCTTGGAAAACCAGTAGCAAATATATGCTTCAAATTGTACGATTACATTAACATCACTCAACCCTTCACATTCTTACAGGAATTTAAATTGGGCCATTATATGAAGATCCCCCCCCACAAAATATGTTCAAGGATTTGTTCCCACCATTTCTTCATCAACTGGATTCTGATTTACTATTTGATCAAATTGTATCACACCTCGAGTAGATCTCTTTTTTCTACAACAGGGCTCGTTTGCTACCTCTCTTTGTCAACATGCACTTCTTTAGCTCTTTGTACTTCACACAAATAATTAATGAACACCAATAAAACTAATTTTGAGTATGAAAATGATGACAGTGTCATTGTGGTAGAAGTAGGCTAACAAACAATGCACATTTCCAATGCCATCCGCTTCAGATCTTAATCTTAGTCTAACAATACTATGTAGAGGTGATCTGTTGAAAGAGGTGTTACACATTTTGTTTACCTACATTTCTAAGAAAACCATCTCAGATGGTAAGAAAATTCACTCGTATAGCAATCAGAGGGAATTTAAGTTTTTCACAAATAAACTATTACAAAATACCATTATACTAATGTATGAAAAGTGGGGAAGTTTAGCAGGTGTTCGCCAAGTGTTTGACCAAATGACTGAACAAGACCTCATCTCATGGAATATCATAATTGCATTTTACACAAGACACGGGCATCCTCACCAAGCATTGACACTATTTCACCAAATGCAACCAACAAGGTTTGAACCTGATCGGTTCAACTTTTCTAGCATACTCCCAACCTTTGCCAAAATAGGTGATTTGAAATAGGGTATAGATATCCACAAAAGTACAGTGGAGAAGGTATTTTTGTCAGATGTTGCAGTTGCGAGTGCCCTGGTAGATATGTATGCAAAATGTGGAAGTATACAGGAACGTGAACTGTTTGACAAAATGCTTGAAAGAAATGTAGTCACATGGACCACAATGATTGTTAGCTATGCACACAATGGTTTTTTTGAAAATGAATTAAAAACTTATAAACAAATGCAATTGGAAAGAATCAAGCCAAATTCCACTAACTTTTCCAGCAACCTCCCAATGTGTGCCAAAATGGGTTATGTAGAACATGGCATGGACATCCATCAAAAGATAATTGAAAGGGGTTTCTTGTCAGATGTTGCATTTGTAAGTGCCCTGGTAGATATGTATGCAAAATGTGGAAACATTATCAAGGCACATCAACTGTTTGAAAAAATGTCTCAAAGAGATGTGATTTCATGTACTGCAATGATTGCAAGATATGCACAAAATGGGTTTGTTAAAGAGGCTTTGAAAACATTTAAATGAATGCAATCGGCAGGTTTCAAGCCAAGCTCCAAAACTTTTTTTATTCAAGGTATATTTGTCTTGTCTTTCTATGCATTATACTAGGTAGATTGTTCCTATTAGCCTCAGACTTTTGAAGATTGAATTGTAAAACATCATATGCCGATTGCATTCTTCCATGACTCAAAATGCTGGAAATACAATGTTGTCAGATGTTCTACCTTCAAGATCATATGGATTAATCCCTGATAAAAGTTATCTTACATCACTGAAGGCTCCTCTTCTCAATATGAAAATGGGACAGAATGGTATTCCATTTAACAATGCATTGATGCACTCAGAGGACTATCATGGAAATCAGAAAAATGATTTTGGAGCGAAATGCATAGATGATTTTGTATTAGAAGGAAAGGAAAATTTTCCAAATTTTTCAGAGGCAAAATTTACTCTGAGTCAAGATTCTAAATGTGCCAGTTCATTTCTACACTCTATTGAGAGCAAGCAACTTTCATTTGCAAAGGCTACAAGATAACATATGGTGTATGCTCTGTTACCACCATGGGACTATTGTTGTTGTTATATATATTTTATAACAATTTATTTTGTTTTCCTTAGTGAGATTCTAATAACATCTTACTGGTGATGTACATAAAAACTAGCCTATAAACTCTTATTTATATTTGTCTTAAACCCACAGTTAAAATCTTATCATTTGGTGCATTGGAGAGCAATTGTTTTTGGTATAATGAGTTAAGTTTTTTGGTTTTTTTGAGTTCACTTCTTTTTCAAGTGGAATGCTCACAAGTTAGAAGATACTTGCTACATCATGTTACTCTTTAGACCATTTTTTTCAAAGAAATGATGAGTTGTGTAGTACAAAATTAACTCTTTTGTACTTGATACTCATCTTAAAAAGCATAGTCAAAATCTTATTTTTAGGTGCATAGAGTGAAGTTTTTTCTGGTTATTTTAAACCTATTCATGTTTTTTCTAAGTGGTAGCTTACAAGTTATTAAATAATTGTTGCATCACATCATACCTTAGATAATTATTGTGAGGTTATTGGCAGTTTGAGTAGTTACGAAAGGGTTTCTTGCCTACAAAGGAAATCTGACATGATGTAATATGTGATTAGGCATTGTAAGCTTATATATTTAGAGTTTTAACATTCTATGCTCATAGATGAGGTCTTCTGTTGAGAATCTATAAAAATTTATCTAGATAAGCTGAAATATTTAGAGTTTTAACATTCTATGCTCATAGATGAGGCTTTTCTCTTGAGAATCTATAAAAAGTTATCCAGACATGGCCAAGGTTTAATTCTAGTAGTAGAAGCCTATGTAGCCAGTATGGGGTATGCGTACGGGTATGCTGGTATGATAGTTTTTTTGGGAGGCCCGGGTACAACGCTTGGGTATATATATATATATATATATATATATATATATATATATATATATAATATTTAAAAATATAGCCAAATAAGCAAAAATTTAGTCTTATACATGAATAGAGTAAACAAATTATTAAATAAGCGAAATAGCCAAATAAAATATTAATAATTCAATGCATTTTGTCGTGATATTCATTGATCAAACTTAGAACTAGTACATTCTTCAAACTCCAAATGTTACAATGTCAGTTATAATCATAAACAATAACAAATCACATAACTGGTCTGGAATTTTAGCTATTACCAGCTCCCTTCAAATTTGGTAGTTCATATTCCTTTTGGATATCTTTTATTATTCCGGTATCAATCTTACTTGCTAGCGGAGATGCTGCCACTGCATTTTTTCATCCTACATTACCCAAACTCATCTCAACTGTTACAGTTTCAGCCATTGTTTTAGGTACTTCTGTGAATGCCCTTGTTTTACCACAGTTGAGTCATTTACGTAATCCCATTTGTGGGTACCTTTATTGACCCCCCCAAAATAAAAAATTAATAAGAACACGGTGCGGACATCCATCACAACATAATTGACCCCCCCAACAAGAAGTTTCCCGTCATTTCCACGCCAGACCCGCGTTTACCGCAATGAAGAGACATGTCGTCGCAGACTCGCAAGTCGCAAGACCGCAATAAAAATTCGAGCGTGAACTTAAATGGACGTTTTTCGCCAATAAGTAATAATAATCTTCATTTGAACTTTCACAGCAGGGAGAATGGGGAGCCGATCCGGTCACATGTTGTCCAGGTCTCTCAATGGGATTCGAACCTCCGCTGCGGTGTTGCGAATGCCTCCGCCTTTCAGCCCAGCCAGAGACATCAATCGGACGCCCCACAACTGCAAAAGACTAAATTATGTCTCCATAATTCCGCCACAGATCGCGGGTTCGA